>CM044009.1:64279196-64879196 GCA_024085815.1 Flaveria linearis
TCATGTGCTGGGGATGAAGAGTTTGCTTCTCCGGAAGTAGCTTCATGCTGACTTGATCTTGCTGTGGTCCAGGTGACACTTGTGCTCTTGGTGGGTCAGCTGTTAAAGGTACTTCATTCACACTTGGGGGCACAAAGGGATAACATGTATCCGCAGCACCTGCGTTGATCAAATAACCAGTGTTAAATGATTCAGTTAATGCATCTATATCAAATAACCAAGATGATCCTTTTACATGGTAGTAAACATGGATTCATCAAAAGAAACATTGGGAGTCTCTTCAACTATGTTATGTTCTGGAATGTACACCCTATATGATTTAGAAGTGGATGAATATCCAACAAAAAGAAACCATCATAGGCTTTTTCAGAAATTTTTCCCAATTGTTCTTTAGTATTTAAAACAGACACATGACACCCAAAAGCTCTAAGATATCCTATAAAAGGTTTCTTTTAAATAAGAGTTCGTAAGGTGTTTTATTATGTTCTTTGACTATCAAAGTTCTGTTATGAACATTGCAAGCTGTATTCACAGCTTCTGCCAGAATGTAATGGGCAACTGCGAATCAGCTAGCATTGTTCTGGCTGCTTCTATCAGTGTTCTATTTCTCCTTTCAGCCACTCCATTTGTTGTGGAGTTCTTGGGGCACTGAATTGTCTAGCTATTCCTTTAATCCTGGCAAAAAGAATCCAAATCAGCATAACAAATTCAGTTCCATTGTCCTCCTAAAAATTTTAACTTTTAAATCAAGTTGATTCTCAATCTTGATCACAAAGTCCATTAATGTTTCAGATGTTTCACTCTTATGTTTTAAGAAAAAGACCCATGTAAATCTAGTGAAATCATCAACTATCACCAACAATATTGCCTTTTCCAATGCTCAGCACATTGGTGGACCAAAGAGATCCATGTGAAGCAATTTGAGTGGGTGTAGTGTTAGTGTTGATTGTTTTGGATTTATGAGACACTCGTGTTGTTTCCTTTATAACATGAAGAACAGTGATTAGAACAATGAAATTCTTTCTTCGGTAATCCAATGACTAAGTCATTTTTCACCAATTATTCATGTTCTTCATGTTGGAATGGACAAGCCTTCTATGCCACAATTGAGATCATCTTCGGAAGATTTGGACAGCAGGCATGTCTCATGTTGTGTGAGTGTTGTGTTGTTCATATCCAAGAATATGTGTTGCCTTTTCTTGATGCTTTAAGAAGTATCCAGTCTGCTGGAACTGTAAACCTTGGCTTAAGAATGTAACAGTTAGTGTTATCAAATAGTGTTAAATAATTTTGATCACAAATTTGGGAAACACTAAGTAAATTATACTGCAAATTTCACAGTAATTTACTTTTCAAATGTTAAAACACGTTAGTACCATTCCTCACCAACAATTTTACCTCCCTTCTATCCCACCAAATGCACATAAGAGGCATGTTTATGTTTGAAGTCATGGAGAAGTGCACAGTTGCTGTCATATGTCTGGAACAACTACTTTCAACATACCACTTGTTGTCAGCTCTCCTTGATTGTTCCTCACACAAAAAGAAATTAGTTAGTCTTGACAACCCAAGGCTTAATTGTCTTGGGTGCCAGTTGTGTAACAATAGTTACTCCTTCATGAATTAATCTTGAAGTTTCAGTATTAGTTGTTTCTTTTGATCTGATGGTGGTGAGGATGATTCTGTTGAAGATGATTCAGGTTCTGAGTATCTTCATGCTTATCCGAGTCATTCTTCAACTTGGCTTGTTTTGGTTGGTATCTTAACTTTGAAGAGGATCCTGTAGACTTGAAAGTTTCTTCATCTTTCTGCTTTGATGAGACACAGGAGTTCCTTTAGCAAAGTTATCAAAGAAACCATCAGCTGCTTCACTTTGTTTATCTGTCAAATCCACCTTTTGTGAGGTGTCTTAGACTGTATTGGTGCTTTCCTCTTCAAGTCTTGTCCGCAGCAGAGGGTCTTTCTTTGACTTTGTTTTTCTTTTGAATTTGTCTCTTTGTCACTTTTGAGGCTTGAGAATCTGATTCAGATGATGTATCTTATGACTTCTTTTTGCTCTTTTCTTGTTCTTCTTATTAAAATAACATTCCTGAGTGGAATGGTTATTTTGTCACAAATGGCACATGTTTGTTGAAGAAACAATCATCAATCATGTGATTGTTCATGTTGCAAATGGAACAATAGCTACTGAAATAGCATTCATCAGTGTTGTGATTCTTCATATCACACCATTTGCAATATTTCTCAGAAGTGTCTTCGAGTTCAGCCTTCTTTTGTTTCTACTTGCTGAACATCAGGTGATTTCTTCTTGTGTTGGTTGGGGCTTCATTAGCTGTTGTTTGTTTGTCTTTGGCTCCCTTTGTTGCTGATATTGAGCCTTTTCTGAGCATGTTTATTTGTTCTCTTGTTACCTTGTCCGCAGTATCAGATTCTTCTTCCGTTGCTTGTCTGCGGATTCAGTAGTTTTTGCCTTTCGCAGATGATCTACGGACATGACAGTTTTTGTTTTCCGCAGATGTTCTACGGATTCTCATTCTTTTTCCGCAGGTGTTCTACGGATCCTCAGTGGTGCTTTCTGAGGATTCTTGTTTGATTGTTTCTTACCTTTATCAGAAGATGACAAAGGTACTTTTGTGCTTGATCCGCAGCTATCAATCTTGTGAAGATGCAGTTCTTGTAGTCCTTCATTAAGTTCAGCAATCCTCTTGTAAATGGTCTTCAGCATGTTCCGTTGCTTTGGCGGATATTGCAACTTTGATTCTTCAAGGACTCGCGGAAGACCAGTTTCAACTTGAACATTCTTACCAATGTTCAGTTGATCAGTATCATGTTCATCAGAATCATCAGGTCATCATAGTTATCAAAATCTGATTCATTATGTTTAATTGATTCTGATTCAGTAGATTCAGTTCACTCATCTCAGTTTTATTGTTGTTTATTGACTATCTTTGATGTCAACTTTGGTGCTTTGCACAAAATGATTTGACAAATTGTTAGTCATTGTTTCAGGTAAAGGTGTGTAGTTATCATTAATAGGTGGTGCAACAGCATTATAACCCAACCGGACCTGTTCTTAGATTCAATATGAGAATTTAGCAACTTCTCATATTGCTGAGATGACATTGAAACTTCTGAAGTTTCACTTCAGTGGATGCATGATCAGCCATGGATTTGTTAAGGAAGTGGTCAGATGCTCAACTTAGGCTTTAGATTGTAGTTTTCAGAAACATATTTTCTAAATCTTTTTGTAAAGAGTTTATTTAATTTGATATAGTTTTGTTCTCTTAAGTGTGATTCATTTAAAACCATAGTTCTTTTACCTTATCAGCCAATTGTTGAGCATGGACTCTATATCTCTCAACTTCCTCAAACATGTTGATGAACATAACCGTCTTTTACCTCTCTGGCCATAGGAGGAACTTTGGTTTCCATATGCGCCATCAGTGCTTGATTCTCCTCTATCACTTCCTTCTCATACAGGCTCCAGTCACATGTTCCATCCTGAAGTATGATCAGCCCTGTCTCCTTAGAGTTGCTGGTCCTGCTGATGTATTTGTGGCTGGTGGGGATGTGAGCTGAGGTTGTCTATGCAGAGATCTTTGAGAGGTGGCTGCTGATTATGATATTGTTGTTGCTGCTGATTTTGTTGCTGCTGCTGCTGATACTGTGGAGTTGATTGTGATGCATTCTCTAGAAAAGTGACCATAGAGATTGCACTTAAAACATCTGACTTTTGACTTATCAACTCCAATCTCGATGTTTTGCTTGCTGCTGCCAGATTTTTATTTCTTCGAAGATATTGCTTGGCTCTGTAAGCAATCATCGCCATCTGCCATTGTAGATCCATCTCTTCTACTACATCAGGAGGGAGTTCCTCCAAGTCTTGCTGACAGATATTAGCTGATGTAAGGGAACTTCCAAGATATGCTTGAAAGCTAGAACTAAAAGCTGCAAAGGCTGCTTTTGTTCTTCAGAATCCAATATCACAGTTATTGGTTCTGAATTTGCTGTTGCTGATGTCTCTCTTTTCTCTGTAGATTTAGCCTTTTCCTTTTGATTTTTACTTTGAGATGATTTCTTAGTGGGTTTGGACGCATAAAAGCTTACTTCCTCTTCATCATCACTCAAAGTACAAGAGTTATCACTTTCATTATTAGAGATAAATGCACTTCCAGCATTCTTGGTTTCCTTGAAGTGATAAGGTGAGACATGAGTTCTCACACTCTTGTTTCTTGACTGTTCATCTAGTTCAAGTGCTTCAACTTTAGCAACCAAAGTATCTAGACCAGTTGTCTTGAGATCTATGGTGTTCTTGAACATAGAGACTGTTGCTTTCCAACTTTCAGGTAAAGTGTGGAGCATCTTCTTGTTCAGTTCTCAGTAGTATATTTTACTCCAAGATGTTCATCTCAGTAACAAGTTGCATGAATCTATGGAGTTGCTGAGGAATTGACTCACCCTCAATATGATGAAAAGTTTCATATTGTGATCTAAGGGTGTCTTTCCTTATGCTTCTGATCTCGTCACTCCCTCACAGAGAGTGTGAGTATCTTCCACAGGGAATTTGCTGTTTTATAGTTCTCGCACCTGATCAAGATTTCTTCAGGCAAAGCCATACTAAGCAAGCTGTATGCTTTAATATCAACTTTGACCTTCTTGACATCATCAGGTGGCAAGTCCTTAGTGCTAATTGGCTGATTTTGTCATTATAATCCGGCCCAAGAGTGGGTGGAATATAAGGACCTTGTGTGATGGACGCCCACAAGTCAGAATCTGTGTAGTTCACATGATTCCTGAACTTGATCTTCCAGGATTTAAAATCAGCTTTTGTTTCTAACTTTGGTGGTTGATAAGATCCTCCTCCAAAAGTACTCATGTTTAATACAAACGAATGAATAAAACTTAAAAGCGAAAATGACAGATCTATCAAAGACCCAGATCTAGTATTCAATTGATTTGAATATAGATCTAAATCAAACAAGCAATGAGAGAGTGCTTGCTGAAAAAAAGTCGTTGATTTAATTGTTGAAAATCAATTAAACAATTTTAATACTGATAGATCAATTGATCTAAATCAATGAGCACCAATGGCTCTGATACCACCTGTGAATCCAAGGATCGCAATTCAGTAATTATCAGTATTAAAATAAATCAATTGAATGATCGCGGAATTATCACTAATGACGTTTAATTGTTTTAATGATTGATGATGAACACAACACACAGAAACACAATAAAGACGTAATCAATAATAATTCAAATGTATTCATTAACTAATACTGTAATGATTACAAAAGAATAATGAATAACTATGAACAATCGAATTCTGTGTATCGAATGATGTTGATATTGATGTGACGGCAGCTAGGGTTGCACAATGAACTCTTGATCGCCGTAATATTGATTGATTGTGTTCACCCAGATGTGAAAACCTAGGACTCATATTTATAGATGATTTGAGTCGGTTAAGGAAACACCGGATCTCTCGGGATTTGTTATTGATTGTGTTGACTTGTTTGACTTCTTGGAATTTCCAACAGCACAAGTATAATGTTATTCCGCAGCAATCTTGTCGTCCGCAGAAATTTTGTTCTTCGTAGATGATTTAGTCTTCCGTAGCAAAGTTGGTTTTCTGTAGGAAATTCTTCTTCGTAGGAGTCTTCACTTCATGGTACTTGATCATCCGTAGGAACATGTACTTGGTCATTTGGTCTTGTAAGAAACATATCCGGATTAACAAAATTGTTCATCCGAAGATGTTTCCTACACTTGGTCAATTTCAGGAAATCCATCCAAGTATATTGTTCTCCTGTCAAGTCACAAATCAACACACATACATATATGGGGTAACCTATAGATTCAAATCACATATATATATATTTTGACTGTTACAAATATAATTACAAGACTTGATTTTCAAGTACTAAGCCTATACAAAATTGATCTAGTCTATACAATCTAGACTAACAGTATACGTGACAGAAAATGTAAAAAGTACGATTCGAATTGTACGAAAATCGTCGCGCGCTTACGATGAATGCACCATGAATCATCACACGTATTTGGTCGGCATTCGTATGGAGAATATATACGAACTTGTAGTGAGTCCATAGAAATCTTAAAAAGATACAATTTTCTTCGTCATCAGTCATTGGTACGTAAACCTACAAAACAATTTAATTCACGGTTATAAATTTATGATTTTTATTGTAAAACATGAAAACAGTATTACCGTATCAACTTCCCATAACGCGGGATATAGACAGTCACTCCGTCTCATATTCGTTACCATTAACGGACCCCGAGTATATTAAGTTAAACCACTCAAATGGGAGAATCGTCCAACGATCACTACCCGGCAACTCTCGGTTCTACGTATTTCTTCGTATCTCCATATTGTGAGTCTATTTGTCCACGCCGAACATGCTATAAACAACAACTTTTTAATTGTTAGAATTTTAAAATAAAAAAAATATATAAAAAACTTTAAATCATACCTCTGTACCTAAAGACACGTTCCGAGTAATTCACGCCAAAATTGTACCGGAATATCGGAATGACCCATGTAATACACTCTACATGTTTGGGAGTCACAGTTACGTATAAAGTGAATAATATTCTGAGACCAGTTCCTCCCGTTCTGCCAATTATGGTTATCTATTGGATCAGGAATACTTTCCACAATATCTCGTGAGTTAAAGATGACTCATTTTGACGTCTTCTCCTACCTCCACGAGAAGACATTTTAACTGTTTCGTTTCTCACTAACCATATAACAAGTATATATATAAGTTTATATAGAATCTTAAATCGAATCAAGGAATAATACGTCGCGTCACATAATTATAAAATTTAAAAGCGCACGCAAATCGAGGAAAGTAAATTCTCAGAAGGACAATTACGGGCCGTGAGAGAACTCACGGGCCGTTATGTGAGATGTTCACGGTCCGGGGGATGGGATTTTACGGGCCGTTATGTATTACACGGCCCGTGAGTAGATGTTGGTGTGAAAATTAAATGTTGAAAACCATACGGCCCGTGAGGCTCTTCACGGGCCGTGACAAAAGTCAAAGGGCGTTGTTTTTAATACCTGACAGGGTGTTTAATTAGCTGGGGGCCTTGATGATGAAACCACTTCAGTTTTAAATCGGCTATGAGAGGAAATGACTGTTTTGGTTTGCCTTCGATAGATTTCATGAAACCGATTTGATTATGGGTAGGGTTTCCACTGGTCTAGTTCCAAACCTTTTTCATCTCTCCCGTAAGGATGACAATGAAAATTATGATAAACCCTTGTCACATTTTCAATTATCACACACCAGGTGCTTGCTTATTCATCACTCGCTTATTCGATTACTTCCCCTCTACATCCATTCCCTTTCTAATTTTGTAGATTACTGTTTCATCTTTCATTTATTTGAAACTAATCTGGATAATTCTTGATGTATTTTAAAAACTAAAATTAAAAGCATAAGAAATGTATTACATAGCTTTGGTAAAATTAAATAACTAGTATTTTACCAACCGCGCGTCGCAGCGTTGTGGCTTAGGCGGTGCGATAAGATATAAACAACAATCTACCCGATTCATTTTCGAATCATTTAAGCCAAAGCATAGAGTAATTAGAAATTAAAAACAAATTAAATTTGATGCGACTAAAAATAAAATACACATTAAATTTCAAAACTACCCAAAGTATAAGAGAAAATCATGGCAAATACAAATCAAAATATAAAAACATTTTTAACTTTACGTTGTAAAAAATTTATTTTATTTAATTAATATGAAATTCTTAACGGATCTAAAACCATTTTGTTAACCAAATTGATAATTTCAATAATTATCTACTCTAATAAAAGAAGCTTTTAAGTTGCCACTTGTTATAATATTAGAACTCTAAGGCTAACTTATTGATTCTCTTCATATTAAATATTTACATAACTATTAATTATATTTTTTAATTCTCTTTTAGATTAAAATAGTTTTTAGGAAATTAAGAACGAGTTCTTTTTATACATGTAATTTAGAGAAACAATCTTTTGTATAACATAAGTAATTTTTAAATAACAAACTTTTTAAAAAATAAAAAATATTTAAAATCAATGTTTTTAGAAATTTATTTTTTTATGAACCATAAAAAAATAAAATTTAAAGTTACAATAAGAAATATTACAAAATGATATTTTCTTTAAAACTTTTTAATTTATAACGAATTTTTAAAATTTTTTAGATAAAAAAATTTAAAACAAAAGTTCAAAAAAATAATAACATGTTTTATTACTTATAATCTTTACTCATACATATTTTAATAATATCATATCTTAAAATATTATTTTATAATAATAAAATTTTTATTACTAATTATTTAATATTTTATTTATTCAAAACCGTGTAATACACGGGGTAACTAACCTAATTACAATTAATATAGTAAATTTATGTTGTTAAGAAAAAGCATATTCCTTTTTATTTATTTAACGCGGAATATTGATCGGATTTATAGCATTGTATTAACCAAATTCATACTATTTATAATAACAATAATATTTGCATTTATAGAAACAACCCAGATCACTAATGGGAGATGGCCGGAGGCAGAAGTGGAGATGAAATTCGTCGGTTCTACGATAGGATATGGCCGGTGGTGGAGTCCGTCGTTGACCTTACCATGGTGGGCTTGGTGGTGGTGGTGGGGTGGCGGTCGTGGTCGCGGCGGCAGCAAAACAAGCATGGGAGAGGACGGAGTTGTATTGTGTGATCTGATGCTTAGGGAGATGTAGTATCAAAGTGAAGAAAAAAGTTGTACAGATGCATAGGAGAAAGTACTCTTGGCTACACTACTCCTCACAACGGAAAGTTGCAATTTAATATATATTAAATATTGCATGGCCTAAAGAGAGAGAACAAGTAAAAATTAGGGTTTAATGAATAAGTGAAAAGAACATGTAATGCATAAGAGAATTCACAATAGATACCTCATTTTAACGTGAGTGTGTGTCCTATATTATGTAGAATGGTTGTTAGTGGAGGATATAGAAATTTATGGGATTGTAATATGATTTCCCATATACGGAGAAACACAGTACAACCCTATAAATTTTTTAATATTTTAAAAGTGGTTGTGAATGAATATGAGAAAAAAAAAATAATAATTGAAAGCAAGGGGAAAAAAAATAGTATTTTTAGTGTAAATATGAGGATGAAGATGTGAAATCTGGTGTGAATGCTCTAACACCCCCTTTTTTAATATGTCAACTAATTTGTACTATACCTTCACATACACATCTAGTAGCAAGCCCACACGATGCTACACGATGCTGTGGACGGTAAAAATTTACAATGTGATGCTTCCTTATGTTAGTTGATCAATAATCTTGTAATATAGTGTATAGGACCAATGCTAGTTTTCTTATTCATATATTATTTACAAAAGTTCATTATTTATATTGTTTAGTCTTCTTAAAGTTTTCGAGTTAGTAGCATCACTGAGATATATTTATATCATCAATCTTATGCATGTGAATTAAATAACAATGTACATAAAACTATCAACTACCTCCGAAAACCATTGTTGCGGTGCAATAAACTAACACACAATAAAAAAATATCAGTAAAAACAAAATAATATAAGAGAGAAAGACGTATAGATAAGAACTAGCTTTAGTAACGTGTATTACATGGATTGAACAAAACAAATTATTAAATATAAAAAACGGTATACTAATACATGATATCATTGAAATTCGGTATGAGTAATAACTATAACTAATAAAACAATAATATGAACTTTTAAATTTTTTTATTTTTTCAAAGATAAATTAAACATTTTGTTCAAAATAATGTTTTAAAAAATCTTTTTAAAAATGTCCTTACTATAAACTCCTATTTTAGTTATTTTTTATAAAAATTTTACTTTAGAAAAACTAATTTTAAATATTACGTAAAAATAGTTTGATTTTTAGAAACATGTATTTTATAAAATTATTTCTATAGAAATAAAATAATAAGAGATCTTTTTTTAATTTATTAAAAACTAATTATAATGTAAAACTAAATAATATTATTAATAATTAATATAATTATTTAATAAGAGAGAGAAGCGAAAAATTTTAATGAGAATAAATGTGGTGCTGACACGTGTCACGCACATTTACCATTTATTAGAGTAGAAAAGATTTGATATTAAGAATGTATATGTGCACCTCAAAATCCCAATGTCCTAGCAAAACTCCTGCCATGTATGTTGGATAATCCAGTTATGGTGATGCACTCATCTACAATTTTCTTTGCTAAACATTTTGTTAGAAGTTGTTAGATTTTAAGTGTATAATCCGAAAATAATAATAAAATTAAATTTTTTCAGGTCTACCAAACCCGACTCATTTTGGTCTATGTTTCATTCAAGCACTCAAACCACCAAATCCGTCAATTTATCCTCCCCAAATCAAATCAGGTGGGGAACCGTCAACTTGTTGAGCATGAAAGTCACGATCCCGCCAAACTTTACTATCTAATTCATTACTAAAACATAGTAATAGTGACAAAGAAAAGCACATAGTATAGTGACAAAGAAAAGCTATAAATAAATGCAAGAATTATAGCATATACTATGATGTGAAATCTTTCAAGATGACATGTAGCACGCATCCTCCAAAATCCAAGAAAATGGCACGGAAAGGAGTTGGGTGGGTAATGGGTCAAAACGGGTCCATTTTAACACCAGGTTGCTGTCTTGTGTCACATATCATTGTTGGAATATCAGCTCTTTTATCTTCCTTGTGTTACACTGAGTTTCCATCCAAATTCTAGTGCTAGTGGTGCCTTTAGTTATCTAAGAGCAACTTTGGTATGAAACGGGAAATCAAATGCAAATATATATAATAAACTAATTAAAAGTTACAATAATGTACATATCAAGTGGTATAAAGCCAAAATTATAACAATATACAAAACGAACTAAGAGATATTTTCTGTAAAAAAACCATAAAAAACATACCGGCTATCACACAGAAAGTTACAAACCACAAAAACTTATTTGGAGATCTTTTCTATGGCTACCACACTCTATAATCCCCTAGGACTTAGGACTCCTTTCCATTCTTCATAACTACCACCCTAGGGGATGAAAGAGAATAGACACTATACGGTGTTAGTCATCCCTCTTTTCAAACTTTTCCATCATCATCGTAACCATATCCAGTATGTTTATACATTTCCTCTATCACAGAGAATAAAGAGACTGTTTCCAGCAAAAATCTCGGTCCATGAGGTAAATATAATTAAATAATAAAATTGTATGCAAACCTTATTCCTACACAAACAATACAAAACCAAAATAAAAACACAAAAAAGAAACATTTAATCAAACAAATTACCTTAACCGAATGAGAGATAGAGATCTATGAACATAATTACCTCGTAATAGATAGCTCAAGCCTTGAGGGGTGATTCTAGCAACAAAGATTCTTAAGCATATTTTGAGCACCTGGATCTTTCTTCACTCATTTTAACAAAAGATCAAGAATAAATAAAACCTAAAATCCAACAATCAAAAGTGATGTGGAAACTATATTAACATTTATTCACATGAAAGTTAAGAATGCTCAAATGAGAATTTTCCTATTGGATGAACTTCAAACAAAAAGGAAAATGAAGTTTTTATTAACACACTATTTTGAAAAAAAAACATATTTTCATGAGTTGAAACTTAATTCCTTTTCTCTTACAAATAAACACAATATATGAACAGGTTTCAGTGTGTCATGAGGTACCTTCCTCATTGATAACTTGTATAGACAACCAAAAAATAACGCACAATTTAAATAGGTACAGATAAAAAGTTCAAAAAAATTCAATTAAACCTTAGTTTCAGTTTATAATAATAAATATATCACCCGGCTACTTGCTAGGATGATATTAGAAGAACAACAATGGAAGCAATAACATGTCAAAACATCATTAGCAAAATGTCAAACATCAAATATAACCCAAACATAAAATGGATTAATAGTTAAGAAACAACTTTAATCATGATAGTAGCATTTCAAACAATAAGATGAGATGATGCAATCTTTGTTTAACCAATTATTGTCCGAACAACATAACAGGCAAGCAAAGTTTTATCTAGATCCTAGATCAAGTTTGAATTAAACCGAAAAACAAAAGATGTATTACATGAAAGATGGAAATCAAAGAGTGCCTCTTGTGTTATTCTACATGTATATTGAAGAGGTACCAGCACAAACCCGGGATCAGTATCAGAAAGCTGAAACCATGAGTTAAGAATAAGCGTGAGCCGCGGCCAACATGACACGCGCCAACCCTCCTGCCGCGGCCAACATACACGCAACCCCCTGCCGCGGCCAAACACACCACACCACCCTCCTGCCGCGGCCAACATACACACGCCACCCTCCTGCCGCGGCTCACATGTGACACACCCTCCAGCCGCGGCAACACCAATAAAACGTCTAAGTTACTGGAATCCAACACTTGAGAATATTGAGCAGAACGCCTCAACAAAGAAGAACAATGTTATTGGCCAATAAACGAACAAAATCAGAACACTAAGGAACAAAACACATAAGTCCAAGAACCTGAAACCATTTGCGGAACCAATAGGCTGAAAGTCAACTATCCAAGACAAGATGCATTAATATTAAGCCAGAAGACCCTTTGCACCAAAAAGGATACAAAGTCTTACATGAGGGAATGTAGACCCAAATCCTAGGTTGACAAGTACCAGAAGAGTAAGTCAGTCTTGGATCCAGCCAAGCTGACAAATACTATAAATACCACTCGTCCATGATCAAAGGGCATCATCACAAAAAACCACAAACACATCCATCACTGATAATCTAAACCTGAGTCAAAGCATAAGCCTCACTTAGCACTGCTCCTGGTTCTTAATCACCTGATCAAGATCCTTGTAGCAACATTTGGCGCCATCCGTGGGACCCTAGCAACACAAAACGACTTGCTATGGACTCAGGTCAGAAAACCCCTTCCCGTGACAATCACAACATTGTCACCACGGTGAATGAACATCTGGCAACACCACCCTCATCTGGTGCGGTGCCGTGCCGGAGACAGAAAACCCAGCAAGCGGACTGATTACCCAGAGTTTGTTAGCAAGAACAGAGACCAACTCCTGTCCTTGTTAAAACAAAAGGAACATCCATTTGAGGATGTAAGAATGCGTCTGGAGTACGAGGAACCACCAGATAAAGAAGAACATGGAAGAAGAAGCAAAGATCATGCAGATGAAAGAGGACCACCACCAGAACCAGACCACGAAGACGAGTTTGACAAGCCGTATCGACCATTAACAGCAAAGTCAAGATCGAAATTCATCCCGAAAATTGCAGAGTTTTCGTTCCCACCTAAGCTCAAGATGCCTAGCAATATCGGGAAGTACGATGGTTCAGGTGATCCTGATGACCACATGGCTATCTTTATAGGAGCAGCCGAGGTGGAGCAGTGGACCATCCCGGTATGGTGTCACATGTTCTCCCAGACGCTGATCGGAGCAGCCAGAGTGTGGTTTGATAGCCTTCCAACTGGGGAAATACGAAACTTTGAAGAACTGGAAAGCAGCTTCCTGAAGAATTTCAGCCAGCAAAGAAGATCAGCCAGAGACCCTACTGAGCTTCATAACATCAAAAGAGGCGACAACGAGTCAATAGAAAATTTCATCACCAGGTACTCAAGGGAGAGTATGCAAGTACGCGGCGCAGGGGAAACGATTCGGATATCCGCTTTCATTCACGGGGTAAGGAACGATCAACTAGTGGAGCGTTTCCATGAGAATCTGCCGAAGACAGTGGAAGAAATGTTGGAGCGAGCAAAGGCTTTCGTCAGGGGAAAGAAGGCCTGCGAACAACTGAGAGAAAAAAGTGGGAAAAAACCTATGCCACCTACATGGGAACCGCCAAAACGGTCTGGGGTTCCAAAACCCTGGGAAAAAGCACCCTTCCAACCCCACTTCCACTCTCGAGGCCCACCTTTCCATCAGCGTCACGCAGTCAACCCTCCACCCCACACCCACACTTCACCCGTCAATTTGCCACCGCTGACCAAGACTCCCAGTGAGATCCTCGCAACAGAGAACGTTAACTTCGTGAAGCCTACCCCACAAAAACCCAGAGTAAAGCGGGACATGAGCAAATTCTGCGAATTTCACAAGGAAAACGGCCATACAACCGACGACTGTTTCTCGTTAAAACGACAGATCGATGTGGCAGTCAAAACCGGGAAACTGGCCCATTTATTGCGGGAACTGAAGAAAACACCACAAGCAGGAGAAAAGAGGAAAGAGATCTTCATGGTGCGCGCTGAAGGATGTGGGGAGAAGCGACGTTCTGACCACATGGAACCCTGGATGGCTCAAGCAATCTCTTTCCCTCCAATCCATGGTGGAAGCTTCGCCAGTGGTCCCGTGACAGTATCAGCAGTAATCGCGGGGCATCAGGTGCACCGTGTATACATAGACAGCGGTAGTAGTTCGGAAATCATGTACGAGCATTGCTTCTTACAGCTGGATGAAGAAGTCAGGAGGGGTCTCGACACCCAAGCCCATCAACTAACGGGTTTCTCCGGGGAAGTGGTGCAGCCAATAGGCCAGATCCAACTCCCTGTAATCATGGGAAACAGCATGGGTCAGAGGGAAGTTGTAATGACATTTCTTGTGGTACGATCGGACTCATCACACAATGTCATACTGGGGAGACCGGGGTTATGCATTCTGGGAGCAGTGATATCCACAGTGCATGCGACAATAAATTCCCAACCCCCACCGGAGTGGTGACAATGTATTCTAGTAGGGAGTGCAAAGAGGTAAAAGCAGTGGAATCGGGGACTGCTTCCCGGGAAGAAGAAGATTTGTGCCCAACTCAAGAAAAATGGGTGGTCAACCCAAAATACCCAGAGCAAAAGATCGTGATAGGAGGACAACTAAGTGACGCGGCTAAAGATCGGCTCTACCACCTCTTACGAAACAACTTGGATGTCTTTGCTTGGCAACCTTCCGACATGGAAGGAGTTCCCCGAGATATCGCAGATCACAGGTTAAAAACGTATTTATCCAAGGAACCTGTGGCTCAGAAGCATCGCCATATGGGGCAGGAGTGGAGCCAAGCTGTGATAGAGGAGGTCAAGAAGCTGTTGCAAGCGGGTATTATAAGGGAAGTCCGATATCAGACTTGGGTGGCCAACCCAGTGATGGTAAAAAAAGGTGATGGTAGCTGGAGGATGTGCATTGATTTTAAAGATCTCAACAATGCCTGTCCAAAGGACTGCTATCCCCTCCCAGAAATAGACTTGAAGGTGGACTCGCTGTCAAGTTTTCCATTAAAATGTTTCCGGGATGCATACAAAGGATACCATCAGGTCAAAATGGCACCAGAAGACGAAGACAAGACGGCATTTTACACGGATGTCGGCATTTTCTGCTTCACAAAAATGCCATTTGGACTAAAAACGCCGGTGCCACTTATCAACGATTAATGGACAAAGCATTCAAATCACAAATCGGCAGAAACATCGAGGTCTATGTAGACGGCGTCGTCATCAAGAGTCGTGACGAGAATACCCTGCTTGAGGACATCACCGAAACATTCAGTACCCTACGGGCGATAAACATGAAACTGAATCCGAAAAAATGCTCGTTCGGAGTGGAAGAAGGAAAGTTTCTCGGCGTAATTGTAACAAAGGATGGCTTTGAAGCCAACCCAGAGAAGATTGCAGCAGTGCTGAAAATGCCATCTCCCAGGTCAGTAAAGGACGTGCAAACGTTGAATGGAAGATTGGTGGCCCTTAACAGATCTTATCAAACACGCTGAGCGCGCCCTACCGTTTATAACCACCCTACGGAACTGCCTAAGAAAGAAAGACTTTTTATGGACAAAGGAAGCAGAGGAGGCGTTCCAGCAAAATGAAGGGGTACCTTTGTAACCTGCCAAGGCTGGTAGCTCCTTTCCCAAAGGAGAGGCTAGTAATGTACTTATCGGCAAGCAAGGGCGCAGTAAGTGCCGTGCTGATGACCGAGCGAGAAGGAGAGCAAACCCCGATATACTTCGTCAGTAGGGCATTGAAAGACCCGGAGACCCGGTACTCGCCCATGGAAAAGCTCACACTATCCCTGGTGCACGCATCTCGAAGACTAAGGCGTTACTTTCAAGCTCATCCAATCGAGGTGAGGACCGGGCACCCAATACAACAGGTTTTGAGGAAACCCGAGATTTCAGGGAGGCTAGCAAAGTGGGCAATTGAACTCGGAGCCTTTGGTATCGAGTACAAGCCGAGAGTAGCATTCAAGGGACAGGTAGTGGCTGACTTTTGGCTGAGGTACCTCATGAAGAAGAGGAAGACGCACCTAACATGCAGGAGGAAGAGCTCCCACTGAAGAATGGTGTCTGCACACAGATGGCGCATCAAATGACGAGGGTTCCGGAGCAGGATTGATCCTAGTAGGTCCTGACATGGAGGAACTAACCTATGCTTTAAGGTTAGCTTTCAAGAGTTCAAACAATGAAGCAGAGTACGAGGCCTTAATAGCCGGATTAAGGCTAGCCAAGCAGATGGGTATTAAGAAATTGCACGCCCACGTGGACTCATTGCTGGTGGCCAACCAGATTAACGGATCCTATGATGCAAAGGAGGACACCATGAAGAGATACCTAGATAAGGCAAAACGGATAATGAGCAGTTTCGAGAAGTGTGACATCTCGCATATCCCGCGAAGTAAAAACAAGAAGGCCGATGCATTGAGTAAATTGGCTTCAGTGTCATTTAGCCATCTTGCAAAGGAGGTTAAGGTGGAGGTGCTGCAAAGATCTTCCATCGAAGAACCAGAAGTATCATCAGTTGAGACAAGAAGAAGACGGATGGATGACTCCGATAGTCAGATTTTTAACTGAAGGATTTCTACCAGCGGAGAAAGGGGAAGCACGAGCAATACAGGCAAGGGCTTTGCATTATGAAATGCAGCAGGGAGTTTTATACCGGAGGTCATACCTGGGGCCATCTTTAAGGTGCTTGACCAAGGAGCAGGCCACGTATGTGATACACGAGATACACGAGGGTATATGCGGGATACATGCAGGACCAAGAATGGTGGTAGCTAAAGCAATGAGTGCAGGGTATTATTGGCCAGGGATGCACCAGAGTGCCGTGGAAGAAATCAGGAAGTGTGAAAGTTGTCAAAGGCACGCGCCAATGTGTTTTCGGCCAAAGAATGACATGATCCCGGTTAATGCCGCATGGCCTTTTCAAAAATGGGCCATGGACATCGTGGGGCCTTTCCTGGAGTCCGTAGGAAGGGTGAAATTCCTACTAGTAGCCGTTGACTACTTTACCAAGGGGGTTGAAGCTAAGGCCCTGGCATCGATAACAGGGCTGCAGGTGAAGAATTCGTATGGGAACATATCATTTGCCGTTTCGGGCTCCCATTGTTCATAGTGACCGATAATGGCAAACAGTTCGCAGAAAAACCCATTCAAAGGTTGGTGTGACGAGCTTAAGATCTAGCAAATCTTAACTTCGGTCGCACACCCGCAGGGCAATGGACAGGTGGAAAGAGTCAACAGGAGTATAGTGGAGGGCATAAAAACCCGACTGGATTTCGAAGGAAGCAATTGGGTGGAGGAGTTACCAAGCGTGCTCTGGGCTCATAGGACAATGCGAAGACAAGCCATGGAGAAACGCCCTTCAGCTTAACGTATGGATCGGAGGCTGTGATACCAGCGGAGGTAGGCTTACCAACAAATCGAGTCACGGAAGCTATGGAAATAAATAACGAAGAGGAGCTGCGTTCTAATCTAAATCTGTTGGAAGAGCGAAGGATGGCAGCTGCCATACGAGAAGCAAAATACAAGAAAAAGATAGAACAATACTACAACGCTCGTGTAAAAAGATAAGAGTTCAAAGAGGGAGAGTTCGTCTTAAGAAGCAACGAAGCCAGCAGAGTCCAAGCCCAAGGGAAGTTGGGGCCGAGGTGGGAAGGCCCATATCAAGTGATAGAGGTTGGAGGGAATGGAGCGTATAGGCTCAGGTGTTAGATGGTAGGAGGTACCACGCACGTGGAATGGAGCGCAGCTACGCAAATGCTATATGTAATCATGGGGTAACCAAGATGTAACCGATGTAATTCAATTTTCAGAAAGAAGGTGTAAACGAACACCAGTAATTACATCTAAGCACGTGTGTCTCGTAACTTATGATAACTATGTAATAACCCGATAACGCTCGGGTTGGCTCAAGCAAGTAACCAAGCTTGAGAAATCAATATAATAACCGATAACACTTGGGTTGGCTCAAGCAAGTAACCAAGCTTGAGAAATCAATATAATAACCCGATAACACTCGGGTTGGCTCAAGCAAGTAACCAAGCTTGAGAAGTCAATGTAATAACCTGATAACATTCGGGTTGGCTCAAGCAAGTAACCAAGCTTGAGAAATCAATGTAATAACCCGATAACACTCAGGTTGGCTCAAGCAAATAACCAAGCTTGAGAATCAATGTAATAACCCGATAACACTCGGGTTGGCTCAAGCAAGTAACCAAGCTTGAGAAATCAATGTAATAACCCGATAACACTCGGGTTGGCTCAAGCAAGTAACCAAGCTTAAGAAATCAATGTAATAACCCGATAACACTCGGGTTGGCTCAAGCAAGTAACCAAGCTTGAGAATCAATATAATAACCCGATAACACTCGGGTTGACTCAAGCAAGTAACCAAGCTTGAGAGATCAATGTAATAACCGATAACACTCGGGTTGGCTCAAGCGAGTAACCAAACTTGGGAAATCAAGATAATAACCCGATAACCCGGGTTGGCCCGAGCAAGAGACCGAGCTTGTGAAATCAGTGCAATACCCAGGTTGGCTTAACATGATAATTCGATAGCATCCCGATCCAAAATTGGGATAAGCTACCAGGGCCCGTATCGTTCAGGTCAGATTTTGTTTCACACGCATTAAAAATAGCAAAAAAAACATTTAACACAAGACAAGAATTAATAAGACAACAAGCAAACCATAGTTCAAAGCGCACAAGTTAGTTGGGTACAACCATAAACTAGCAAAAGAAGCTACGATAATAGTCAGAACAACATGACAACAAAGATAAGGCGAAACTAGTTCAAGCCAACAAAAGACTACTAGCAAAAGAAGCAAATCCTACATCATGGCGAAGCAAGGAAAGCCTTGATAACATCAATATCAGAGGCAGCAAGGGCAGCAATGGATCCAGCCATAGGAAAAGAAGCTTCGTCAAACTTTTGTGAAAGATCACGTAACTCCTTCAAAGCATTCTTGTTGTAATTCTACGCATCTTCAGGTCTTTTTTCCTTCAGTAACAAGACGAGCACCATCCAGCAAACTACAACACATTTAACTTAATCAGAAAGTGAAGTTAGCAATGACAGAATACCAATGAACTACTATTGCTAGCTACAAACCTGCATTATAACCAACTTTATCCGAAAGGGAGAAGAGCTCCGCCAGTGTACCAAGATACCCCTCGCTGTTACGGATCTTGTTGAAGGCCAAGCCGATGCCGGTAGACACAATCCATCCCTATCAGATCTCTGAGTAGAAACCATAGCCTCAAGTTCAGCAATTCGTTTGAGGAAGAGTTCTTGAGGTCATTCAACTCAGCATTCAGACGTCGGTTAGCATCCACTGAAGAGAAAGATTCTTTCCAGCCTCATCAGAAATCTCTGAAAAATGCTTCTTCTCCTTCTCAAGCGATTCACAACGAAGTTTAAGTGAGGCATTATCGTCAGTCAAACGCAAGACTTGTTTCTTCGTCTCCCGAGCTTCTTTGTTACTTACAAGCCAACGATTGTGAATCTCAACAAAAGATAAGAAACCATTCATAAGAGAAGAACAACCAGAGTCAGACAATTCTCTCCTGCTCAGATTTTCAAGCCTCAAAGACTCAGCAGGGGGACGAGCCCAGTACATATACTCCCTACTAAGCTCAGGAGTCATCAGGAGTGAGCTATTAACCAGATTCCAATCAGGTATAAACTTCTCGCGAGGATTCAAGCCAGTGGCCTCGGTAAAGCCGCAATGGGGATCAGCAACAGTTTCATCCCGAACCAAATCATCCCCTGACTCAGCCGAATCACCATCAGAAGAAGAGGAGTCGGAAGACAATCCCTCAGTCGAGGAATCCCCGGCCGCGGCTGAAGATGCACCAGCCACCCAGCCGCAGCCACAGCAGGAGGAGAGCCTTGGGGCTTCAAGCCTGGTGCACCTAAACCTTGCCTCTTAACAACAGTCTTGACGCGTTTCATGGATGTAGAACCTTCCTCAACACAACCTTTACGTTTCTCTAGAAAACCGGAAATAGATTCCCCAGCATGAACTACGACATCACTGGTAGATTCCAAAATCGAAGGAGAACCCAGAGGAAGGGGCTCAGTATGTTCAGTAACGTCATCCTTAGCAGACAACTTCATGCGATCAAACAGTCCCATACCTATGAAAAGGAACAATGGATCAAAGCAAGTAAAGTTAGCAAAAACGATGCATATCGACAAAAAATAAAGTACTTATGTGGCCCTTATAAGATATACACGGCAGCAGGCTAGGCTCAGACCAGTTACGGCTAATGCCAACCATAACAAGAAAATGCTCAGAAAAGGATTGCAAGGCTGTGGGGATGGCTTTCAAGGTGTCGTAAGCAGACGCATCATAATCCTTGGCTTCAGGCAACGGATCATCAATTCTTTCCCGAGCTGGGAACCAACTCATCTCAAAAGGGATTATGCTAGCGGAAATAAAGAAATAGTGGTCTTTCCAATGTTTCAAACTAGTAAGTGATCGAGACACTAGAGTGGGACGGGGCGCTTTACGTTTCTCGAAGGTAACCCAATCACCAACATGAGCAAGCTTATAGAAAGCTCGAAAGAGACTAATCTCGGGCACTAACTGATGGGCCCGACACGACACCTCAAAGTGAAAGACCTTGGTTAAACCAAGTGGAACCACTTGCGAAAGATGTATACCGTAATAACGCAAAAGAGTGCACAAGATCGGCTCACGGGAATCCTAAAGTTTGCAAAACTAAAAAACGAACAATAGAGAGCAATCATACCGGGAGGCACATCCCTAACCGACGACTGAGGAGGTGGAACTAAGGATTCAAACTACGGTCTATGCCATACGGGTCACAAAGTTATTCAAATAATCCTCGCTAATAACCGACCTTTGAACAGCATGTCATTCCTACACTCCATAAGAAAATAAGAAACAAGGCAAGTAACTAACCAATGATAAGGAAGAGCGCAGACTTCACAATTTGCTAGCCAAGAAAAAGATGGAAACAGCGAGTGTTACGGCCACGAGTGCCGCGAACCACCAGCAAGACAACCGCGAAACACCGGTGAAAAGACGAAACTGCAGGACCCTCGGCTTCCAGGCGACGGCCGCGGCTCAAGGGCCTCGGGCACCCACGGCTTCCAAGCAGCTGCCGCGGTTCAAGTGTCGCGTGCACCCGGGCTTCCGAGCAACTGCCGCGGCTCAAGTGCGCAAGCACCAGCAGGTCCAGATGATCCAAGAGGCTGCCGCGGATCAAGTGTCGCGTCACCAGCGGATCCAGATGATTCAAGCAGCCGCGAATGGTTCAGCTGGTTCAAGTCGCGGCCCGAGGAGTTGGGGAGACAGCCGCGGCACACAGCCGCATAAGGGGGGAGAAAAGTTTTTAAGAATGATTTTTTGGTGTGCAAAAGAAAGAGTTTGGTCTTTCATTTATAGGAGAAATAAAGAAGGAAAAGGTGGAGTAGACAAAAGGCACGGGGCTCAATGACAAATAGGAGGCCAACGGTTCACGAGGCGGCGGCTATAGGCCACATAATGGCGGCCGCGGTACGAATGGTGATTGAAAGCACCAGGGCGGCTAGAGAAAAGACATACACGACACCCAATACAAGTCTAACGAAAAGACATTTTGTAACACTCCAAGGAATAGTCCAACATCATGATTAACATCATAACATTGGACTGGGGGGACTTGAAGAGGTACCAGCACAAACCCGGATCAGTATCAGAAAGCTGAAACCACGAGTTAAGAATAAGCGTGAGCCGCGGCCAACATGACACGCGCCAACCCTCCTGCCGCGGCCAACATACACGCAACCCCCTGCCGCGGCCAACACACACCACACCACCCTCCTGCCGCGACCAACATACACACGCCACCCTCCTGCCGCGGCTCACATGTGACACACCCTCCAGCCGCGGCAACACCAATAAAACGTCTAAGTTACTGGAATCCAACACTTGAGAATATTGAGCAGAACGCCTCAACAAAGAAGAACAATCGTTATTGGCCAATAAATGAACAAAATCAGAACACTAAGGAACAAAACACATAAGTCCAAGAACCTGAAACCATTTTCAGAACCATAGGCTGAAAGTCAACTATCCAGACAAGATGCATTAATATTAAGCCAGAAGACCCTTTGCACCAAAAAGGATACAAAGTCTTACATGAGGGAATGTAGACCTAAATCCTAGGTTGACAAGTACCAGAAGAGTAAGTCAGTCTTGGATCCAGCCAAGCTGACAAATACTATAAATACCACTCGTCCATGATCAAAGGGCATCATCACAAAAACCACAAACACATCCATCACTGATAATCTGAACCTGAGCCAAAGCATAAGCCTCACTTAGCACTGCTCCTGGTTCTTAATCACTTGATCAAGATCCTTGTAGCAACATATATAGCTAGAAACTTGTCTTTGACAAGTGTCTATCTTTTAGGCCATATTCATAAAACTTCATAATCTTGAGACATGTGCCTAAATTGGTCGGATGTAATCATTTGTAAGGGTAACTTAAGAAAATTTAAAAGTCAATGTCTATTTTGGTAAACAAGTTTGGACAAATGGCTTAATCTCGTGAATCCCCTAAACTTTAACATACATGTGCATCATAACTGATATATTTTAAGGCTTCAATTCCTATTGTTGGCCGAATTGAATTGTTATTCCAGCACTCCAATAACTCCATCAAGGGGCATGACCACCCTCGCGCACCTAGCGCGCCTTTGACACACATGTATATTCATCATTCTAAACTTCGGAAAGTGATCATTTCTAAGAATATTTCAAACCAACAAAAAATATAACAAATGAACACAAGAAATAGTAAAATACTCACTCATAAGTGTCCATTGTAAACAAACAGCACTTGTGCTAGTTAAGAGTGTCAAATGATCAAATATCTCCTTGCTAGGGTCAAATCTATTAGTAAACCTGAATACCAGTAATTAAGATTAATATTAAGCAAAAGATAATAATAACAATTGTTGGAATGGTTATTCAGCATTTTGATAATTCAGGTGCTTGTTGTTATTATGAATAAGTTGAGGATGTTATGTGTCAGTCTTTTTGTTAGTTAGTGAGCGGGAAGATTAGTTGATGTTAGTTTTTCTTCTTATAAACTAACAATTAGTTTAGAGTGCAGAGAGTTTTTCCAATTTCTTGTTCTAGTAATCTCAATTAGAGGATATAATCAAAGTCATTGATTCTGGTTCAATATTGTTCATAAGTTCATTATTCAATTTCTTGGTGTTGAGTTCATTCGGAATTGTATTTCAACAATTGGTATCAGAGCTTAGAGCTCGAATCGGTAATCGGTGATCGAAGAAACAGAAAGAAGACGAGATAGTGTCGACGAAGTTTGAACTGGAGAAGTTTGATGGTAAAAATGACTTTTGATTGTGGAGGGTCAAAATGAGGGCACTACTGGTGCACAATGGGGTGGTTGATGCTCTGGGCGGTGCAGACTAGTTGTCGGCGACCCTCACGACAAAGGAAAAGAAGGAGATTATGGAGAAAGCCCATAGCGTTGTGATACTGAGTCTTGGTGATAGAGTCTTGAGAGAAGTTCAAAAGAAACTACACCGTTTAGGATTTGGGCTAAATTGGAATCACTTTACATAACCAAATCGCTTGCTAATCGATTGTATCTTAAGAAGAGGTTGTACGAATTTCAATTGACCCTAGGGAAGTCAACTGAAGATCATACAGATGAGTTTAATAAACTCATTTTAGATCTTGATAATATTGATGTTGAACTGGAGGATGAAGATCAAGCCATTATCTTTCTTACCTCATTGCCCCAATCCTATGAGCATTTCATGGATACTCTATTTATGGCATAGTCACTCTCAATGGAGGAGGTCTTGGCCACATTAAACTCTAAAGAATTAAAGAAAATGTATGATCATAAGAAAGAAGGTGGAGAAGGACTTGTAGTTAGAGGAAGGAAAGATCAAAGGGGCTTTAGAGCTTAAAGCCAATCTAGGTCAAAGTCTAAGCTAAAAGAAGATGCTATGTGTGCAATTCAGACAAGCACTTGAAAAGAGAGTGCCCTGAATGGAAGTGAAAACAGAATGAAGGTAATACAAGTCACAGTGGTTCTACCAAAGTCCATAGTAATTCCACTTCACAAGATGATGTTTCTAAAGGATATGATAGTGCTGATTTACTCATGGTGTCAAAGGGTCCAGTGAATCTAGAATGGATCTTGGATTCTGGTTGCTCCTATCATATGTCCCTTTTTAAAGAGTATTTTAAGAACTTGAAACTTAAAAGGTTATGGACTGTACAAGTAGGTGATGATCGTCCTTATGAGATTCAAGGGATAGGGTGTGTCATGCTCAGGCTGGGCAATGAAACTGAAGTTAGTTTAAACAATATAAGGTACATTCCAAGTCTTAAAGAAATTTGATCTCATTAGGAGTGTTTGAAAAGGATGGTTATCATGTTGTTCTGAGAAATAAGAGAGCCAAGGTCATTAAGGGGTCAATGGTGGCACTATTAGGTACTAGAAGATAAAATAATATATACTTCTTAGATGGAGAGGTGGTCAATAATGATAATGGGTCATATGTTGTCGGTAGTGAAAGTGCTATTAAGTTGTGGCATAGGAGGATGGGTCATATAAGTAGTCAATGGTTAATTGAGCTGAACAAGCAGCAGGTGATAGGGCCTCTCGTTGATTATGATGTTGGTTTGTGAACACTGTATCTTAGGGAAGACTTATAGAGTTAAGTTCACTAGAAATTCTTACAAATCAATGGGAGTGTTGGATTACATTCATGCTGATCTGTGGGGACTTGCAAGAACTGAGTCTCAGTGGGGCTAAGTATTTCCTTTCTTTGATTGATGATTTTTCTAGAGAGTGTGGGTATATGTTTTTAAAAGAAAGGATGAAACTTATCAAATGTTTAAGGAGTGGAAGGCCCTGGTAGAAAATCAGTCTGAAAGGAGGATAAAGAAACTTAGAACAGACAATGGCTTAGAGTTCTGCAATGAAATTGTTTGCTCAGCTATGTAAGGAAAGTAGGATTGCTAGTGGTGGGTACATTACAACAAAATAGGCTAGTTGAAAGAATGAATAGGACCTTGCTGAATAAGGTCAGGTGTCTTTTAACTAGTTCAGGATGCCTAAGAAGTTTTAGGCTAAAGCTTTGAATATAGCAACATATTTAAGCAATGGATCTCATTCATCAGCTATTGATAAGTGCACTCCTATAGAAAAATGGTCTGGGCATAAGGCTGCTTATAGGTGTTTGAAGGTGTTTGGCTGTTTGGCATATGCACATATGAATCAAGGTAAATTAGACCCAAGGGCACAAAAGTGTATTTTTTGGGGTATCCTGAGGGTGTAAAGGGATTCAGATTGTGGAGGGTAATAATATGAAGCCCAAGGTGATTATAAGTAGGGATGTGCTAATTCAAGAAACTATTATGTATAAGGATTGATGAGAACTAATGTGTCCTCAGAGTTTGAAGTTGGCCAAAGCTCTAATGATGATCATATTTAGGTGGAGTTATTCCCAGAAGTTCAATAAGAGAATCCTAGTACTCAACATGGTATGTCTGAAGTAGAAGGGGCACAAGATGAAAGGACACAACCTACTTACAATATAGCTAGAGATAGGCCTAGAATTCAGGTGGTACCACCTGTCAGGTTTAGGTCTAATGATGACTTGTCAGCCTATTTGTTCAATGCAGCTGAGTTTGAAAGCTTGTATGAACCTCTTACTTATGAAGATAATGTGAGGTTAGATCACAGTGAGGAATGGCTGAAGGCAATGGCAGATGAGATGGAGTCTCTACATAGTAACAATACTTGGGTGTTGGTGGACAGGCCCAAGGATCAAAAGCTGGTCAAGTGTAAATGGATATATAAGTTGAAAGAGGGTATAGCTGAGAGCAGGTTTAAGGCTCGACTGGTTACAAAGGAGTTTACCCAGAGGGCAGGAATAGATTATCATAAAATCTATTCTCCTATGGTGAAACACACTTCAATCAGAGTAATTTTAGCATTGGTTGCTATGTTGAACTTGGAGTTAGAACAATTGGATGCGAAGACTGCATTTCTTCATGGTAATCTAGATGAAACTATTTACATGGAGCAACCAGTTAGGTTTGAGGTGGAGAGTGATGGTGATAAGGTGTGTTTATTGAAAAGGTCCTTGTTTGAGTTGAAGCAGTCTCCAAGAAAGCGGTATACACGTTTTGATTACTATATTGTATAACAAGGTTTTGTAAGGAGTGAATTTGATAGCTGTGTTTATCACAAGAAGAGTGATAGTTGTGTGATGATATACTTTTTCTTGTATGTTGATGATATGTTGGTGGCCAGTAGAGATAAGGAGGAGATTAATTACACTAAAAGGATGCTCATGAGAGAGTTCAATATAAAGGAACTTAGGGAGGCTAAAGAATCTTAGGGATGGAGATTAAGAGGAATAAAGCAGCTGGTGTTCTAAGTTGTCTCAATGTGCATACTTGAAGAAGGTTCTTGATAGCTTTTCTATGAGCCAAAGCAGTCTGGTTGTGACTCCTGCTGGACAGCAATTCAAGCTATCTAAGTAAGACTCTACTCAAACAGAGGCAGAGGAGTTGGCTATGGCAAATGTGCCTTATTCTAGTGTATTGGGAAGTCTCATGTATCCCATGGTGTGTACCAGACCAAATATTGGTTATGCAGTTAGTTTGGTAAGTAGTTTTTAGTAATCTTGGTGTGTTGCACTGGAATGCAGTTAAGTGGATTTTAAGGTACCTTAATGGTACTAGCGAAGTGGGTTTAACTTTTTGTGGTAATTGTGATGTTGAGCATCTAGTACATGGTTATGTAGATGCTGATTTTGCTAAAGATGTTGATAAAGGAAGATCAGTCACTGGTTATGTTTTTAAGGTTTGTGGGAATCTGGTTAGTTGGAAGGCCTCTTTGCAGCATGTGGTTGCTCTCTCAACCACTGAGGCCGAGTATATTGCTTTGACTGATGCTGTGAAGGAAGGAATGTGGCTTAGAGGTCTTGTTTCAGATCTTGGTTTAAAAGTGGATAGTGCTTTGATTTACTGTGATAATCAAGGGCTATACATTTATCTAAGCATTAGATATTTATGAGCGGACTAAGCATATAAATGTTCGGTTACATTTATTAGAGATGTTATAAGATCAAAGGAAGTGGAAGTGAAGTATGTTGATACCATAGAGAATGCTGCTGATATGTTAACTAAGCCGGTGACTGGATCAAAGTTAAGTTTCTACTGTGAGCTGTTAGGAGTGACCTGGACTTGGTTAAATCTGAATAAAGGTGTAGTTTGTTGGAGTGGTTATTCAGCATTTTGATAGTTCAGGGGCTTGTTTGTTAATATGAATAAGTTGAGGGTGTTATGTGTCATTCTTTGACCTTGTTTGTTAGTGAGCGGGAAGATTAGTTGATGTTTGTTTTTCTTCTTATAAACTAACGATTAGTTTAGGGTGCAGAGAGTTTTTCCAATTTCTTGTTCTTGTAATCTCATTTAGAGTATATAATCAAAGTCATTGGTGTGACACCCTACACATATCCCACATCAGCCGTGGACAGGAGAGATTCCTGGTTCATAAGGAATGTCTGGCCTCTAATATCAACAACGCGTTTGGGCGTATTGGCTGTGGATGAGAGGAGAACTCCACAGTTAAGCGTGCTCAGGTGGGAGCAATCCAGGGATGAGTGACCTCCCTGGGAAGTTTTCACTCGGGCAACCAAAAGCAAATCCGTGAGCTCCTCGTGGGCGAAGCGGACAATATTGTTGGTGTGAGAAGCCGGGTGTGACAGAATGGTATCAGAGCCACTCCTGTGCCGTTCGGGGTGTGGGACATACCTCACCAAGGATGGTGATTTCTCGGGCTCATCGAGGACGATGAGTCCAAACAGGGGGTGCTTGTGACACCCTACACATATCCCACATCAGCCGTGGACAGGAGAGATTCCTGGTTAATAAGGAATGTCTGGCCTCTAATATCAACAACGCGTTTTGGGCGTATTGGCTGTGGATGAGAGGAGAACTCCACAGTTAAGCGTGCTCAGGTGGGAGCAATCCAGGGATGAGTGACCTCCCTGGGAAGTTTTCACTCGGGCAACCAAAAGCAATCCGTGAGCTCCTCGTGGGCGAAGCGGACAATATTGTTGGTGTGAGAGGCCGGGTGTGACAATTGGTTCTTGGTTCAATCTTGTTCATAAGTTCGTTATTCAATTTCTTTGGTGTTGAGTTCATTCGGAATTGTATTTCAACAACAATAATAAACTTACTATGTCGTCAAGAACTCTAAACAAATTGAACTTCGAAAGATAAAATGAAACAATTTATTGTTTTGGATTTTTGGCCCATCCTACTTCAGTAGAAATCTTGTGTTGCATCACCAAATGATCATATATTCTATTATAATCAGCACCACACCAAGAAATAGAACACTACTATTTCATACCAATTTAACATATCTTCTATCTCAAACTCCACCACCTAATTACGCTTTAGGCTACTTTCAAACTTTCAGCAAGACAAAGTCAACATAACCAAAGCATAGTCAGATGCCTATAATTTAGGGGTGTTGATCGGGTTAGGTATTCTGTTTCGTGTTAATCGGTCGGTTATTCGGTTATTCGGGTTATTCGGTTTAAAATCTACCCGAAACCCGATCCGAATAACCATCGGTTTAATCGGCTTCGGTTTGTTGCGGGTTGGTTTTTGGGTATTAACAATAAACTAGTAGACTTTAATGTATTTTTTTAAAATTTTATAAAATAAATGGACTTAAATTAATTTACTTCTACATATTATAATTATAATATATGCTAAAATATATAATTGTATACAAATAATTATCTTAATATGGACCATTCGTGCAACGTATACAAACAATTTGCTTTACTAGAATGGGTTTTGATCGGGTTATTTGGATTTCAGGTATTCGGTTTGGATTATTTGTGTTTTTGAGGTTATAAATTGTATCCAAAACCCAACCCTAATAACAATCAGTTTAATATGTTTCCGGGTATTGGGATAGCGGGTTTTTCAGGTCGGGTTTCATCGGTTACGAGTGAGATCAGGTCAGGCTGGTTAATCGGATATTCGGTTTAACATCAATAATAAATTTCAATAATTTTTAAAAAATAAAATAAGGGTTAAAAATCAAATCAAATTCAAAACTAAATAAAAGTAAAAATAAAACTAATGTAAAAAGAGAAAGAGAGAAGTATTGAAAAAGAAGTATGTGATTAAAGTAAATAATTAAATAAAAACCAAATAAAAAAAATAAAATACTATCGAATAAACTTTTATAAAATTCAAAACAAAAATTGAAAAAATCATATTAAAGTTAAAAAATAAAAAAAGGTTTGATTTCATTTTTTGTTTTTTGAATTTATAATTTCATAAAGTTTTTGTATTTTTCGATTTAAACATGACATATGAACATCATCAAAAATAATTATAAAAAAAAATTAAGCATACTTCTCATTTTCTCATTTTCTATTTTTATATTCATTTTATTGTTACTTTTATTTACTTTTTAAATTTGGTTTTTTAACCTTTATTCTATTTTTAATGATTATTGAATTTCTTTATTAACGTTTATTTGAATCTTTTAGATTTTTATTTTTTAATTTTTATATGATTTTTTAGTTTTTTATTAAATTTTTTTAAGAAAATTGCGTAATTGGTCCCTATGGTCGACCTGGTTAATCGGATATTTGGTTACGCTCAAAATCGATGGGCCTACTATAACTAAAAGTGTAAAGCAAAAATCATTGGTAAAGATTTGAGTCTTGAACTCTCTATCAATGGAGCATATGAAATCTTCTCAATTAATTGTGTAAAGATAAATTTAGAACAACACCATTTAAGAATACATATCAATCTGTAACATCATGAACACACACAACCATGCTACCTAGATGTGATTATTGTTGACAAGCTTCAAAATTCGAAGTAAATCTGTAACCATGTGAGCTTAAAATCAGAAGAAATCAATTCAGATTGAGACAGTTCTAATGACACCATCAATTCCAGAAAATGCAAATGCAACTTCTAGTGATAACCAATTACATTTGACAAACTATCATTCAAATCCATATATCATTTGCTTCTGCATTCCATTTACCAAATGTATAATTCCACTCCTCAGACATGTTCTCATCTTTCTTCTAATCAGATTTAACCCACTTTTTTTCTGATCCATCTGATGATAAACATTGATCAAATGGTTAGATTATAATCACAAAGTTTATAATGTCATAAAAATGCTAGATGCTGGTGCATTTTCGATTTGCTGATACGTGATGGTATGGTCCCCTAAAATTGTCTAAGGACCAAAATTGTTACTATCAGCGACCGATGTCCATCGTGGAGAATCAGTCAATTACTGATCTACCACAATAAATAGACATAGATTGAGGATAAAATAAAAAAAAGCTCTTAAGGTAATGTTATCATTAGTATTGTTTTTCATTAGCTCAAAAGAAAATACATGAGGCTATATATACACAAGCACGAGTCGAAAGCATAAAGAGGCATCTAGAAGAATATCTAACTAGTATGTAACTAACTCCAACTAACTTAACAACCATAGATGGATACAATCTTAAATAATATCTCTAATATGCCCCCTCAAGCTGAGCGGGAAGTAGTCATGTGAAGCTTGGACCGCAAGGCATCAAAATGAGAGGAGGATAGCCCTTTGGTCAACAATCAGCTAGCTATGAAACAGTAGGAACATATCGAACATGTAGAGTTTGAGACAAAACCATATCATGAATAAAGTGCAAGTCAATCGCAATATGTTTCGTACGCATATGAAACACGGGGTTGACAACAAGATATGTAGCAACAAGATTGTCACACCAAAGCGCAGTTGGACATGACCGAAAAATATAGCTCTTGTAACAAAGATATAATCCATCAAATCTCAGCAGGAGTATGATCAAGAGCACATTACTCAACCTCGGTAATAATGAGGTTAGGCCCAAGAAACGCATAGTAACCGGTAGTCGAACGATGATCATCAGAGCAACTAGCTAGTCCGCATTAGAGTACCCTGGAACATCATAACAAGTAGAATGACGAATAGTTAAATCATGAGAGATAGTACCTAGAAAATACCGTAAAATACGCTTAAAGACAACCTAGTAAAGATCAGTAGAAGTCTATAAAAGCTAAGACACCTTACTGATTGCATAAGCAATCTCAGGGATAGTCAAGACCAAATACTACAAGGCACCCACAGTACTACGATACCGCGTAGGATCATCCAAGGGAATACTAGAATGACAAGACAACTACCTTTAAGAAGCCATAAAAGTAGATAATGGCCTACACTGAGTTAACCCCGTGCGATGTAAAAAGTCAAGTAAATAACGACGTTAAGAAGAATGTAGACAATCATCAGTAAACTCGCTTGAACACCCAAGAAATTGAATAAAGTCCCTAAATCCTTAAGGGAAAACTCAGAATGCAAGCGAGTGATTAGCGAAGCAAGAAACTCAGGCAGGCACCTAATAATGATAATGTCATCCACATATACCAAGACATAACATGTACTACCATCACACTGATAAACAAGCAATAAGGTATCAGAGAAACATTGAGAAAACCTACTAGACAAAAGAGTAAAGGAGAGCCTGGAAAACCAAGCTCTAGGGGCTTCTTGAGACCATAAAGAACCTTCTATAGATGACAAACATGATGAGGTCAAGAATAGTTAACAAAGCCAGATGGTTGAGACGTATACACAGTCTCAGATTAAGCCACCATGAAAAAAAAAGCATTGTTGACATCAACCTGTCAAATAGCCCATCCATCGAGAAAAGAAAACAGATAAACAAGACAGATTGTAGAGGGTTTAACCACAGGGCTAAACATCTCAGTATAATCAACCCTCTTTATCTGATGAAAGCCATTAGCAACAAGTCTTGCTTTGTAGCGACTCATAAAACCATCAGGATTATACTTAATCATGTAAACCCACTTATAACTAAGAACGTTGGAAGAAGTAGCTAGGGAAACAAGATCCCATGTGGTTAGAATGCAACGTACTAAACTCGGTACAAATAGCATCCCAATAAACAGAATGACGCTGAGCCTAAAAAAGGTAGACGGCTCAATAGTAGGAGTGTTAGTAACATGAAAAAGAACACGATCAGGGCAACTGTCTAGGCTGACGAGTATAATAACGAGAGGGAGTGACTATGGGCTAAAAAGGAGGATGAGAAGGAATAGGAGGAAACAGAGTGGATGGTGAAAGAGTAGGAATAGATGAATCAACAAAGGAACCAACAGAATACGAAGGAGGAGGAATAATAAAGTCAGGTAGAAAAGCTAAATCAAAAGAATCAGCAAAGGATAAGACCCCTGGATGTCAAACATAAACTCATGAAAATCACATGACGAGATGTGATTGTACGAGAAATATTAGGTTCACAACAGATCTAAACCTGACGAGTAACTACGCGTATCAATTTAACGTCTTTTAAGGTAATATTATGATCTCATGGAAGTCCACAAGTTGAACATATAAACAAGTCCGATCGATATTCATAACACCAAAATCTGGTAATGATTTGCAACCACTGAAACATCCAAATGACCAAAATGACGACACACTACCTAATACTAATCAAAGACCCTAAAAATATACACATGTTATAATAGATCATATCATAAACAAAAATAAAAAAAGAAAGATGTGTGTTATAAGTTAAAATAAACAAATAAAACAGAAACTAAAAGAATAGCTTTATTATTATTATTATTTTAAATTCTAGTTATTGGAAAAGGATATTACGAGTAGGTATCGAGGTTTGAATATTTACATATGAATATGACATGTGTTCAATATATTCTCTCAAGAAGATGTGTTTCCTAGTGGCTATTAAAGTCTCATTTTTTAAATGAACTCTTGTATTCTTTCAAAAACTACTCTTGAATCTATATACGCATAGTGTAACCAGAACCTTTAATTGAAGATGTGTTTCCTTGTATTCTTTCGACGAATATTTTAACTCCTGTCATCCGGGTAAATCTATTTGTGAAAAGACCACTCACGTCCACGAACACACATAGCACTGGTGATCCGGTCCATCCATCTTTCCATGAGAAACCCACCACCCAAAGTCTCACTGTGATAAAACCCCTAACCCACTTTAAATATATTACACTAAATAAAACTCGAGCACATAATTTTTACTTTGGAAAACTATAGAATGCTTTTTTTAACCAATTGATTTAAAACTCACAAATACATAGGAAATTGCTATGTCACTTGGCATTGTTAGAGAATTTCCCCTACCACAGAACTCAAAAAGTCATAATATTCCACAGAACGGATATAATGTTTTCTCGAGAATATAGTTTCTAATTTTCATATACAATTTTGTAAAAATAGACTACGCATGATTTGTTTTTAAGTCAACTTTAGTCATTAACTTTCAAAATTGAGTATGCGAAATCGTATATTTGTATTCAATTTTAGTCACAAAATTTCCTTTTCTTTAAGAAGTTGGTGGGTTAGGTGCTTTCTTTAATTGTTTTTCTTTCCTTACCGTTTTATTGTCCTCAAAAAATATAAGAAATGACTTAACAGTCAACTAGTAGTAATGCATTAAAATTATATATAACTAAACTAGACTCGTTAACATCTTCACAACCATGGCTGCATCAACATTTAACCATCATCATCTTCTTCTCCTTACAATTATCATGCTATCATTATTATCATCTTCATCTTTGTCTTCTACTTCCCCAAGCCATGGTTTAACTCGAGGCTCGTCGTTACTCGTTGAAAACAAATACGACCTTCTAGTTTCGCCAAACGGGCTTTTCACAGCTGGTTTTCATCAAGCTGGCAAGAATGCTTATGTGTTTGCAGTGTGGTTCACAGCAAAAGGCACATCACCAGTAAATGGGATGCGCTCTAAGCTATCTTTACAAAAAGATGGCAATCTTGTTCTAACAGATGCGGGTCTATACACCATCTGGTCAATGCAAACTGAGTCAAAGTCTTCCTCGGTGCAATTGAAACTACATAACACAGGTAACCTTGTGCTTCAACAACATGAACAAGAACAAGAACACACTCTTTTTTGGCAAAGCTTTGATCACCCAACGGATACCCTTCTTCCGATCAAGTCTTCACTCGAAACACACAACTTGTTTCCTCTAGAAGCTCGAGTAACTACTCATCGGGTTTCTATAAGTCGACTTTTTATAAAAGTCCGGAAACAACTTCAATTTACTGGCCTAATCCTAGGGAAGTAGCATGGTCACTTGGAAGATATCAGTATCACAGAAGAAGAGCGAGCCTTGACTCTTACGGTCGATTTAACTCAACAGATGGTTTTAGTTTTGTATCGGCTGATTTTAGTCTTGGCCCGCAAAGAATGATGCGGCTTGACATAGATGGTAATTTAAGAGTTTATAGTCTCGTGAAAGGAACGAAATGGGAAGTTCAATGGCAAGCGATTTCTCATATTTGTTGGATCGATGGCGCGTGTGGACCAAACAGTCTATGTACTTATACTCAAGATTCCGGAAAGAAATGTAGTTGCTTACATGGGTACAAGATGGTTAATTCTCATGATTGGAGTTAGGGTGCGAACCCGAATTCGGTCATTGTAAAACAGATGACTGTGATTTCATTGAGCTCCGGTATACGGAATTTTATGGCTATGATATTCGTTTGAACATTAATATTACTATTGATGCTTGCAAGAAGGAATGTTCACAGGATGAACTTGTAGGGGCTTTAATTTGGCATATAACGATGATGTGGGACTCTACGTTTGTTTCTTGAAGTCTTCTTTGCATAACGGGTATCAAATGGGCATTTACAGGACAATGTATATCAAGTTACCAAAGAGGTTGGTATCGTCTTTTGATGAGAGAATCACCACCCAATCAAGTTTCAGCTGTCCACGACCCGTGGTGAGGCCACTGATAAGATCTTATGAGAAAACTCATGATACAAAGCCACTTGGATTCATGTTAGTAGTTCGGTGCACAATCGGGGTTATTGAAATCATTTGTATAGTGTTTTTCTGGTATTCTAGCATTAAACACTCATCTACAACCAAACAAATGTATGTTCCAGCCTCAACAGGATTTAGGAAATTCACGTACAGCGAGCTAAAGAAGGCGTCAAGTAATTTTAGTATAAAGCAAGGTTACAAGATAATAGGATCTCAGCAATAAAGAAGATTAAAAACACCGATCACAAACAAGGGGAATATGAATTTCAAGCTGAGATTAGCACGATTGGGAGGATGAATCACATGAACCTTATACAGACTTGGGGCTATTGCGCTGAAGGGAAGCATAGGTTGGTTGTTTATGAGTACATGGAGAACGGATCATTGGCAAATAAGCTGGTGCTTGATAAACTCGACTGGGCCACAAGATTTAAAATTATAACGGGTACTGCAAAAGGACTAGCTTATTTACATGAAGATTGTTTAGAATGGATTCTACATTGTGATGTGAAACCACATAACATACTATTAGATGTTGATTACAACCCAAAGGTGGCTGATTTTGGCCTGTCCAAGCGGTCAGATCGCGATAAAGATGAATGGAACTTCTCAATGATACGAGGGACTCGTGGTTACATGGCTCCCGAGTGGGTGCTGAATCTTTCAATTACTTCCAAAGTTGATGTGTACAGCTATGGTGTGGTGATACTAGAGATAATAACAGGAAGGAGTCCAGCACATACATCAATGAAAATGGCGTCAATGATAAATTGGATTAGAGATCGGGTTCGAACAGTATCATGGGTTGAGGAGATCATAGATCCTTCAATAAGAGGTGAATGTGATCTAATGATGATGGAGAGTCTGGTTCGAATCGCATTGCAATGCACCGAGGAAGATAAGGAAGTAAGACCTACGATGAGTCAGGTTGTTAATATGCTTCTTCAAATGTAATTTTTAATGTTGAGGTTATGGTTATCCAGAATGATCATAAAACCGAATTGAACTTGAATTTAGAATACTAAGATTAAAGCAATCATCGATAAACAACACTCATGTGTAGATACAATCATAAGAGCATCATAAAAAATATAAAAATGAATCAGAATTTATCTTTGTGCTTTGGAATCATTAGCAAAATCAAGCGATTATTAGTCATCACTGATGACCTACTTCTCTTAATCTCCACTATAACATCACCAGATATCACTGGGTTTCTCCTCCCAATCAGAGGTGCATGAATCAGTTCTAGCATAAATCGGTTAGTTGAAACCGTTTCAGTTTTGGTCAAAGATAGTTAACTCTGGTTTGTTCAAACTAGTTCGGGTCAGGTAAATTCACATAATAATAATACTGGACAACGTAACAAAATACATAATAAAACATATCTTTAGAAAATGTACTATAAAAACACAAATTCCTTACTTACAAATGTACTTTGTGGATATTTGGAAATTATTAAAGACATCTTCTATACAAAAGTTTTTTACCAACTCTTTTTCAATATAACAAATACAACTATCATTCATATGTATATGATATATCACACATCTAATTACGTAAGTCGAATTTCATAGAATTTATTTCAGAAAAGCATTTGCCTCATCACTTGTAATTGTGATGGGTCAAACTAATTATAACTTTGATAATTGATAAAAACTAATAAATGTAAGGTTTTATTTTGATTTCACTCTCACATATAATGAACGCTTTGGTCATATATATAAAGTAATAAAATTTTACATAATCAACCTTAAAAAAGAAAGTATATTAATATACTAATTATTATTAAATAAATTTATTATAGATACACACCATATATATATATATATATATATATATATATATATATATATATATATATATATATATATACATATACATATACATATACATACATACATACATATATATATATATATATATAGATATATATATATATATATATATATATATATATATATATATATATATATATATATATATATATCGGCCCTCCCAAACAACACGTGTCACGCCCTGGTGACTTCGTACGCTTCGCAAGAAAATTACACTTTGTATAGTAACCGGCCACTATATATATGTTTGTATGTATCTATATGTATGTAAAGGTGCACATTGAACATGGGTTAGAATCCGACCCGATGACCCGACCTGGTTTCAACTCGGTAATTTCTCAACCCGATTCGAACCTGATACAACCCTAAATCGGGTTCCCCTTTCATTCCTCAACCCGGTTTAAACCTGTTTTTTATTACCATTTTGTAATCTTGAAACCGGGTTGGACTTGACCCGAAACCTGGTAAAACCCACCCGGTTTAAAGTTCTTTGACCACCACCCGACCTTGTTTTAAAGTTAAACCCGGTTTTATGCACCTCTATATGTATGTATATTGTGTGTATGAGAGTTAAGATGGTGTATGTGTTTGCATTGTGTATATATGTAATGTGTGTATGTGTATCTTATATATAGATATTTATATATGTAGTATATGTAGGTGAATCCATATTAGGTGTGTGTGTATGAGTATACATATGTATGCAAGCCATGTCATGTGTGTATGCATGTATTTATATAGGAGAGGGATCCCTAGAAAATAGTTATAAAAAAAACCATGAAAAGCAGAGGTTATGTATATGTAAATACGTTTACCAAGTGTACAACTAAGAGTTATGTGCATATAACTCATACAAGTTACGTATATGTAAGTTTTTTCGTTATAATTGTCGTTCCTTGGAGTATAAATTAAAAAATATAATGACCTCAAAAAATAAGGTTGAAATTTACTCATATACTTTAAAGAATTAAAAAATTAAATAATTTATAAATTGTGTGATTTGGTAGTGTTGGTTTTCACGATTTTTAATTATAAACATAAGTTTCATTTGATCCATAGCCTATATAATGTGCATAAGTGTTGTATGTTTATTAGCACAATAGTATTATATATATATATATATATATATATATATATATATATATATACACTTATTTACATGAGTCGTGTCAAGCCTATAGTCGTGTGTCGAGTTGGGAGAGAGTCGCGCGATAAACCCAAACCAAACTGAGGCAAAGTGAAATTATTATAATAGTTATGGAACATGCTATAAGTTCAACCTTCATATTATTATAGGTGTTTGATTGTTTAGTTCGCTTGTATAGTTAAAAGCCTAAGTACCTTTCTTGTTCTAATTGGTTTCATGTGGTAAAGGAGACACATCTTTATTTATTTTTAAACATGAGAATTGCATCATGTGTTTCCATCATGCAATATTTCATAGCTCACCAATATAATCATTTTGTCATCAAACATCTTAAAAAAATTAACTATTTTCTTGAGTGGGAAGTAATGTACATAGAGGATAGATTATGTTGGGTCATGATGAGGCTGGTGCAACCAAAACCACTTCACATAGTCATTTTGATGCTACATTCAAGGGCTTCCGAAGCTAAGCATGAGATCTTCCAAGAGTCTGGAGAACAACAACTGAAGATATCAACTGAAGGCAACAACTGAAGCCAACAGCTGAAGACTATCTTCCGAAGACAAAGTCTGAAAGCTTTCGAAGATAAAGTCTGAAAGCTTCCGAAGACAAAGTCTGAAAGCTTCCGAAGACAAAGTCTGAGCTTCCGAAGACAAAGTCTGATGAAAGAGCTGAAGACAAAGTCTGAGCTTCCGAAGACAAAGTCTGATGAAAGAGCTGAATACAAAGTCTGCTTCCGAAGACAAAGAAGACTTCAAGCCTCGGAAGAAGCAGTCTTCGAAGTATAAGTGGCTTCGGAAGAAGTTATTCTTCCGAAGTATTTTATCCTTTGGAAGACATTGCTATGTCCAGTAGATATAAGTATGGTCCCTGACAGTCCGCTGCAGACCTCTGATACAGCATGGCATCTTCCTAAACAGCCATGTTATTGACCATACTTTATTCTACTATTCACCTTTTTATGATAGTACATGTTACCAACTTTAGTTGGTGACAAAAGGTAAGTCTGGGACATGTCCTGACTACCAACTCTCAGGCAAAATGTCTGAAAGACCTCACCTAGAGTCTTGTAGTATAGATGTTAGGTTAGAGGTTTCCAGCTGGTATCAAAGTATATCCGGCTGTAGGTAGTATTATATATCTTCTCCTTGTAACTCTTTAGACAAGCGATTTGAGTCCAAGAGTCTTGTAATCCTTTGAGTTGAGTGGCAATATATAATGTACCTTGAAAATTTACATTCTGTGTTTATTTACTGCTTGTTACTTGTTATATTGTGATCAACTCTTCATAGACTCTTGCTGAGTGTTGTTCAAGGTGAGTTTGAGAGAAAAACCATCTGTTGAGTGACCATAATCGATCCTGCAATTGGTATCAGAGCTCCAGGCTCTTGATTGTGAGATCTTACCATCCAAATCAACCTGTTTTTCACTCCTCAATACAAACCACTCACTCAAATGGCCACTCTCTCCAAGGCTGATATGGAAACTGGCACCATGACCAAGTCCCCACTGATCACCCCTGAAGACTTTGACACATGGTGTATCATAATGGAAGGCTTCATCAAGTGTCAAGATTCAAGGATGTGGGACTCCATTGTCAATGGTCCTTTCATACCAAGCACTACTTCTGCCACTGGTAATCGCATCATTCCAAAAGATGTTGATGATTACTCAGAAGAAGATAGGAAGAGAATAGAGCTAGATCAAAGGGCTATGACTTCTCTCTAAACTGCTCTCCCAACTCCGTCTACAGAGGCTTCAAGAAGTGCAAGAGTGCTAAAGATTTATGGGAAGCATTGAAGCTGATGTATGAAGGATCCAAGGAAACCCAAAGAACAAGAAGGATCTCTTAAAGCAGCAGTTTGAGAACTTTACTTTCAAGGCTGGTGAGACCTTGACTCAATAATACTTCAGGTATGTTGAGATAGTAGATACTCTGATGGATATTGGAGTAGCTCTTGAGAATAGAGACATAGTTAGGAAGTTCATATCTTCCCTTCCTAAACTATGGACACACTACTGTGTTGTAATCAAGAGAACTTCGGACCTTAAGACTCTTACTCTGACAGAGTTGTATGGTATCCTAAGTGCATTCCAGATGGAGATGAACATGCAGAACTCATCTGGTCACTCCAATAACCAACTGAGTTCAGCCCTTCATGTGGTTGAAAGGGAAATCATAGAACCACAACATCAGTTGCTGTGTTACCCTGACAACTCACATAGTGGACCTACATTACTCTACCTGAGACTCAAAAGTCTCAAAAGGTTCAACACAACTCCTTTCAGGATAGTTGTGCCTTTGTCTCTGGAAGTGGACACTCTGGTGATTTTCAACACTGCTTTGATGATCTTGAATGCTTCAGTCCAGATGATGTGGAGTATGTGGACATTGTCCAACAGATGGCTCTTTTAACTTACAGAGCGAAGAAGTTCTTCAAGAGAACTGGAAGGCAATTCCCTCAAAACCCAGTCAAGAGCAAGTTTGGGTTTGATAAGAGCAAAGCAAGGTGTTACAACTGCAACCAACTTGGTCACTTTGCTAGGGAATGCAAGGCTCCCAAGAACAACCCAGGAACCCCACAGGCCTCCACACATCCCACTGTTTCAAAGCATGAAGAGAAGTCAACTGAAATAGTTGCTGTGGCTCAAGAAGTTGACTGGAGCTTCATGGTTCAGGATGTGACTCCCGTTCAAGCACTCATGGCCGGAACAGATGATGATCCGGTATATGAACATCTTTGTACTGCTGCCTGTATTGCTAAAGTTAAACTTTATAAGGACTACATTTCGAAATCAGATCTGAGGTTGAGTCTTTAAATGTGTTAAAATCTATTTTAAGAGAGCTGAATCTAACTATCAAAAGAAAATTGAAGAGTTAGAGAAAACTGTGTCTCTTTTAAAACATGAAAAGACCAACTATAAGACTCAAATTAAAGATCTGATATCCAAACTATCTGAAGTTCAAGCCCAGTTAGTCACTGCTAAGGCTCAGGCCAGGAAGCAAGCTATTGCTGAGCAAAGCTTCCAAACTATTCTTGCATCATCCTCTCATTCCAAAATGTTTTATCAAAACAAAGAAGGGTTGGGAACCAATGAAATAGCTCCACCACACTCTTATGAGTCTATTAGACTACCTAGATGTGGTACTGAAGAGCAAGAGGTTCCAACTGCTGACCCTTCTCCATTGGAACTAGAGAATGAGGCAAAAATAGTGGCCACCACAGGGGAGAAACTGGAGGATACACTCATCTCCACCTGTGAAGACCAAATTCTAACCACCAAGGCAAGAAGAAGCAGAGCTAAAGCTGCTAGAAGGACTGCCAAGAAGGTTGCAGAGTCCAAGCTTAAGATTGACCTAAAGCAAAAGGGTGTCTTCATTTCTGCCGGATTTCAAGTGGTAGGTACTTCTGATTCAGGAAAGGAGTGTAGTACCAGCACTCCTATCCTACCGAAAGATCAGAAGTTGAAAGGGAAAGTTGCTGATGAAGAGAAGAAATCCAAGAAACAGCAACCTGCTAGTTCCCAGAAGGCTAACATTGCATGCATAATGTGTGGTCTGCACAACCACATGGCTAAAGATTGTTACTACAATCCAGCAAGCACACATTATGCAAATAATGTTAGAAGAGAAGGAGTCAGGGAAGGTTTCTCAGTTGGACCATTTCAAACGGTCCAAATGATGAAGAAGGGAAAGTTGGTCTTGGAAGCCAAGTTGCTTTCGGAAGAAAGTACTTCTTCCGAAGGGAAAATGGCTTCGGAAGCCACAGCTTCTAAGGTTCGGAAGAACAAGAAGGCTCCCTTGAAACCATCTCAGAAGAAGACTACTTCGGAAGAAAAGGTGGTGAAGGCTTCTTCCGAAAAGAAAGAAGCTTCGGAAGAAGACCATGCTGCAAAAGCTTCAACAAGCTCATCCTCAAAGATCAACCAAGGGATGGATTCGAAGATCAAGGAAGATGTTGCAGCCCAAACCTCTTCTTCAACGACCTCTATTGAACCCCAATGCATATCTTTTGGTTCAATTATGTCACTCTCTTTGGAAGAGCCCAAGACCTGCAAGGATTGAGCTTCCAAACAAAACTAACCATCTCATCTTATGTGCAGGGACGTCCATTTGACAAAAAAAATGTCTGGATTGTAGATGTGGATGCTCCAGGCACATGAAGGGAACAGATCTCTTCAACAATTCCAGAACTTTGATGAGGGCCTGTCCAATTTGGAGGTGAGGCCGGAGGATATATTTCTGGCATAGGAAGTATATCCAATGGCAGAATAAACATTGACAAAGTTCACTTTGTCAAACAGCTTGAACACAATCTGTTAAGTGTTTCTCAATTCTGTGACCAGAAGCATCAGTTGCTTCTCACAGAACATGAGTGCATTATCCTCAAACCAGGGATGACAATTCCTCCGGAATTGGTGCTTCTTAGATCTCCCAGGAAAGGGGATATGTACAAGCTGGATATGAACAATGCTTCTCTTATGGGTGAAGTATCATGCTTTCTTTCCAAAGCTGATAGTGATGAGTCAACACTATGGTATAAACGTATGTGTCATGTGAATTTTAAAACAATGAATAAATTGGCTAAAATAACTTGGTACATGGTTTGCCTAAAAAGGAATTTTTCTGCAAAGATAACTGTGTTGCATGCCTGAAAGGGAAACAACACAGATCATCTCATAAATCCAAATGTGTTAACTCTATCACTACTCCATTACACTTATTGCACATGGATCTCTTTGGTCCCACAAGTATAATGAGCATTGGAAGGAAATCATACTGTCTTGTGATTGTTGATGATTTAAGATTTACATGGGTATTCTTTTTAAGAAGTAAAGATGAAACTGCTGAAACTTTAAAATCTTTTATTCTTAAAATAGAAAATCAAATTGATCACAAGGTTAAGATCATTAGAAGTGATCAAGGGACTGAGTTTAAGAACTTTGTTCTTGACTTATTCTGTGACTCAAAAGAGATTGCTAGACAATATAGTGCTCCCAGAACTCCTCAACAAAACGGTGTTGCTGAGAGGAGGAATAGGACACTTATTGAGGCTGCTCGGACCATGTTAGCTGATTCAAAGCTGCCTCTAACATTCTGGGCAGAGGCAGTCAGCACTGCATGCTATGTGCAGAACAGGGTTCTTGTAGTTAAGCCCCATGGAAAAACCCCTTATGAGTTATGGAACAAGAGGCCACCGTTCATTGGCTTTCTAAGGTCCTTTGGCTGCAGGTGTACCATACTTAACACAAAGGACAACTTAGCAAAGTTTGCTGAGAAGTCGGATGATGCTATCTTTGTTGGATACTCTTCTAGCTCCAAAGCTTATAGAGTATACAACATCAAGAATCAACAATTTGAGGAGTCATCCAATATAGTTGTTAATGAGCACACTCCTTGTGTTAGGGGGAATGGACCTGATTATATCTTTGATTTAGAATTGTTTCCAAACTATTCTAAACAATCTTGTGAGAATGTTTCAGCTAGAACAATTGCTTAAGGTGATGCAGATGCTGATGCAGATCAACTATTTGAGCTTCCCAGACCTCTTCCAAATTCTCCAAGAGCTGAAAGGCAACACGCTTCAACCATTCATAGATCTGATAGTGTAACTATCTCCAGGAATAGTGAAGCTTCAACAAGTGAATCACCTGATGAACCCCAAAGCTCTTCAGGTGATCCATTACAACACCAGGTTGAGGGAAGTAGTATTCTGAAGGAACATGCAACTGTTAATACTACTTCACAACCAACCATTGATGATGTTTCTCAATCATTCAATCAGTCCTCATTGAATGACTTTGAAACAACAGTTGGACAGAGTGATCCAGTTCCAGATCAGAATATGTCCAATCTAGACTTATCTCTGCAACTGGAAGTGATTCCTCGTCTTAGGATTCACAACACTCATCCAACTGAGAACATCATAGGGAATGTCTCTGAGGGTGTGAGAACAAGAGGGCAAACTCATCATGGGAATGTCTGCTTGTACTCATGCTTCTTGTCTCAGATGGAACCCAAGAAGGTGGAAGATGCCTTAAAGGATAGTAGTTGGGTTGAATCGATGCAGGAGGAGCTGCTTCAATTCAGAAGACAAAAGGTCTGGAATCTATGCCCACTACCATCTGGTCAAGTACCCATAGGCACTAAATGGGTGTTCAGAAACAAGAAAGATGATAGAGGCTTGATTATCAAGAACAAGGCAAGACTAGTAGTTCAAGGGTACACTCAGGAGGAAGGAATTGATTATACTGATGTCTTTGCACCTGTTGCAAGACTTGAGGCAGTTAGGATCTTCCTTGCTTATGCTGCATCCAAGAACTTCACAGTCTACCAACTTGATGTCAAGTGTGCTTTTCTATATGGGGATATAGATAGGGAAATCTATGTATGTCAATCTCTAGGATTTGAAGACCCACGCACCCCAACTATGTGTGCAAACTGGATAAAGCTCTATATGGGCTGCACCAAGCACCTAGGCTGTGGTATGAGACCTTGTCTCAGTTTCTCCTGAAGAATGGCTACACCAGAGGTACCATTGACAAGACTCTTTTCATCAGAAAGAGTGGAAAGACATTTTGCTTGTACAAGTCTATGTTGATGACATCATATTTGGTTCTTCAAATGATCAAATGTGCAAGGACTTTGAGAGCATTATGAAGCAGAAATTTGAAATGAGTTCCATGGGAAAATGGACTTTTTCCTTGGAATTCAGGTGAAACAGATGAAGGAAGGGTTCTTCATAAGTCAATCTAAGTATGTCTCAGACATCTTAGATAGATTTGAAATGAAGGACTGTAAACCAGCCAAGACACCTATACCCAGAAACCATAATCTTTGACCTGACCTTGAGGGGAGGATACTGATCAACATCAGTATAGAGCAATCATTGGTTCTCTGATGTATCTCGCTGCTAGTAGACCAGATATCATGTTTGCCACATGCATTTGTGCAAGATATCAGGCTGCTCCCAAGGTGTCTCACCTAGCTGCTGCAAAGAGAATCCTCAGATACCTCAAAGGAGCACCTAAACTAGGTCTCTGGTATCCAAGAAATAGTGATTTCAATCTCTATGGATACTCTGACAGTGACTATGGTGGCTACAACATTGACAAGAAATCCACATCAGGAGGATGTCAATTTCTTGGTGGAAGGATTATCTCATGGCAATGCAAGAAACAATCCTGTGTCTCTACATCAACTGCTGAAGCTGAATACATTGCTGCTGCTAGCTGCTGTGCTCAACTGCTATGGATTCAAAATCAGATGTTAGACTATGGATTCAACTTCATGACTACTCCTATCCATATTGACAACAATAGTGCTATCTCCATTACTGAGAATCCGGTGAAGCACTCCAAGACAAAGCACATTGATATCAGGTATCATTTCATCAGAGATATTCATGAGAAGAATTTGATCTAGTTAATCAAAGTTGACTCAAATGAACAATATGCTGATTTGTTCACAAAGGCATTTGATGAACAAAGATTTAAGTATCTCATATAAGCTATTGGGATGATAAATATTGATTAACTACCTCTTTTGAAAAGCTTTTTAAATGTGTAATGTCTTGTGTCAATACAATTTAAGCCCTGTTACAAAAGATCTTTAAATTATTCTAAGTGTAAATTCCTTCCGAAGAGGAATTAACTCTCGGAAGATATTCTTGAATATCTTCCGAAGCCAAAATTCCTCAATGGAAATTTTCTTCTCGGAAGAGTTTTTGGTCTCGGAAGAAGCGATTGATTTTACATCAGATCTACTTCCGAAGCTTATATAACTCTCCATTCGGAAAGACAATTTTACCTTCGGAAGCAATGCCTTGCTTCGGAAGAGAAATTGCCTTCGGAAGACAAATTACCTTCGGAAATGTTTTACATTCGGAAGTAAAGGTTTTACTCTGTAACGGATATTTTTTTGGGCCCACTCTATAAAAAGTAAAGATTTTGTTCATGATGGTCAGATTATTTAAAATTATCCCTTGCCGCCACTATCATTTCTCCGCCGTAAACCACCATACCACCCACAGTAACCCCAAACAGTTACCCTATTACCGCCACTACCACAATTCATCCCCTTTAAATAATCCAGACTGATCAAATTCATCTTCTTTTACCAATTTACTATCCTAACTACTCCCTTCACTGTCAAACCTGCAATTTCACCCAAATTCAAGCTTACCTTCTCTTCAATGGCGCTAAACCCTCAGCACAACCAAGTCGCATTACTTGATTCGTCAAGAGATGCCGACTTCACCCAAATCATCACCTTTCTTACCGAATCCACATACCTCACTGCACTAACAGTTAACCCCACCGTATACTCCAACCATATGTCCGAATTCTGGAGTAACGGTCAAACTGCAGTTCTGAATGGGGTTCGAGTGCTGAGAACTCGCATTTGTGGCCAGGAGTTGGTCATCACAGAGCAACTCATCAGGGAGCATCTCGAGCTTCATGATGATGGGGCTCCTACTGAGTTCCCCAAACAAGACTTGGATGGATCTTACATCCTAATGGGATATGGAGGAGATGTCAGCAGGTCAACCGTATACAAGTTCAACTTCTCTTACCATTGGAAGTTCCTGCTGCACATTATCCTTCACTGCTTATCCAACAAGTCAGGGGGATGGGATCAAATCCCATATGAACTGGGATGCCTAGTTCATGGGTTGGTGAGAGGTCTACGCTTCAACTACTCACGATTTGTGTTGACCAACCTAATCGGCAATCTGAGAAGGGATACATTCTTCATGTATCCCAGATTTATTCAACACATAATCAACTATGAGCTGGAACTGAGCAAGCTTGTCTGTGCAGCTGCTCTTACTGTTCCACAAGTGAGGCCTACCATCTTCAAAACACTGAAGAAGATGTCCACCAACTTCACTAGAAGGTACACTCCATTACCTCCAGAGATGACTGAGCGTATAGCTCCTGGTGACATCCCTGTTATCCCCACAGGTGATGAACCCACACCAGCAACCTCCACCACAATGCCAACAAAACCTTCTTTACCCACTCAGTTCAAACCAAAAGGGCTAGAGTGGAATCATGGGCTCCCACTCAGTCCGAGGTCACACCATCCTTCAATTTGACCTCAATGTGGGTTTTGAGCCTCCTCAGTCTCAAACCCAAGAGCCCGAACCCCAAGCCTTAAGCCCATAGGGTGAGTCTTTACACTTCCCTGTGCAGCCTTCTAGGGACAGCCCCACCATAGGCTCAATGCCTGTAGACATTGATCTAAGTCCCAGGTCAGTAGGTTTAACTTCCCTATCTTTCACTGACCTTTTACTCCGTACTGATGAAGAGATTACATCTCTCCATGGCCATGAAGTTGATCTACAACACCCTCTGAAAGATCAACAGAGCCAAGAGAGATCCCTTGTCTCTAGCCCCTATCAGCAGCCAATTACTGAGGTGAGTCCTACTGATGTGGAGGGGACTCATGTAGGCTCAGCTGCCACTAGTCAGAGTCTCTCATTGAGCTCTCAGGACAGTGGTAACATCATTAGGACTGAGTCTACGGCAACTTTGCCCATTGACATCTCTGAAAGAGATGACTTTGAGCAAAGGTATCCAGGGTGCCAAGAAGCCACATCTGGTGGTGAGACTGAGCATACTAGGTATGTTATCTCATCTCCCCGTGATTCTTCTCATGAAGATGAGGGAAGTATGCAACTAACACTTCAGTACTTGCTTTCTAAGGTCTCCAACCTGGAATCACAGGTGAGGATCTTAGAATCAAGGACTGCCACTCAGCAACTTGAGATTAACAACCTCAAGGCTAAACTAGCTAAGAAACAGACAGAGAGGTCTGTTAGGCATGTACCTGTTCAGGTCTCACTGACTTCTTCTTCTAGCTCATCTAGCTCTCAAGATGATGCTACCAAAAAGGGGGAGAAAGTTCAGAGACAAACACTTGAGGAACCACAGACCCAATCCTTTACTTCCCAACTCATCACACTACCTGAGTCATCTCAATCCTTTTTAGAGATTGACTCAAAGATGCTTCAAGATCTCTACAGACTTTTCACAGAGTTTGTATTGAGATCCTCCTTAGAGCAGCCCAACCCTGACACCACACTTATATATTTTGGGGCTGAGGAGCTTCAAAGACTGACTGCACCTTCTACCACTGTGGAAGAAGTTGGCCAACCTAAGGTCCACATGGAACCTGAGATTAACTTCGAAGGGGAAATGGGGACTGATGGCCTAGCAACTAAAACAGATGGGACAGAACTTGCAGCAGTCTCATCTTCTGAAGCTCAGGCTGAAACTTCCGAAGTGGACATTGAAGCCTCGGAAGAACAAGAAAAGTCTTCCGAAGCTGGATAGAAGCTGCGGAAGGTTTGTTCCAAATGTCCGAGGAACTGACCATCACAGATGTTATTGCTGAAATAGCATCTGAGGTGAGCAGGGAGGACATTTCTGACGTACCTCCATCCCAAACACCAGCTAAACTTCTCTCTCAATCTGAACCCTCTATCCAAGAACCACCACAGTCAAGCTCTGCCAAAGACAAAGGCAAAAGGAAATTGACTGCGGAAGAGCTTCAGGAGGAGGAGAGGATTGAGAAGCTCAAGAAGAAAGGTAGGTTTCCTACTGAGAAACTGCTAGCTACCAGTTCTAAGGCAGCTGCAGCCAATCAGGAAGAAATCAACACAAAGAGAAGGACAGCACTCATTGACCAGCTCATCAGCCTAGGAGCTGCCAATGAGAAAGTACTCCTGCTACCACTAGAGGAGTTGGTGACTTTGGAGAGGTCAACCAGGCTAAGGCAAGAAGAAAAGCCAGGTTGGCCTTGGAGAGGAAAGAAGAAGAGCGAAGGGAAGCAGCGTGAAGCTGAGAGAGGCTAGGATCAAATTCCTACTCTCAAGAGGCTTCAGTCTTCCTGAACTGTCTCCACATGATGATGACATGATCCTGCTGCTCCACAACAAAGAGCAGGATCAAATGGAGAAGGAAAGGAAGAAAGCTGCTAGGGAGAAGATGAAGGAGAGGAAGCAGAGGGAGGAAGAGAAGGGGGTCACTGCCATAAAGAAGTCCAATGACAAAGCCTGGATGAAAGACTATCTCCGGGCTCATGGCTTCTCTGGTAGGCAGGTGGGACCTATGTCCGAAAGGACACTCCAGCGGATATTCAGTGAAATTAAAGCTGACATCTGTTTGGGGAAAAGGAAGGAGATGTACAGGAGGGTACAGGGAATGGTCTTCACCCCAGCCACTCAACCACAACCCACACCAGAAGAACCAATCCCATTTCCCATCAAAACGAACCCACTGATGAAACCTTCACCCCTGAACCCACAACTAAACCTAAACCTACCACATCACCTCAACCACCCAAACTACCCATCCTAAAACCCAAAACACAACCCAAAACCACTAAACCTAAGCCTGCCCAACAAAAACCAAGACCATCCCCTCAGCCTCCTCAACATCTCTCCTTTGAGGAAATAAAGGAGTTCAAGACAAGGCTCATCAACTGCACCACTTTGAGCAGCATCTCCTGTGAGGGAGACCTTATCAACATCACCTATGTTGATAACTCTTCAAGCTCCCTCACCCTAGGACAATTTCTTGAGTTTCCTAGAGACACCTTGGGCCAGGTTGCAAGACTTCTTGGTCTCAACTCCGATACCCTCAATGCTGAGGAGAAGAGACTAAGAAGGAGACTGGTGACTCTACTGGATACAAGGAAAGAGGACAGGATTTCTAGTCAATCTCCTGGACCTAGGAAAGCTATAATCCAGTGGAGGTTCGATGAACCTTCTCATAACTTTGTTGTGGAAAGGGAGAATGGTGAAACTAACAGGCTTAATGCCACTTCTCTACTGCATCTCAGCAGATTTGATCTTGCTGAGCTTACAGAGAAGCCATTCTCCAATCCCTCCAACTCTGAGACTGCTGCACACATCAGAAATCATATCAGCGGTCTCCACTTGGCTGAACTAAGTAGAAGAGCCAAGATTGAAGAAGAGTTGAAGTTGAAAAGAGCGGAAGACAAGGAAAGACCAACCACCAAAGGCACAGCCTTTCTACAGATGGTGGAAGGTCCTGAATTGGAACCAATAGTTAGATGGGAATATGACTATAGTTCCCATCAACTAACTCTTTTCAGAGGGCCACAACAAAGGGTACACATAATCCAAGGTGACAGAGTAGAGGTTCTGTCTACCAAGGATTTGTACAAACTCCTCAGCACTACATCTGGAAAGAATGCAGACACTGATAAACACTTAATTTCATTGGTGCTGAGAGTTTTGAGAAGAAGAGGGAAGTGAAGTTTTGGTAGCATCAGCCTAGGGGGAGTTTGTTGGGTCATGATGAGGCTGGTGCAACCAAAACCACTTCACATAGTCATTTTGATGCTAAATTCAAGGGCTTCCAAAGCTACGCATGAGATCTTCCGAGAGTCTGAAGAACAACAGCTGAAGATATCAACTGAAGGCAACAACTGAAGCCAACAGCTAAAGACTATCTTCCGAAGGCAAAGTCTGAAAGCTTCCGAAGACAAAGTCTGAAAGCTTCCGAAGACAAAGTGTGAAAGCTTCCGAAGACAAAGTCTGAGCTTCTCTGATGAAAGAGCTGAAGACAAAGTCTGAGCTTCCGAAGACAAAGTCTGATGAAAGAGCTGAATACAAAGTCTGCTTCCGAAGACAAAGAAGACTTCAAGCCTCGGAAGAAGCAGTCTTCCGAAGTATAAGTGGCTTCGGAAGAAGTTATTCTTCTGAAGCATTTTTATCCTTCGGAAGACATTGCTATGTCCAGTAGATATAAGTATGGTCCCTGACAGTCCGCTGCAGACCTCTGATACAGCATGGCATCTTCCTAAACAGCCATGTTGTTGACCATACTTTATTCTACTGTTCACCTTTTTATGATAGTACATGTTACCAACTTTAGTTGGTGACAAAAGGTAAGTCAGGGACATGTCCTGACTACCAACTCTCAGGCAAAATGTCTGAAAGACCTCACCTAGAGTCTTGTAGTATAGATGTTAGGTTAGAGGTTTCCAGCTGGTATCAAAGTATATCCGGCTGTAGGTAGTATTATATATATCTTCTTCCTTGTAACTCTTTAGACAAGCGATTTGAGTCCAAGAGTCTTGTAATCCTTTGAGTTGAGAGGCAATATATAAAAGTACCTTGAAAATTTACATTCTGTGTTTATTTACTGCTTGTTACTTGTTATATTGTGATCAACTCTTCATAGACTCTTGCTGAGTGTTGTTCAAGGTGAGTTTGAGAGAAAAACCATCTGTTGAGTGACCATAATCGATCCTGCAGATTATTTCTCAGTGAATCCAAATATGCTCATGACATTCTTGAAAGATTCTTGAATCCAAACCTGCTCATACATCCTTGCTTCAAACAAAGTCTTTACTACTACCAGTGAACCCTATAAAGACCAGACTCAATATTGCTCCCCCGTTGGAGCTCTAAAATACTTAACAATCCCTCGAATGATATCTTTTATGTCATGAACCAAGTGGGCCAATTTCTTCATGCTCTATCCCTCACATATTATCGGTGTGTTAAAAAGTTTCTTTGGTATGTCAAAGGAACCATTGCCTCTAGTCTTTTCTACAGTTACCCTACCCGAACCAACATTGTTGGCTACTATAACACCGAACGGGCTTGTTGTATTGAGACAAAAAGGTCCACCTATGTCAACTCTATCTTATTTGGTCATAAATTTGTCTCACGAAGTGTCAAGAAACAAACAATCAATTTCTTGCTCATCTATGAATTTGAATACCGAGCTATGAATTAATGTTACTATAGAAAGTGTAGATCACTCATCTACTTCGTAAACTTCACGCCTTACCTTAGAGAGACCCACTCATATGTGTTATAACCAAAGTGAATTTTTCTTGACATAAAATCATGTTTCTCATAAACAAGCTAAATACACCGAGCTTGACTACCATTTTATTCATGAGCTTGTCTCATCTGGAAAATTTACACTTTGTACCAACAAAGCTTCAGGTGGCTGACATTTTCATAAAAAGCCTTCCTCGCTTACACTTTGAATTCTTTCAGGGAAGGCTACGCATCGGACCACCACCATTTCATTTCAAAATATTAAACACACTTTATGCACTTTAATTACATTGACTTTTCTTGTTTGTATATTTGTCATTTTGTAGGTCCTTGAATGTAGCTTTTTTATTTATATATAGGAGTTTTCTCCTACTCCTTTCTTTTTGAATTTCTACTATTTTTGGTATTTTAAGACTATCAAACAATCTCTTAAGCTACAATAATCAAATCCTCCATAAAGTGACATCTGTGACTTGATCAAGTGATAATAATTCTAGGTTTAACTGATCTAGTTATGTGATTTTATATCGTTGTTAGTATGAAATGGGATTACTTTGTTTGTGTTTTGATTTGTAGGGATTGGAGCTTAAAAAAGCTTCTTTTGAGGTTAAGCAAAGGATGAAACCACGAGGACCAAATGCGCAATTACCAAAAGATGCAAAATGGGAAACCAGAACCAAGTTTGATGAAACATGAAAAGTATGGAAGAAGCGAGATGGAAATCAGAGCCCGAGAAGTAAAGAAATTCAAAAACTGAAGGTTCAAGACCATGGTAACTTAAAATGGGCATAACTTGGGCTAGGAAAAGAGTTACGGGGCTCACGACTAGTAAACGGAAATCTCATGAAAAATTACATGTGAAAATCAAAATTGTACAGGGGTCCGGCGTATGATACGCCGACCATGGGAGTATCATACGCCGGTCGGCGTATTGGCGGCGTATTTGTGGGCGTATTTGACAAAATTTCAGAAAGTTGGGCGTAGGAAAGCTGAGGGGGGTAATTGATACGTTGCCCTGGGCGTATCATATGTCGGTGGCTGAACTAACACCCGGATTTTATGGACTTTCAAGTTATTTAAGCATAATCCAACCCTAATTCAAGAAAAAACTTTCCAAGCTTAATTCTTGACGATTCTAAGCTGCTTTGTGGTGATTCCAAGCCTTCGCATTCATCTCAAAGCATCTACAAACATTATCAAATCAAGATTGAAGATCCAATTAAGACCATGAGTGGCTAGTTCGTTCGTGATTGATTTCAGATGGATAGTTCTTGCTATGTGAGATGGTTAGTCTGTTTAGGGTTTTTTATGTTCAACACTTTGTAACTAAATGTAATTGAAACTTTTGATTAAGTTAAGCAATTGGTTTATAAAGAAAGTTATTTGCTTTATCATCAGTTTTCGATTTGCTTACATCGTGAGCTCATTGAGACATGTAGATAACTTGATATAGGTGAATTGGTAACTTTGTGAATGAACGAGTCTTAAAAGATTGTCCCTTGGTTATCACTTCAATCAAAAGCTAAACTTGATTCGTGTTATGAACCCTAAAGTACATTTGATAAACCATTGATCTTGTGAAACTTGAAACCCGAAAATGATTGTTTCTTAATATTTAATCAAATTTGTTTTAAAATTTCTTGCTTTAGGCACGTGTGATCATTTAGTTTTAAATTATTTGTTTTACGTCAATTGAATTATAATCGTTAAACACTTTCCACATGTTCCCTGAATAGACGACCTTACTTACCCTTATGTTTTATAAGTTATCAAATCTTTGATTATACCAGTGACAATGAAATAGTGACTATTGGGAAAATCTGTCACTATTTGGTTGTAAGAATATATGTCGTTATCAACAAGTATTTGATGGATTTTACCATCATAAAGTGCATGTCGTGTAGGCATCCCCTAAAGAAAAAGGTTTTTTTTGTAAAAACTCACTTAACATTTGTTATAAAGACTCTGACCTCAATAAAGTGAATTAGGGTCGGTGGCTGAACTAACACCTCGATTTTATGGACTTTCAAGTTATTTAAGCATAATCCAACCCTAATTCAAGAAAAAACTTTCCAAGCTTAATTCTTGACGATTCTAAGCTGCTTTGTGGTGATTCCAAGCCTTCGCATTCATCTCTAAGCATCTACAAACATTATCAAATCAAGATTGAAGATCCAATTAAGACCATGAGTGGCAAGTTCGTTCGTGATTGATTTCAGGTGGATAGTTCTTGCTATGTGAGATGGTTAGTCATGTTTAGGGTTTTTTATGTTCAACACTTTGTAACTAAATGTAATTGAAGGTTTTGATTAAGTTAAGCAATTGGTTTATAAAGAAAGTTATTTGCTTTATCATCAGTTTTCGATTTCCTTACATCGTGAGCTCATTGAGACATGTAGATAACTTGATATAGGTGAATTGGTAACTTTGTGAATGAACGAGTCTTACAAACATTATCAAATCAAGATTGAAGATCCAATTAAGACCATGAGTGGCTAGTTCATTCGTGATTGCTTCCAGGTGGATAGTTCTTGCTATGTGAAATGGTTAGTTTAGGGTTTTTTATGTTGAACACTTTGTAACTAAATGTAATTGAAGGTTTTGATTAAGTTAAGCAATTGGTTTATAAAGAAAGTTATTTGCTTTATCATCAGTTTTCGATTTCCTTACATCGTGAGCTCATTGAGACAAGTAGATAACTTGATATAGGTGAATTTGTAACTTTGTGAATGAACGAGGCTTAAAAGAGTTATTCCTTGGTTATCACTTCAATCAAAAGCTAAACTCTTGATTCGTGTTATGCAACCCTAAAGTACATTTGATAAACCATTGATCTTGTGAAACTTGAAACCCAAAAATGATTTTTTCTTAATATTTAATCAAATTCGTTTTAAAATTTCTTGCTTTAGGCACGTGTGATCATTTAGTTTTAAATTATTTGTTTTACGTCAATTGAATTATAAACACGACGACCTTAGTTACCCTTACACAATAAAAGTCTCAACAACCAGATCGTGATTCGAGAAGAAATGCGTCATTAATCATTTTATAAGAGCACAAAATGTAAAAGAAAATGTCACCCCTCTTTTAAATCTTAAAGTACTTTCAATTCGCATAGTTCTTTATGTATCAACGGAGTCTTGTAAGAGTGTGTGCTCATACTCTTCTGTTGCTGCTTCATCTAGCCGTATATTTAGGTTACATAAATATAGAAATAGAAATAGAATTAGGACTTTAATTACCTGTTCGACCCGCATAGAAGGGAATTTTTTAGTACTTTTCAAAAGATCAAGTTTAATCCGACTTCTTTTATGTGAAGAGAATTAAGAGGCTTTAGTTACCTGTTTGACCCCATATAGAATCAACTAATTTCATTTTGTAAGTGAGGAGTCTACCTTTTACATTATAAACTAACTAAACCTCATGGATGTAGACGTAGTGAAAAGTTTTGAAAGACAAGTATCGCTAACCGTCTAAAGTTCTTTCTTTTAATTTTTTCCCTTTCAGTAACCTTATCACACAAAAACTTGTAGGAACAGTTGTTATAGAAAATGTTACACTAATGCTAAGAAACCATGATTTTATGGTGTATTAAATGCCACTTATCCAAGTTCTTACATTTCTTACACGAAGTGATTTTGGGATAGGCTTCATATGTATCTTGTTCACCAACAAAACCATAAGATTTGTATTTATATAAAATCAACAAACATAAAATCCCAATGGCTTTCCACTTTTTGAGCAATTAAACATGATCCCATGTCAAATAAGTATGTTATACAGCAATAATGGCATAACATTAACCCAGTATGGACATCATGACAAAGGATTTTGGATCGACTGAAACGACGAGACAATTTTAATAAACTTACTAATGAACTTGCTAATAAACATATCCCATATGGTATTGATCATACGCCAAAAGTGCAGCCTACTGCCCCACAAAAAGGTACATCCAGCAATAGACTAGCAAAGACTAAACATCCAAAGACAACACACAACCTAAAATTACACATAACACACTAAAAACATACATAACACTCGTCTTGCAACCGATCACATCATGCATTCAAGTTTTATTAGGTCTTGGTTCGATACTTGGACTCGTCGATCTCGATACCCTCTTCCTCAACCCGCTCCTGACCCGACTTCTCAGTCGTGCTCAAACCGCCTTTTCGGCCCATCTCCTTGTACCCTTCGGTCCCCATCTGCTCTTTTCGGGCCTCCCCGCCCTTGCTGCCCAACTCTTTGTACCCCTCGGTCCCGAGTTGCTCTTTTCGGGCCTCCCCGCCCTTGCTGCCCATCTCCTGGTAGCCCTCGGTCCCGAGCTGGTCCTTTCGGGCCTGACCGCCCTTGGTTCCCAACTCCTGGTACCCCTCGGTACCCAACTGCTCCTTTCGGGTCTGTCCGCCCTTGCTCCTTCCTATTTATCAAATCAGAAAATAACCAAATCACTAACAGTTAAATATATGTGAACTTGTAGAGTTTATCTAAGACGAACCTTCGGCAAGGTGTTCTTGAGCCTCGAGGCTTTTCCCACCGGTGCCGCCTGGGACGACGGTTTCGCCTTCTTTAGCCTTAGCGTCGAGCTCCGACCTCTTTTGCTGGCCTGATGCCATGGTTATGTTTTTGTTGCTAAACTGATGTTTGAGTGGTTTGTGGTGTTGTTTATTGTTGCTGTTCGGGTGTGCATGGGTTTGAAGTGAAAGAGGGTGTTGTATTTATAGTGAATGTTGGTCGGACACGTAAGACAACTAGGTGGAGTGACGTGGCGAGTGATGACATGGTTAAGGTGTTAGATAACGACACGCAGTTGATTACTCACTATCTACCACTCGCTCGGTAGCAGTAAAATTTTGAGTTTTATCTTATCTGTTACCAAATTAGTCTTTATCCGGTTATAGTAATATTAAATAATATGTTCAATTTTTATAAAATTTGGGATATGTATTCTGAATATATATTTAAAAAGATATCTCGGTCCGATAGCTATTTGAGTGTGTAAATGATAACTAGATTTAAACGGCCACGTTTTGCCGTGGCATTCTATACGGTGTAATAAAATATGAGTACAATCAAGCTGACTACTTTTCGAACTAAATTTAGTCGAAACGTAGATTAAATCAAATTTGTATCTTTCAATTGAAACGTATCATATTTGCTCAAACTTTATTTCAAACAAAATGTATATCGAAACATAGAGTAACTCAAAATATATATAAAAAGTCATGTGTTGTGAAATGACATTAGGCGTGATAAAATATAGATTACAATCACCACGACTCGTTTACGAACCAAAATTACGTCGAAGAGTATAATAACTCGGATTTATAAAGTCGAATGAAAACATATTATATTTAACCCAAAGTAAAACTTACATCTCAATGTAAAAATCCCAAAGTAAAAACATTTTATATCTAACCTAACTATTTTATAACCCGTTTAAAATTTATATGAAATTATCTTATGTGATTTATAAAAAATCATGTTAGTACTATAATAAGACAGAAAATATCATAATCTAAACTTAATTCCCTCACTATATATCATCCCCACCTAATTCTCAACAGTAAAAAAAATAGATTTTAGTGGTAATTTGTAAAATTCAAAAACATCCTTGTAGGCACCGACCTACAGATTAATATATACTTTAATTTCTCTTACAAAATCACCAATGAAAATAAATAAAAAAGGAAAAGAAAAAACGCTAACAAACTCAATGGACATTTGAATTTTAAACTCTTGAAGAAGTTCATTAGGAGTAGGTACCCTTATGTTTTATAAGTTATCAAATCTTTCATTATACCAGTGACAATGAAATTGTGACTATTGAGAAAATCTGTCACTATTTGGTTGTAAGAATATATGTTATCAACATGTATTTGATGGATTTTACCATCATAAAGTGCATACCGTGTAGGCATCCCCTAAGAAAAAGGTCTTTCGTAAAACTCACTTTAACATTTGTTATAAATTACCATTTGCATCCTTGAGGTTTGGTGATTTTGATCATTCGCATCCCTACAGTTTAAAAATCCGCATATACCCCCTAACGTTTCATTTTTGTTCCCATTTGAATCCAAAACACTAACACCGTTAAATTATTCAATTAACTCTCTTGTTAAAAGTCTAAAATGCCCTTAAAATTAAAACCCCTAACCCAATTCCCCCTTTCTTTCTCTCTGGAGTCAATAACCACCGCCACCTCCACTTCCTCCTCCTCCGGCGCCACCACCATCTCCGGCCTCCCTAGGCTCACAGACCCGCCAGAAGAACTACCACCACCACCGCCACAGCCACCACCGGTACCTCCACCACCCCATCTCCGTTGTCGCCGCCGACTCACAATAAATATATCCCTCTTGCTATACTAAAAAAGTCAACGGTCAAATCAATGCTTCACCAATGCTCACCGTCGACCCAACTCACTCTCTCCGGTCAATAAACTCACTCTCATCACCGGAACCGTCATCGGAAAATATCTCCGACGACTTAGATCAGCTGCCGGATCCCATCATCCTCACAATCTTCAACCACATCTCCGACACCAAAACCCTAATCCGATGCCGAGTCGTAAACCGCCGGTTCAACACACTCGTACCCAAAGCCGGCTCGCTCCTCCTCCGAGTCGACCGAGTCATCCTCACAATCTTCCACCACATCTCCGACACCAAAACCCTAATCCGATGCCGAGTCGTAAACCGCCGGTTCAACTCACTCGTACCCCAAGCCGGCTCGCTCCTCCTCCGAGTCAACCGAGTCATCTCCTCCATTGACTCCGACGAACGATGGCGACACCTCCTCCGTCATCGGCTTCATCAAATCCATCATGAAGTCGATTCAGGAGCTGATATCTCATCCTCAAGGCCATGCGATTCACAGCGGTTGTGATAATCGTCATTGCAGTACTCTCCGGCGATGATTTTACGAGGATTTGAGAGGATTAGAGAGGTGGAGATTTGAGAGGATTAGAGAGGTGGAGATTGAGAGGATTAGAGAGGTGGGCATTTTTGTCATTTTATAAAAAGTTAACTGAATAAGTTAACGGTGTTAGTGTTTTGGATTCAAACGGGAACAAAAATGAAACGTTAGGGTGTATATGAGGATTTTTAAACTGTAGGGATGCAAATGGTCAAAATCACCAAACCTCAAGGATGCAAATGGTAATTTACTCTATTTTTTATCTTACTCTTTATCTTATTACTCTATATATTAAAAGACATGGGAATGAACAGTTGTTTACTATCGTTATTGCTCTGTGTACAAGTACGATATGCATGCACTTTTAAACTTAATGGGTGAAGCACAGCTCTGTGACCGGCTCTGGCAACAACATCAAACGCTGCCATGGCTCTGGCAACAACATCAACATGGGTTCCGGTTGATCCACGGTGGCTACAAGACTAACTCGAAGGCTGATAGTTTGCTGAATAGGGTTTGATCTTCAGGTACGATAAGGTTGCTTCTGTTTTCTCTACTATCTGTGATTTTAGGTTTTATTTCATATACTTAACGGCTGTGGGGATCATCAAAGCCTCAAAAGATTAGATTTTCATGGAATTCAGGTTTAGATTTGATTTGATTTGATTTTCGAACTTAGATTTGTGTTTCTTTACGAAACCTTCTACTTATAACCTTAAGGGTTTGATTTTTTACATCACTTTGTAAGCGATTATGTTCGATTTCAGGCACAACACATGTGTCTGATGCTTGTAACACCCGTATTTTTAAAAGGAAACAAAAGAATAAAAGAGAAAGAGAAAGGAAAAGGAAAGAAATAAAAGTCAACTAAAGTGGAGGGGCCAATTATGTTAAAAGTGCAAAATTTATAATTATTTTATACAAAAAGGTGGTATGGCCGCCCATAACATCCAATCCCAACTGCTTTTCGACAAAAAGAAAAGAAAAAGAGTAGAAGAGAAGAGATTTCGGATTCTAGAAGGAGAAAACAACTGAAATCGAAATTGGTAAGCAATTTATGAGTTTTTGGGTTCGGTTTTATAGATTTTTGGCCAAGTAGCTGAATCGTATGTGTTCTTATGTGTATATGTGTTCAGATTGTGTGTTTAGACACATATAGGTGTTCGGATTCTTTGAAAAGTCCAAGATTTAGAGTATAAAGCTTGAAAGCAGCTAAGGTGAGTTTCTAGAACCCCCTTTTTACATGTTTTATACAATTTTGGGGGCTGGAAATACATGTATGTATGTTTTTATGAGTTTGGGTATTATACCCGTATGTTCATGTGCATGTGTATGTGGGTCGGGTATGTTTTGGGCAAATAAGTTGCTATGATTATGTTAAGTTTATGCCTGGAATAGTATGTGCATGTTTAGAACTAGGTAACATGATGTTTGGGACTGGAAAACGACTTAGAAACATAATCAGGTTGCTAATACGCCTATATAAGGCTCATAAGCCTGAACAGTCCTCATACTCCCAGGATCTTGACAGAAACTTAAGTGTTGGGGCTTATGCTCCCCAACAGTGCTCATGTAAATTTAGAACTTAGAAAACTAAGTACAGGTAATGAGTCTGAACAGTACTAATACGCCTGAATTTTTATGCCTTAGAAAAATTACAAGGTAATATGCCTAAATAGTGCTCTTAAGCCCAGAATTATGACTTAGAAACTAAGTATAGGGTGATATGCTTGAATAGTACTCATACGCCTGAATTCTGACTTAGAAAAACTAAGTGTAGGGTAATGAGCCTAAATAGTACTCTTACGCCTGGAATTATTTTCCAAGTGTAAGGTAATATGTCCCAACAGTGCTCATACGCCTAAGCAGGGCTCATGCGCCTGCATAGTGTTCATGCGCACAGAATTTTTATACTTAGAAATTTTACAGGATTTTTCTGGGAATCTGGGTTCTAGGGTTTTGACCGAGGTTGATCAAGGGCTATTTAATGATGATGTTTTATGCATGCAATGATGATTAATGATTGACCCTTGTTATTATTACTGATATTATTATCAGTAGTTTATTATTACTAACAATATTATTATTATTATTTTAATATTGTTAAGTATGAAATGGCATCATGAAGAATGTTTAAAATTTAACGAAGAGTATAATCATTAATAAGTAAAATATTAATGATGAAGAAAATGGAACGTAAATGAATAAGTAAAGGCTTGCAAGCAAATGTATGGAGATGCACACCCCTGACAGGTGTTAGCTCAACTGTGATGTGGGTTAGCTACCCCGAAGGATGCACACAGGGTCAATCCTTGAGATTGACAATGAGGTGAGCAACTTTGTGTTGCAACAGACTCGGTTAGCAGGCAATCTTGAGATTGCCACTGAGGTGAGCAACCATGTGTTGCAACAGACTTGGCTAGCATACGATCGTGAGAGATCGATATGGAGGTGAGCGACCTTGTTGTCGCAACATACTCGTACGAACGAATGTAAAGACTGAAAGAGTAATGGAAGAGTATGAATTGAATGAATGATGAGGATAATAATAACAATTATTATCTGTATGTATGTAGGATGTATGCTCACGAACGAAATATCATAATAAAGTACAAAACGAGATCCCCGTCATTCGACCTCAGGAATCGTGGCTGTGTGCCATGAAGAGGGTAAAGCCTGATGGGATCTAGATGATAAATGAATGATAATGTGTTACGATGAATGAACGAAAGCTAATGAACGCTATAAAAGATAATAATGATATTATCTACATGTATGTATAATGTGTGGGCATGTACGAAAGTATAGTATGATTTGGAAAAGTAAAGTATTTTAATCATAAAAACTAGAACTCACTCAGCAACGCTGACTTTTATGTATTTTCCAGTTGGCAGGTAAGCGATGCTGAGGATGGCATACTGGGATGGCGACTCGGCAGGGCAAGACTGACATCCATTCATGTTTTGACGATACTGTTGTTTTGTAATTCATTCAACTAATCTTTTTGTGACTCATGAACTACAATGTATTGCTTAACAACAATGTTTATAATGAAATGAATGGTTTTTGCTAAATAAGTTCCGCTGCTTAAATTTATAATATGTAATGTTTTATGTAATTACTGCTGTGGATGACCAACTGTGAGCGTCCTGGGAACCGGGCCTTACAAGTTGGTATCAAAGCCAAAGTTTATGTGAAATGGGCAAATATTTTCAAAATAAACCTAAACTTAAACTGAAAATGGGACAGAAGGAGGGATGTCAGCCCGAGTAGCTACGTGCATCAGGTATTCTTTTCTTTAAGTTAACCAGAATTATGTGCGTGTGCTATTTGGCTTATGTGTTCTTAGTAGATTTAAATACTGACTAAGTCGGGATAGGAAATGCTTGGGGTGTGAAAAGTAAAGTAAGTGGCTAATCACAACTGGCCACTGTAATTAGGGACTTACTATACTTGACATAAACTGAGCTATTACCTTGAATGACGGTTTTAGTGTTTTAATCTTATAGTGCTTAGGAAATGGCTGGGAAGAAACCTTCTAAAGCTTCTAGAGGTAGAGGTCGACCACGAGTGACCAGGAGCAGTGCCAAAGCTGCTGAGACGACCCATGAGAACCCTGAGGTTCATGACCGGAATGAAGGAAACGAGAATGCCAGCCTGAATGCCTCAGCTAGGGAGGCGATTGCTGATGAGGTACACCAGGTCCTGCAGGCAGTTATGCCATCTGTAGTGACCGATGTTATTCGAGCTGTGAGGAATGATGAGAGAAAGGAGAAGGAGGACAGGAGAGGGTCGACTGGGAACGAAAGCAAGGGAGGAGAGGAACGACCGGATCCTGAGATAGTAGTATCTGATGAGGAAGAGGATGATGTAGTAGGGGTGACGACCAAGGGATGCGGTTACGGGGCATTCCAGAGGTGCAAGCCCCCGACTTTTGATGGAAATGGCAACGCTGCCGCCGCCCACCATTGGGTAAGGGAGATGGAAGCAGTACTCGAGATCAGCGAGTGCCTGGAGGATCAGAAGGTGAAGTTTGCCACCCACTCCTTTACTGACTCCGCACTATGCTGGTGGGACAACATCGTACAAGCGGAGGGTTCCAGGGCCATCCGGAAAATGCGATGGACAGAATTGAAGAAGCTGGTAATTAAGGAATTCTGTCCTCATAGGGAACTCGATAAGGTCGAGAGAGAGTTCCTACAACTCGAGGGGGAACCATGACCCACCAACAGTACACTACCAAGTTTAATGAGATGGCGAGGCTGGTGCCAGATCAGGTGACGCCGGTGTCTCGGAAGATCAACCGGTACATTCAGGGACTGCCAGCTGACATTCGCAGGCACCTGATCGCTGCCCGACCGAGCACCTTTAGGTCGGCAGTGGATTTGGCTGGAAGACTTTATGATGAGAGGGAGTGATGGTGGTGGAGGCAAAGAAAGCCGGTGGTGCTGACCGGAATTGGAATGGGAAGCGGTTCGGGCGTGGTGGTTTTACCCCGAGTAACAAGAAGATGAGGAGGGATGACCGTAGGGTGGGGTCATCAAGCTCGGGACCCAAAAGGTGTGACAAGTGTGGGAAGGAGCATGGCGGTGAATGTAGATGGGGGTTAAATGTCTGTTTCAAGTGTGGGAAATCCGGTCATATGGCTAGAGACTGTAAGGTTGCGAGGTGTTTCAACTGCGGGGAAAGTGGCCACATGAGTAGGGATTGCAAGAAGCAGAGGGCGGAGAAGTTCCGGGGCAAAGAAGACGACCGGGACTGAAGGGCAGAAGGCAAGTGCCAGAGCTTTTACCATGACCAGGGAGGAGGCTAGGACGGACCCCGATGTTGTATCAAGTACGTTTCTAGTAGATCAAACTCTTGCTTCCGTGTTATTTGATTCTGGTGCTAGTAGGAGTTTTGTTTCTGCCAATTTCTATGCTAAACTGCCCCTTAGTAGTAAATGCATTGATGAGCCCTTCGATGTAGAGACTGCTATTGGTAAGTCCACTAGGGTTACAAATGTGATAGAGGACTGTGCCATAGAGTTAGAAGGTCATAGGTTTGCTGCTAAGTTACATGTGATGCCCCTAGGTGGATTTGATGTAGTACTAGGGATGGATTGGTTAGCAACCCATGAAGCGAATATCGTATGTCGTAACAAAATGATTTGACTGACGGCGCCTGACGTAAGTCCGGTCACAGTAATTTCGATGGCGGTGGCGGGAAAGTGCATAAGACGTGGATGTAGCGCTTATTTAGCCTACGTAAAAGGCGTGGACACGTTAACACCCCAATTGTCCGATGTATCGGTGGTGTGTGACTTTCCCGATGTATTTCCAGAGGACCTATCAGGTGTGCCACCGGATCGCGAAATCGAATTTCAAATTGATTTGATACCTGGTGCCCAACCTGTCGCTAAGGCACCGTATCGATTAGCTCCGACTGAGATGAAGGAGTTAATGGAGCAACTGCAAGAGTTGCTTGATAAGGATTTCATCAGACCGAGTATCTCTCCTTGGGGTGCTCCGGTCTTGTTCGTAAAGAAGAAGGACGGTAGCATGAGAATGTGTATCGACTACCGTGAGTTGAATAAGTTGACGATAAAGAACCGATATTCGTTTCCGAGGATTGACGACTTGTTTGATCAGCTCCAAGGTGCCAGTTGGTTCTCGAGGATAGATCTTCGATTTGGCTACCATCAGTTGAATGTAAAGGAGCAGGAATTCCTAAAACAGCTTTTCGTACGCGTTATGGACACTATGAGTTTCTGGTTATGTCCTTTGGTTTAACCAACGCGCCAGCTGCTTTTATGGATTTGATGAATCGAGTGTGTCGGCCAATGTTAGATAAATCAGTGATTGTGTTCATCGATGATATCCTGATTTATTCAAGGAGCGAAGAAGAGCATGCCGGTCACATTCGGGAAGTGTTGGAAACTCTGAGAAGGGAGAAACTGTATGCTAAGTTCTCCAAGTGTGCTTTCTGGCTACGCGAGGTGCAATTTTTGGGTCACGTGGTAAATGCAGAGGGAATCAAGGTGGACCCAGCAAAGGTGGAGTCCGTGATGCAATGGAAGTCTTCTAAGACGCCATCCGAAATTCGTAGCTTCTTAGGATTGGCGGGCTACTACAGGAGATTTATTCAAGACTTCTCCAAGATAGCCTCACCTTTGACAAAATTGACCTGCAAGAACGTGAAATTCGTGTGGGGTCGAGAGCAGGAGACTGCCTTTGAGGAGTTGAAGACGAGACTAACACAAGCTCCTGTCTTGACATTGCCCGAAGGAAATGACGACTTAGTGGTTTATTCGAATGCATCTTATTCTGGTCTAGGTTGCGTGTTGATGAAACGTGGAAGGGTAATAGCTTATGCATCTCGAAAACTGAAAACCCACGAAGCCAACTACCCCACCCACGATCTAGAATTAGCCACGGTGGTTTTTGCGTTGAAGATTTGGCGGCACTATCTATACAGGACGAAGTGCACCATCTTCACAGACCACAAAAGCTTGAAGTACTTCTTCAAGCAGAAAGATCTAAACATGAGGAGAGGCGATGATTGGAGCTCATAAAGTATTACGATTGCGAAATCCATTACCATCCGGGCAAGGCCAACGTGGTGGCAGATGCCCTTATCTGAAAAGAAAGGCCCGAGCCGATCCGGGTGAAGGCTTATCAGCTGATTATGACCTCCGATGTGATGACACAGATTAAGGAATTCCAAGACGAGGCTTTGAAAGAAGATCGTCTTAACTCCGAAAGGATGAGAGGTCTAGTCACGGAATTGGGAGAGAACACTCTTGGTGTTAAGACCGGATTCAGGCGGATGTGGATTCCTCGATACGGGGATCTACGTGGGAAGATTATGGACGAAGCCCATAAGACTCGATACTCCATTCATCCCGGTGCTACCAAGATGTATCACGATATGAAGAAAGATTATTGGTGGCCAGGTATGAAACGCGACGTAGTGGAGTACGTGAGTAAGTGCCTTACTTGTCTCCAAGTGAAGGCGGAACACCAGAAACCATACGGGAAAATCCAACCGTTGGATATACCCAAATGGAAGTGGGAGCATATCACCATGGACTTCATTACTAAGCTACCTCACACATCGAGGGGATGCGATACTATTTGGGTGATTGTCGACCGACTAACAAAGAGTGCCCACTTCCTACCGATCCGCGAGACGTATTCATCCGAAAGATTGGCGGATTTGTTCATCAAGGAAATCGTAGCTCGTCATGGCGTGCCGGTGTCTATTGTGTCGGATCGTGACACTCGGTTTACATCGAAGTTTTGGAGAAGATTCCATGATGCAACGGGGACGAGGCTACACATTAGTACAGCCTATCATCCTCAGACGGACGGTCAGTCTGAGAGGACAATACAGACGCTCGAGGATATGCTTCGAGCATGCGTGATCGATTTTGGAGGAAGTTGGGATGATCATTACCGTTAGCAGAATTCTCGTACAACAACAGTTATCATGCTAGTATTGGTATGCCACCCTACGAGATGCTATACGGTAGGAGATGTAGAACGCCCGTATGTTGGGGAGACATTGGGCAGAAGGAGTTAGGAGGTGTTGAGGTGATCGAAGCTACGACTGAGAAATTGGAAAAGATCAAAGCCTTTATGAAGGCGGCGAAAGATAGACAAAAGTCGTATGCCGACAAGAGGCGAAGACCAATAGAGTTCAAGGTTGGCACCGCGTCATGTTGAAGGTCTCACCTTGGAAAGGAATTATTAGATTCAGAAAACGAGGTAAGTTAAGCCCGAGATATATAGGACCTTTCCGAATCGTCGCACAGTAGGAGAGGTAGCCTATCGACTTGAATTGCCAGATGAGTTAAGTGGAATTCATCCCACATTCCATATATCTCATCTGAGAAAGTGCTTAACTGATGAGGATATGATTGTACCACTGGAGGACATTGAAGTTGATGAAAGACTCAATTAAGTGGAGCAACCAGTGGCGATCATTGACCATAAGGAAAAGAGGTTAAGGAATAAAGTGGTTCCTCTTGTGCGTGTACAGTGGAAGCACAGGAAGGATCCAAGTCTACGTGGGAGACTGAAGAGGAGATGACACAACATTACCCACATTTGTTCGTGGAGTAACAGGTTTCGGGGACGAAACCTATATAAGGGGGGTGAACTTGTAACACCCGTATTTTTAAAAGGAAACAAAAGAATAAAAAGAAAGAGAAAGGAAAAGGAAAGAAATAAAAGTCAACTGAAATGGAGGGGCCAATTATGTTAAAAGTGCAAAATTTATAATTATTTTGTACAAAAAGGTGGTATGGCCACCCATAACATCCAATCCCAGCTGCTTTTCGACAAAAAGAAAAGAAAGAAGAGTAGAAGAGAAGAGATTTTGGATCTAGAGGGAGAAAACAACTGAAATCAAAATTGGTAAGCAATTTATGAGTTTTTGGGTTCGGTTTTATAGATTTTTGGCCAAGTAGCTGAATCGTATGTGTTCTTATGTGTATATGTGTTCGGATTGTGTGTTTAGACACATATAGGTGTTCGGATTCTTTGAAAAGTCCAAGATTTAGAGTATAAAGCTTGAAAGCAGCTAAGGTGAGTTTCTAGAACCCCTTTTTTACATGTTTTATACAATTTTTGGGGCTGGAAATACATGTATGTATGTTTTTATGAGTTTGGGTATTATACCCGTATGTTCATGTGCATGTGTATGTGGGTCAGGTATGTTTTGGGCAAATAAGTTGCTATGATTATGTTAAGTTTATGCCTGCAATAGTATGTGCATGTTTAGAACTAGGTAACATGATGTTTGGGACTGGAAAACGACTTAGAAACATAATCAGGTTGCTAATACGCCTATATAAGGCTCATAAGCCTGAACAGTCCTCATACTTCCAGGATCTTGACAGAAACTTAAGTGTTGGGGCTTATGCTCCCCAACAGTGCTCATGTAAATTTAGAACTTAGAAAACTAAGTACAGGGTAATGAGTTTGAACAGTACTAATACGCCTGAATTTTTATGCCTTAGAAAAATTACAAGGTAATATGCCTAAATAGTGCTCTTAAGCCCGGAATTATGACTTAGAAACTAAGTATAGGGTGATATGCTTGAATAGTACTCATACGCCTGAATTCTGACTTAGAAAAACTAAGTGTAGGGTAATGAGCCTAAATAGTACTCTTACGCCTGGAATTATTTTCCAAGTTTAAGGTAATATGTCCCAACAGTGCTCATACGCCTAAGCAGGGCTCATGCGCCTGCATAGTGTTCATGCGCACAGAATTTTTATACTTAGAAATTTTTACAGGATTTTCTGGGAATCTGGGTTCTAGGGTTTTGACCGAGGTTGATCAAGGGCTATTTAATGATGATGTTTTATGCATGCAATGATGATTAATGATTGACCCTTGTTATTATTACTGATATTATTATCAGTAGTTTATTATTACTAACAATATTATTATTATTATTTTAATATTGTTAAGTATGAAATGGCATGATGAAGAATGTTTAAAATTTAACGAAGAGTATAATCATTAATAAGTAAAGGCTTGCAAGCAAATGTATGGAGGTGCACACCCCTGGCAGGTGTTAGCTCAATGGGATGCGGGTTAGCTACCCCGAAGGATGCACACAGGTCAATCCTTGAGATTGACAATGAGGTGAGAAACTTTTTGTTGCAACAGACTCGGTTAGCAGGCAATCTTGAGAGTGCCACTGAGGTGAGCAACCATGTGTTGCAACAGACTTGGCTACCATACGATCTTGAGAGGTCGATATGGAGGTGAGCGACCTTGTTGTCGCAACATACTCGTACGAATGATGTAAAGACTGAAAGAGTAATGTAAAGAGTATGAATTGAACAAATGATGAGGATAATAATAAGAATTATTATCTGTATGTATGTAGGATGTATGCTCACGAACGAAATATCATAATAAAGTACAAAACGGGATCCCCGTCATTCGACCTCAGTAATCGTGGCTGTGTGCCATGAAGAGGGTAAAGCCTGATGGGATCTAGATGATAAATGAATGATAATGAGTTACGATGAATGAACGAAAGCTAACGAATGCAATGAAAGATAATAATGATATTATCTACATGTATGTATAATGTGTGGGCATGTACGAAAGTATAGTATGATTTGAAAAAGTAAAGTATTTTAATTATAAAAACTAGAACTCACTCAGCAACACTGACTTTTATATATTTTCCAGTTGGCAGGTAAGCGATGCTGAGGATGGCACACTCGGATGGCTACTCGGCGGGGCAAGACTGACATCCATTCATGTTTTGACGATACTGTTGTTTTGTAATTCATTCAACTAATCTTTTTGTGACTCATGAACTACAATGTATTGCTTAACAACAATGTTTATAATGAAATGAATGGTTTTTGCTAAATAAGTTCCGCTGCTTAAATTTATAATATGTAATGTTTTATGTAATTACTGCTGTGGATGACCAACTGTGAGCGTCCCGGAACCGGGCCTTACAATGCTCTTATCATTATTCCGTTGCTTGATATTCCTTATGTGTATAGAACCTGTTTATCTAGACTGGGTTGTTTATTATGTTTTCTTTTGTTTATAGTAAATGTTCCATCTATTGCTTAGGTTTATATCTTGATTAATTGTTTGGGGTTGAATGTGATTGGTTTTGATTTTTTTTTGTACCCATGGATAAAAATTTGATTACCATTTGCATGTCGGTTGGTATCTTTGATCAGGTCACGACCAATTTGATAGAATTCGTTTATTTTCTGTTTTGGGGGATGCTTTGTGAGTTGATTTTACTTTGACTTTGATTTTGCTCAGTATTTGGTTGTTGTGGTCATTGGTTTTACATCAAATTATTTATAAAGAGCATAGGGAAGGCGTGGACTCTTAGTTGATCAGTCAATTCAATGGAATTGTTACAAACCATAGGCTAACATTGCTTTGATTTCTTACGTGGGTAGCTTTTGAATTTGAAATATTATTAGTTTTTTAGGCATTTCCTATCTTTACTCTAATTTTGTGTAATCTTGCTTTGTAAGAGTGGTCCAATTAGCAAGGTGGTGGGTTCTGTTTTGCATATCGACCGGCTTATTAGACGAATGCAAGGAGAGGTTAAGTTTGTTTAATTTTTTTTCCGTTTTACATATGGGTTTAGGCTCATCATTATCAGGTTTTTCGTTTTCCATTTTTAATTGAGTCACTAACTAACTAAGCAGTTAAATCAGCCGATATATCGGTGATATATCACCGATATATCGGTTATCGGCCCCGTGGTATAATATCGGTACAAAATATCGGTTAGTATATCGGCACCGATAATATCGGCCGATATGACCGATATATCGGTGATATTTTGGCTTTCAAATATCGGTCATATCACCGATATAGCGGTCGAAGTCGAACAACCAAGCAGCGCTGAAGTCGAACAACCAAGCATCGGTCGAAGTCGAACATCAGAGCCTCAGTCGAATTGATTAGTGAGTTACATCGGTCGATTGGTGAGTTGTATTGGTCGATTGGTGAGTTCGAACATCAGAGCCTCAGTCGAACACTCGAACATCAGAGCCTCAGTCGATTGGTGAGTTGCATTGGTCAATTTTGGTCAGCGACTACCGATTGGTGAACCAAGCAGCCAAGCTACCGACTACCGAGTTCGATTGGTGAGTTCGATTGGTGAGTTCGATTGGTCAATTTTGGATTTAAAAGAGTAATTTGAAGGTATGTTCACTATGTTGTTTTTGGTTATGTTGATTGTTGAAGCAGTGAGTTGTATGGTTTGATTAACTGCGTTTGATAAACTTTAAATTGGATTGGTCAATTTAAAAGGGTAATTTGTATGTTGTATTGAAGTAGTGAGTTGTATGTTGATTGTTGAAGCACTGAAGCAGTGAGTTGTATGTTTTGATTTTGTTAAATTAGATTATGTCATTATGTTTAATTACTAACTATTGACTTTTAGTTTTTAAGTATTTTGACTATGTATTTGACTATCTTAGTATCTTATTATTAATATTATATGAGTTTTAGTGTTTTATATATATATATGCAATTACCGATATCTCACCGATATATCACCGCGAGAACCGATATATCAAATATCAGTCAGTGACTGATATCCGATATTTCACCGATTTAACTGCTTAGCTAACTAACTTATGATTGTGATCCATATAGTGGAATTAATTAGATTTGGATGATAAGTTGGTTTAGCTATCAGCCGTCCCTAATGTATGTGGTCCCCTTCCCCTGGTAAGTTTCATCAAGCCCTTTATAAGTATTTGTGTTCAATTAGAATTCTTTACTCTTTCATCAACAATTCCCTCTACATTTCAGTTAAAAGTGATTTAGTTTTTCCCTAGATTACAGTAAACAACAAATTCTCTAGCCTAAGTGTATTTTTAATCAATCTGTTATCACCATCACTCACTCAACGTACTTGACCTGGTACTTTTCTTATAGTTAGGGTACTTGGATTGTTCAATATTTAATAGTAGGTTATCTTACAACGATTATCAAAGCTTAGTTCATAAAATTCCATAAAAATAATATGTCTTGAAGAGTAAATTCAAGAAGACACTATGAGGTTAGTTATTACTCAGGTATTTATGATTATGAATGCAGGTGTTCAACAATTATTTAACATCCAAAGATGTTCGACAGGCATATACTTCTACCACGCACAAAAATTTTAGTGCTGAGAGAGAGGTGGAGAGAGGTAAAACCGAAGAAAAAGTAAACCATTGTTGGAAAGCAAGTATAATGGCTGCAACCACTGCTGCAACTGACGGTGCAGAGGATGATTCTGGTATGTAGTTGTCTAGCATTGGAAAAGGAAACAGAGCCGGAACTGGAACCAAAAGGGGAACATGCCACGATGGATGAGATGGACGATGAGAGGAGTCCCCTATAACATATATAGATTTATGCATATGTATTTTTCTTAGCTTAATATTTATGTATATGTATTTGAGGTTACTTTTGACAAGAGAATTCCTTCTACAATGTGCACTGTCACGCCGCCGCGAGAGTAATACCTAGTTATTAAAGAAAATATAAGTACAATACTTGAAAGAAAAATGGGAGAATAGTGCCAGAGCATTGTTATTTGGTCCATTGGTTATTTGATCTGGTGGTGGGGTGGATGTAATGCAACGGAATGGTCCAGGTTTTTAATCTTGTAAGCAGCAATTTATTTCCTTATTCTTTTTTTCTTTTTGTTTTTTTTGTGTTTGTTTTTTATTCTTTTTTTCTGGCTCAAGCACATTGTTTTGTAAACATTAGTATAAAAGATTGAATTTGGTTTAGTTGCGTAACTTTGAATTTATTCTATTTTGTGGGTTGTTTTGGTTTTCTTTTATCTGGTTTTTGGATGATTACGTCACTTTTGTGACGGAGTATGGTTAGGGTTTTAAGGCGGAGCAAAAGTCGTAGTTGCGTCTTTTTTACCTTTCTAGATGTTGTGAGTTTTACGTTGGAGTGACAGTCGTTGTAGCGATAGTCTTTGCAACATGTTTGGCATCTGCATTTTGATATTCGGAATATGACGAAAGTTCCCGCGCAAGGCGCATGGGGAAATCTAGTTATGTATATAAAGGCAAATTTACTCATACAAGCACTTGGATCTACAATCAGGTTCAATTGTTCCACCTTTATCACTTTTAGTATTAATGTTTTGTTTCTTTAATTTGGTATTTTGGTGGTATAGACTAGTTGTGTGCTAAAATGATATTTTTCTTTCTTAGTTTATGTGTGTGCTTATAATTTTGTAGCCAAGTCATGTCCCTCATAAAGTTGTGTGCTTGACTTAAACATCTTGAAAAGATTAATGATAAATATGAAAGAAGATAAAAAAGTGGACATGTTATTAGTGTTGGATTATGTACGAGTTCGGTTACGTCACGTTGCCAACAGAGCTATGACCCGTAAGAGTTACACATTGGGCAACAAATATTAAGTCCACTTAATTTGATTAACTGGCGCTTACGAACTATATCGGGTTTTTATAATTTATAATTGTTATAAATTATTTAATATTAATGTTTATTTAATTAAATAAAGGAAAAGCTAAGATTCCTTTTCAATATATTAAACATTCCTTTTGAAAAGCAAAGTGAAGAAGTGATCTGTAAAGCAAAAACAAACTATACTTATATTTAGCATCACAAAGAGAGAAAAGAAATCGTGAAAGCTATTAACAGAGAGAGGATTTCACTTTAAGATCTTCAACCTGTTTCTTCTTCATCTTCTTCCTTGAATCAGAGCCATCAATCTCATCTCTCTAAGAAACAACATGGAGAGTTGAATTTTTCTTTCTATCACAAACAACCGATATATTGATTGCAACCGTGGACCACGCCTCTTAGAGCCGCAATCACTGTGTTCAATTTATTGTTCGTTGATTCTAGCATTCATTCGTTGTCCCTCGGTGTCTCAAACGGTTAATTATTAACCACAAAGGTATATTATATCTCATCAGTAGGTTATTCATATTCTGTATTTGCATTGTTTGTAACCCAGATCCTGTCGGGTTCACTTTTGGTATTTATTTATACTCCGCTGCGTTAACTGTTATTAATCAGATTAATAATTATCAAAACTGTTTTGATAAATAAACCTAACGAAGATACCACTGAACCCAACAGTGGTATCAGAGCCAGGCTTACAACATGCAAATCAGATCCGGTCTGTTAACTGGTTATAGATCACAAACTTTAAAATTATTTGAAGTTTCTGATTTATATTATTTTGGGCAACTTGTTTATTTTGGTTAAAATATTTATTAACCAAATGATTGCCCGTATTATTTTGATTGTGTTTTAATATGTAAATCTGGCTAGACCCTGTGGTTGAATGGTTGTGATGTGATTTGTTATTGTTAAAGTTTTTGGTTTTATGGTTTTTGGCCTATTTGATGGCTCAAAGTTGTAATAGATTAGAGTTTTCTTTTATTTTGTATTTCTTTTGTAAATATTGTAATATTTGAAGACCCGAAGTCAAAACTGGAGACAAGACGAATCAAGGAGTCAGTGGGAGCCCATCAAGACAACTAGATGCACTTAGGTCCATCCTTGTGGTTGTTTTGTGTTTTCACCCGTGACCTAGCTTGATCTCGCTATTTGGCTCTAGCGAAATCAAACAATCATAGCCATTAGATTTACATATTACTTTGTTATTATGGTTGCTTTATTTTATAATTATTATAACACCCAACCTAATATCAAGCTGATAAAAAAAATATTTTTTCAATCAAAATAAATAATAAGTTTTAAACTTTTTTTACAACTTGTTAAATTATTAAAACAAATTGTTTGTTTTAAATGGGATAATCGGATAAGTTTTCAAATTCAAAATTAGTTTGAATTTCAAAACTTAAAAACTTGATAATTTTTAAATTAAAATTAATTATCCATTTAAAAGGATAACTAGATAAGTTTTCAAATTTAAAATTAGTTTAAATTTTAAACTTAATTCTTAACAATTTAAAAATTATCAACTTAAAAATTGATTGTCTATCTCGCGATAAACCTAGTTTTAATAGGGTATTAAAATCTGGTGTCCCGAGAGCTGAAAGGGTTCGTCATTTATTATCACGAACTATATATTGTAAAAGTAACTTTTACGACGCACGTATAACTTAATTATACGTTGTGTTTGACCCTATTCGGTAAACACTAAAATTGGATCTCATAGATAAAAATCAATAGTCTATGCCACCCTACTATAAGAAACACTTGGAACATTAAGCGAAACATCAGTGTTTGGAGCCACAGCACCGCACTTGATGTGTAGTTTATTCTTCCAAGGTGCAAGGGTTTTGTTGACACATCCGGCCCTTTCACAAGTAACTGTTTTAGGATGACTATTACTTTTCTCTCTTGTTACATGCCACAACTGTCTAGAGAGAAAAGTGGGCATAGATGAGGCTAAACGTATCAATGCATTGACAAATGTTGTCGTTGCGGCCTCATACACGAGAGTTGTGCAATTTTCACAATTGATAAACATTGTCAGTCTGCCTAATCACTTACTAATGTTGCGTGCCCCAGCTGCCTTTAGTGACTGACCAAGCCAGATTCTCATTCCTTATTTAAAATTATTGTAAATGGGTCATTAATTAAAATAAGGAAACAATACATTGAAAATACTAATTAATTTATTTTGATTATAGATGTCTTCAGAAACCAACAACTCCTTCATTCTCAAGTCTATTCTTGAGAAAGAGAAACTTGATAACACAAACTTTCTCGCATGGCACATCAATTGAGATTGGTTCTCAAGATGGCGAAAAAGCTCTATGTTATAGACAGCGTGTTCCCAACGAGCCTGAAAACAATACGGCCGCAGCCCGTAGAACTTGGGAAAAATTTAAGGAGGATGCCGATGAGGTAGCCTGCCTTATGCTAGCCACCATGTCTCCTGATCTCCAGAAGAATATGGAGGACATGACTGCATTTGACATGATTGAGCAACTTAAGGGCATGTTTCAGAAACAGGCCCGACAAGAGCGCTATGATACCATGAAGTAGCTTATATCTTGCAAAATGCAAGTAGGCTCGCCTGTTAGTGCCCATGTGCTTAAAATAAAAGGGTACATCGACCAAATGGCCAAACTTGGTTATCCTATGCAAGATGAAATGGTAGTAGACTTCATTTTGAACTCCTTCCTAGTTCTTACGACCAGTTCATAATGAACTTTAATATGAATGCGTGGGTTAAGAGTGTAGCTGAACTACACGGTATGCTCAAAACTGCTGAGCAAAACATACCAGGTAAAGCGAGTCAAATGTTGATGGTCCGATCTACTGGTGTTAGGAAACCAAATCCCAAGAAAAAAACTTATAACAATAAGGGTAAAGGTAAAGTTGTTGCTGCCAAGCCTGCCACCAACAACAAACAGCTGGCTAAAAACAAAGCAGCGCCCCTCCTAAGGAGCAACACTGTTTTGAATGCAATAAGATGGGACACTGGAGACGCAACTGTCCTGACTATCTAGCCAAGCTGAAGGTGAAGAAGGCCAATGGTGAAGGCTCTTCTTCAGGTATTCTGATTTATGTTATTGAACTTTTCACCTTTTCCAGCAACACATGGGTATTTGATACTGGATGTGGTTACCACATCATTAATGTCTTGCAGGAGCCTGAAAAGTGGAAGAAACTGAAACAAGGCGACATGGAGCTCATCGTTGGTGATGGGAAAAGAGTACCGGTTCTAGCAACTGGAACATATCATCTTTCTTGTCCATCTGGTCTTGTAATTACTTTAAATAATTGTTTGTTTGCTTCTGGTTTAACCAGAAACATTATTTCAATTTCTTTATTGTTTGAACAAGGATTCAAGTATGTTTTTAATGATGCTGTTATTTCTGCCTACTTGAATGATATCTTTTATTTTGAGGCTAAACCTCGAAGTGGTATTTATGAGATTGATATTCAAACAAACAATAATGTATATAATCTTTCTAAACGTATCAAATCTGAATTAACGATACGTTTCTATGGCATTGTAGACTTGGCCACATAAGCAAGGCCCGTGTGAAAAGGCTTCAGTCCGAAGGGATTCTTGAATCCACAGGACGAATCTTTTGATGAATGCGAATCTTGCTTAGCTGGCAAACTCACAAAGGATCCTTTCACCCATGTTGGTGAACGGGCTAAGGATCTGTTAGCACTTATACATTCTGATGTATGTGGTCCTTTCAGAACCATGTCTAGAAATCATGAAAGATACTTTGTTACGTTTATTGACGATTATAGTCGATACGCCTATGTCTACCTTATGAAGCATAGACATGAAACCTTTGAAAAGTTCAAAGAGTTTCAGAACGAAGTAGAAAACCAACTTGATAAGACTATCAAAGTACTTCGATCAGATCGAGGTGGAGAATACCTAAGCCAAGAGTTCATTGATCATTTAAAGGAATGTGGAATTGTTTCACAGTTCACTCCACCCGGCACACCCCAACTTAATGGCGTGAGTGAGAGGAGAAATCGAACCCTACTTATATGGTTCGATCGATGATGTGTAGAACTAACTTACCTCACTCCTTTTGGAGTTATGCTCTTATGACCGCCGCCCGCCTTGTCAATCTGGCACCGACTAAGAAGGTAGATAAAACTCCATATGAGATATGGCATGGGTCTAAACCCAATTTGTCTTACCTTAGAGTATGGGGATGTGATGCTTATGTCACTAGTGAGTCTAATGACAAGCTAGATCCTTGAGGCGAAAAAACTATTTTCGTTGGATACTACAATAGAAGCGGGTATTACTTTTACCATCCTGATGCAAATATGATTTCCATCAAAAGGAAGGCACATTTCCTCGAGAAAAAGTTTCTTGATTGAGGAACTGGAAGTAATATTATGGATCTTGAAGAAATTCAAGAACCACAAACAAATGCTGATGTAGTAGGTGCGACTGAACAACAAGAAATTGCTATTGATTCAGACATAAACACAAGCGTTTGCAGAAGTAGCAGAACTCGCAAAGAACCTGACAGATATCTTTGGAATCTAGAGGGTCCAGAGGTTCTGGTAGTAGCTGATTCTGGTGATGAACCTACTAACTGCAAATCTGCTATCTCAGATCCGGAATCTACGAAATGGCTAGATGCCATGAACGCCGAGATGCAATCCATGCGAGACAATCAAGTCTGGGACTTGGTTGAGCTACCTCCCGGTTCACGGGCTGTAGGGAGCAAGTGGATTTTCAAGAGAAAAACCGACATGCATGGAAATGTACACACCTATAAAGCACGGCTAGTTGCGAAAGGTTTCACTCAAACTCAAGGTGTTGACTATGATGAAAGTTTCTCACCCGTTGCTATGATCAAATCGATTAGGATATTGCTTGCCATAGCCGCGTACTATGATTACGAGATATGGCAAATGGATGTCAAAACCGCTTTTCTAAATGGGCATCTCTCTCAAGATGTCTATATGGTTCAGCCTGATGGTTTTGTTGATCCACAATATCCAAATAAGGTGTGCAAACTGAATAAATCCATTTATGGACTTAAATAGGCATTCCGTAGCTGGAATCTTCATTTTGATCAGAGAATCATCGAATTCGGTTTTATAAAAATTGAAGATGAGCCTTGTGTTTATAGAAAGGCTAGTGGGAGCACTATATCGTTCCTCATATTGTATGTGGATGATATACTGATCATTGGAAATAATATCTCAATGCTTAACGAAGTTAAAAAATGGTTGGGAGCTTGTTTCACAATGAAAGATCTTGGAGAAGCTGCTTACATTCTAGGAATAAAGATCTATAGGGATAGATCTAAGCGGCTTCTAAGGCTTAGTCAAAGCACATACATAGACAAAATGATGACGCGCTTTAAGATGGAAAACTCCAAGAAAGGAGGTGTTCCAATGTCTAAAGGTACCGTGTTGAACAAATCGCAATCTCCTTCAACGGACATTGATATTAAGTGAATGGAAAAGGTTCCATATGCTTCAGAGATCGGTTCCATCATGTATGCTATGCTATGCACTAGACCTGACGCCTCATATGCTTTGAGCATTACTAGACGTTATCAGCAAAACCCTGGCTTTGCCCATTGGACTGCAGTTAAGAACATTCTGAAGTACTTGAGAAGGACTAAAGACATGTTTTTAATATATGGAGGAGTTGAAGAACAGCTCACTGTAAGATGTTACACTGATGCTAGTTTTCAAACTGATCGAGATGACTCTCGCTCACAATCTGGTTTTGTATTCACACTCAATGGTGGAGCCATCTCTTGGAAAAGTTCCAAGCAAAGTGTGGTGGCAGATTCTACCACTGAATCTGAATACATTGCAGCATCTGATGCTGCAAAGGAAGCTGCTTGGATGAAGAAGTTCATAGCCGATCTCGATGTGGTTCCAAGTATTCAGCAACCAATCGAGATATTTTGTGATAACACAGGTGCTATCGCTCAAGCCAAAGAGCCCAGAACTCATCACAGGGCCAAGCACATTCAGAGGAAGTTTCATTATATACGGGACATAGTGAAACAGGGAGACATCGTGATAAGAAAAATCAACACAGATCAAAACCTAGCAGACCCGTTTACTAAGCCCATGACTCAGAACAAGCATGATCTGCATAGAAATACGATCGGGCTTAGATTAGCTAGTGATATGTTTTGATTTAGTAGTTGGATGTATGAACTTTTAAACAGTTATACTTTTGAATTCATTTTGATCTACTGATATAGATACAATTATGAATCCTATAACTGTGTTCAATTTTAACACGTTTAATCCATGGATATTGTATTCTAAATTATCCATAGTCGGTCAGACTTGTGGGAACAATTCTGAATTAAGACTATTCTGAATTTAGAAAAATTTAGACTCAAGGAGTTGACTTCTAAATTCACAGACCTCATTATGAATGACGTTGGATGTAACTCGCCACAAACCACCTTTATTATAAGATGCTTTGATATTGGTATACTCATTTAGTATCCTATGACCTGAGATGCATACTAGAACTTCCGTTTACCGAGGGTTATTCTTTGATCACTGTCAACCGCTATCGCGTAACTGCCAGTCATAAAGGCTTTGGTTGGGAATAATTCTGAAGTTTAGTGGGAGTTGTATGTAGTCAATAAGGGATTCTGTACTCTTACATTATATGTAACAGTTAGACATCGTGGCGCCCTCGTTGATTCAAACTGGTGAAGTGTGAGGCCTCACCCAAACTGACTGTGTGTTTGATTGGACCATTTTGAATCTAGATCGAGAACTATAATAATTGAGTCCTATATGAGAATTAATCTCAATGACTCAATTGATGTCTTTTACAGAAAGGATAAATGACTATGATTACCATAAGTTTATTGTCTTGTTATAGTAAAATGATACTAGAAGAAGATGTTTGGTTAATGACTTTAAAGTGTCATACCTTGTTGGGGGCAGCCATGTGCAGCTAGAGCGCCGCTGACTGTCTACGTGGAATTTAACCGAATGTCGTCCAAGTGGGAGCTTGTTGGATTATGTACGAGTTCGGTTACGTCACGTTGCCAACAGAGCTATGACCCGTAAGAGTTACACCTTGGGCAACAAATATTAAGTCCACTTAATTTGATTAACTGGCTCTTACGAACTATATCGGGTTTTTATAATTTATAATTGTTATAAATTATTTAGTATTAATATTTATTTAATTAAATAAAGGAAAAGCTAAGATTCCTTTTCAATATATTAAACATTCCTTTTGAAAAGCAAAGTGAAGAAGTGATATGTAAAGCAAAAACAAACTATAATTATATTTAGCATCACAAAGAGAGAAAAGAAATCGTGAAAGCTATTAACAGAGAGAGGATTTCACTTTAAGATCTTCAACATGTTTCTTCTTCATCTTCTTCCTTGAATCAGAGCCATCAATCTCATCTCTCTAAGAAACAACATGGAGAGTTGAATTTTTCTTTCTATCACAAACAACCGATATATTGATTGCAACTATGGACCACGCCTCTTAGAGCCGCAACCACTGTGTTCCAATTTATTGTTCGTTGATTCTAGCATTCATTTGTTGTCCCTCGGTGTATCAAATGGTTAATTATTAACCACAAAGGTATATTATATCTCATCAGTAGGTTATTCATATTCTGTATTTGCATTGTTTGTAACCCAGATCCTGTCGGGTTCACTTTTGGTATTTATTTATACTCCGCTGCGTTAACTGTTATTAATCAGATTAATAATTATCAAAACTGTTTTGATAAATAAACCTAACGAAGATACCACTGAACCCAACAATTAGAAGTTGCATGAGTTAAGTGAATGTAGTGATGACATACCACACATTCTAATTGTGCTAGTGCTTCGAGGTTTTATATTGCTAAACTTGTTAAAACTGATTATATATGCCAATAAGGATTTGAGGATAGAAAAAGGCATGCTCAACTTGACTTTGTATAAGAAAATTCAGACCCAACAACATCTTAAAGGAAATTTCACTGAAATTAAGGGAGAAGTATCTATAATTGGGTTAACAACAAAAGTAACCCTGGAAATCTACATAAAACAATTCTGGTAATCTGTTAAAAAAAGATAAAATAAGGAAAAAAGAAAGAGAAAAAAGAAAAAATTAAATTTCTCATTGCACTAAGAATTGGGTAAAAATTAACCTTTTGTTTGACTTGATGAAACCTCAATAAACTATGGGGTTGGGAAGATTTTCACCACATGATGGTTAGTTGAGTGTGTAAAGTGAATTATTATAGAGGGTATAATCACAAGAACATTGTTTTTAATATTTAGAAAACTTGAAGTAAGAGGATCAAAACACTTATGAGTGGGGAATGTGTTGTTATGGAAAAGCTTAATTCTCTATAATTCATGCAACGAAAATAATTTGTTGATTCTGATTTCATACTTTGGCCTTTCTCGAGAAGAAAGAGGGATAAGTGGGGGAGGTTTAATCGAGTCATATTAAATACATCTCACTATGTGTTATTTATGAGTGATTGAAGTACATTTATTGTTTAGATGACTATTTTTTGTTAGAATTGGATGTAGCAGGTACAAGGGTGAACCGAAGCTGAATACAATGAAGTTTGGTGGCAAAACGCACTAGAAATAACACAAAAAAGTTTTTGGGAGTCTCGGCTCTCACTGGGCATAGAAAAAGGCACACAACCACTAGAAAGACGCATTTTGAGCGCTAGAATGAGCGTTGAATAGGAAGGGACTACACTTGGGCACATTTGGCAATATTAGTTGATAAGCTACTGGTCCAATTCGTTTAAAGATTTTTAAGGGTCCAACGAATCGAGGACTTAACTTTCCCTTCTTTTTGAATCGTACAATGCCTTTCCATGATGACACCTTTAATAACACCTTGTGACCGACATTAAATTCTAGTGGCTTGCGTCTTTTGTCAACATAACTCTTCTGACGATCGTGAGCTGTCTTCAATCTTTCTCTGATCTGTAGTACTTTATCAATTATCTCTTGCACTATTTCAGGTCTAGACACTTGATTCTCTCCGACTTCTGACCAGCACACAGGTGTTCTACATTTTCTGTCATATAAGGCTTCAAATGGTGCTGCCTGGATGCTTAAGTGATAGCTATTGTTATAAGAGAATTCCATTAGAGGTAGATGATTATCCCAACTACCTCCAAAGTTTATCACACATGCTCGAAGCATGTATTCTAGTGTTTGGATAATTCTTTCGCTTTGCCCATCCGTTTGCGGATGATAAGCAGTGCTTAGATTTAATCGAGTTCCTAACGCTTTCTGAAAGCTTTGTCAGAATCGAGACATAAAATGACGGTCTCTATCTGACATGATGGATAGTGGCACACCATGTAAAGTCACTATTACATTGACGTATAATTTTGCTAACTTATACATGCTAAATGTTTCTTTCAATGGAATGAAATGGGCTGACTTAGTCGATCAATGATAACCTAGATATTATCATTCCTACAACTTGTTCGAGAAAGTTTATTAATAAAATCCATGGTTATCATTTCCCATTTCCAGACAGGTAGTTCAAGTTGTTGCAGTAAATCCGTAGGTTTTCAGTGTTCTGCTTTAACTTGAAAGCATGTAAGACATTTTGTTACATAAAATGTAATGCTCTTTTTCATACCTATCTACCAGTAATTTGTTTTCAGATGCTTATAAATTTTATCGCTCCCTGGGTGCATTGTATATCTAGACTTATGAGTTTCTTCAAGTATTCTTTCTCTCAAGTTACCCGCAATTGGCACCCGAATTCTCTTATTTAATTTAATTAGTTCATCATCTCCCTTGACCAACTAATCAAGCATTTCCTTCATTCCTTTTTCTTTTTTTAGCTCTTGTAGAGCTATTTTCTGAGCATTCTTCAATTGACTAAGTAAGCCAATCTGAAGATCAAGCCTTAAAGCACGAACCCTTTTTGACTTTTCTCTTACTTTTCTACTCAAGGAATCAGCCACAACATTGACTTTACCTTCATGATAACAGATTTCACAGTCATAATTGCTTAGGATTTCCATCCATGTTCTCAGTCTCATGTTTAGTTTCTTCTGACCAAAGATATAATTTGGAAGCTTATGGTCCGTGTAAATAGTAAATTTGACTCCATAAAGATAGTGTCTCCATATCTTTAACACAAAGATTATGGCGCCCAACTCCAAATCGTGAGTCATATAATTCTTCTCGTGTGTTTTTAGTTGACATGATGCATAGGCAATAACTTTATTTCTTTGCATTAACAAACATCAAAGACCAATGTATGAAGCATCATAATAAACGACAAAATCTTTAGTACCTTCTAGTAAAGTCAGGATGGGTGCATTTGTTAACTTTTCTTGGATGGGTGCATTTGTTAACTTTTCTTTAAGATTCTTGAATGCTTCATCCCGTTTTGATCCTCATTCGTATTTTACGGATTTTCGAGTGCAAGATGTAAAGGGCAGTGATTTGAGAAAATTTTTGATGAATCAGCGGTAGTATCCAGCCAATCCAAGGAAACTATGAACTTCAGATAGGTATGTAAGGGTTTCCCATTTAGAAATAGCATTAATCTTGGAAGGATCTACTTGAATTCCTTTAGCGTTGATAACATGGCCAAGAAATTGTACTTCCGTAAGCCAAAATTCATATTTCAAGAATTTAGCGTACAATCTCTCGTTTCTTAGTACTTCAAGTAGTATTCTAAGATGGTTCGTGTGTTCATCTCGAGTTTTGGAATAAATAAGAATATCATCTATGAACACTATTACGAACTTATCTAAATAAGGTTTGCAAATTTAATTCATCATATTCATAAAAGCTGCAGGGGCATTAGTAAGTCCAAAGGGCATAACTGGGAACTCATAATGTCTGTATCTAGTTCAGAATGTTCTTTTAGGAATATCTTCTTCTTGAACTTTAAGCTGGTGATAACCTGATATCAGATCAATTTTGAAAAAAGTAACACACTACCTGAAGTTGATCAAATAGATCATCTATTCGAGGATGTGGGTACCGATTTTTGATGGTTACCTTGTTCAGCTCACGATAATCAATACACATACGCATTGATCTGTCCTTCTTTTTTTACAAATAGAATTGGAGCCCCGCAAGGCAAAGAACTCAGTTGGATAAATCCCTTCTCTAACAGTTCATCTAGTTGTTATTTTAATTCTTTCATTTCAGTTGGAGCTAATATATATGGGGCTTTAGCTATTGGTGTTGTACCCGGTACCAGATCAATTCCAAATTCAACTTCTCGATCAGGTGGAATCTCTGGCAATTCATCTAGGAAGACGTTTGTAAATTTAGCTACAACTAGCACGTCTTCAATCTTTATCTTTATTTTGTCATCTGATACAGTGATCAGATATGCCAGGCATCCCTTCCTTAAACATTTTATTGCTTTTAACATTGAGATTATTCCAACCTGATTTGTTGGTTTGTCACCTTTAACAATAATCTCTTCTCCAGTAGGCGCACAAAGTTTAGTAAGCTTTTGATTACAAATGATATGAGTTTGGGTTCGAGTGCAACCAGTACATACCAAGTACCACATCAAATCCTACTAATGTCATAGGAAAAGGTTTCATAGGGATGACATGATTAGAAAGAGTAATCCTACCGTTATCTAAGGATTCTGAGATTTTAACTAGATCCCCGTTTGTGGTTTCAACTTCATAGGATTTGTCTAACTTTACTAGAGGTTCATTTAACAAACTACAGAACTTATAGTCTATGAAGCTTTGGTTTGCACCAGAATCAAATATATTCTAGCATAGACATTATTGATAAGATGTGTACCGGAAATGACGTCCGGCAAGTCAGCAGCCTCACTGCATCTTCCTGTGTGTCTCTTCCCACATGTTTTGCTTCTAGGAGAGAGTATGAATCTTCTTTCTTTCCTGACCCTTTAGCAAGTTTCTTTGTCTCTATATTTGGTTTATAGGCCACTTTCTTTCATCTTATTCTCTTCCTAGGATCTTACTATTCTATTTGTCAAAAGCCCAGCCAACTCTACCGCAGACTCTATTGTTTGTGGCATGACTGCCTTCACTATATCACGAATTTCAGTGACTAGTCCCTAAATATAGCGACTGACCATGTTGCATTTGGGTGTCACAAGATGTGTCACCAGTCGGACGTATGTAAAGAATTTGGTATTATACCCTTGTTATCTGAACCAACTATTCGAAGATTCAGAAATTCATTGGTGATTTTCTCCTTTTCGTTCTATGGGCAGAACTTTCGAGTTACCAATGCACGAAATTCATCCTAAGTCATTGCATAAGTCTTCTTTCGTCCCTTTGACTGAATAACAGAGTTCCACCATTACAATGCCTCATCTTTAAAAGAATATGAGGCGAACAGAACCATGTCCTCTTCAGCACACTTGCTAATGGCTAAGACTGCTTTGATATTTTCTAGTCATTGGATGGATGCAATTTCTCATTCGTTCCTTGAAAACTCAATAGGTTTACATGCTTGAAATGTTCGATATGAAAATCGATCTTGTTTCTTCCTTTTCTTAGGTGTTTCATCTTCAAAATTTTCACCACTCGAGTTATGACGATCATCATTTTTCTTTCTACATCTTGAAACTTATTTAGTTTGACTTGGGGTTCTTTCTATTTTAATACTAAGATTGTGGTAGGAATCGTGTCTTTAATTCACTCAGCAATCATCCTTTGTAGTTCGGCTTTCTAGGCCACACGATCCTCATCTTCGTTAACTATCTTACGGTCCCCTATAGTATACACCGCGGGCAGGGCGGACCTACCCCTAGGGGAGGGGCAGCCGCCCACCCTAAATTTTTTTTAATGTTATATATACGCTCTATTCTCGACTGTCCCCTGTAAAATTTTGCAATCCCCCCTTTGAAACCTAGTTTTTTTATATAATCTAAATTTTTAAACCCAATCTATTTAAACCAATTTTTCAAGACCAAAATTTAAAATTTAGCCCAATGTTTAAACCAAATCCACTTTTAAAAGCCAATTAGTTTTTTTAAAAAAGAAACTAACTCTACACAAACCTAAACCCCACCAGGCACTGGTTACGACTTCCGACTCCCTGCCCGTCTTCCCCCGCCCTCCTGAAACTCCGGCGACCTGCTCGGCTCTCCGGTGAGGCGGTGAGCTGCTCCTGCTCGCCTAAACTCCCCCACCCCTGCGGCCCTGCCCCTTCACAATTGAAGTCCCGCAGCCGCAACCCAGCTTCTGATCAGCGGCTTGCGACCAGCCCAGCTCTCCGGCTACCTGCTCCTGAGTCTCTGATGTCCAATTTCGGCCAGGTAATGTGTATAATTTTATATTTCTTAATTATTTGGTTTCTTAATTTTTGGTTAGAAACTAGGGTTTGAAAATTAACATAGGATTTTATATTTATATTTTGTATTGTAATCTGTAAGATACTAACAGTCTAAGATTGTGATATAATTTAGGTTAACATAGGAATTTCTAGTCACATTATGGAACGATTTCTCAAGATTAAAGTTGGAGAATCTTCGTCTAAAAATCCCAATATGTTAATGTGGGTACACTTCCTTCAGACCCTGCTAATCACACACCACTTTCATCATATAACCCTAATCAACGAGATGAAATTAGGAAGGCATACTTACTTAGAGGGCCATGTCAACCAAAAGATATTATATTCCCAAAAACAAATATTGGTAAGAATTAAGACGTTTTAATGAAAGTTGGTATGATGCTCATCCAAGATGGTTAGGGTATAGTAAAAATAATGATCGTGTGTATTGCTTATGTTTCTACTTATTTAAAGGGTATTTTGAAGATTCAAAAGAAGCGTTTGTCTCTGATGGTTTTAATGGTTGGAAAAAACAAGAAAGACTTGTTAAACATGTGGGTGAAGTTAATAGTTTGCACAATAAATGTTTGAAAAAGTGTGATGGTTTGTTTAATGAAAATCAATCGATACGAGCCGCCTTTAAGAAGAAAGATTCAAAGCAAAGGTATGAATACCGACATAGATTAGGTGCTTCTATGAGCCTTGCCAAAAAATATTGAATCAAGGACAAGCATTTCGCGGTCATGATGAATCGGATGATTCATTAAATAAATGAAACTTTTTGGAACTTTAGAATTAATGGGTGAAAAAACCAAGAACTTGGGAAGGTAATCTTAAGGAATGCACCCATGAATAATCAAATGACATGTCCAAAAATTTAACAAGATATCAAACATTGTTTTGCTTAAGAAATACTAAAGCAAATTTTTGAAGATCTTAATGGTGATGTTTTCTCTTTATTAGTTGATGAATCAGGTGACATTTCCAAAATGGAACAAATGATCGTGGTTATTCGATATGTGAATAAGTATGGGGTAGCTAAGGAACGGTTTATTGGACTTGTTCATGTGATGAAGACATCTGCATTGACGCTTAAATCCGCTATTGATGATCTATTTGTTCGACGTGGATTGAGTTTGGCTAATATTAGAGGCCAAGGTTATGATGGTGCAAGTAATATGTCGGGCGAGTTTAACGGACTAAGAGCGTTAATCTTAAAAGAAAACGTTTTTGCGTTTTATGTACATTGTTTTGCTCATCAACTACAACTTGTTGTTGTTGGGGTTGCGTATAAACATACAAGTGTTTGGAAGCTTTTCGAAATGGTAGGGTGTCTAACAAATGTTGTTAGTGCATCTTGCAAACGACAAGATAAGCTTCGCGAAAGCCAAAAAAAGAACTTGGAAAATAACCTTATTACCGGAAGTGGGTTAAATCAAGAAATGTCACTTTCAAGGCCCGGGGAGACACGTTAGAATTCTCACTATAAAACTCTTTCTCATTTGATTACTTTATATCCATCGGTTATGGAAGTCCTTGAATATGTTAAAGAAACAGGTGTCAATCTTGCAAGTGTCAAACAAACATATAGACTTCAATCGGAAATGAAAAAAATACAATTTTGTCTTCTCTTTAAACTTGATGTCACGTATTCTAGATATCACAAACGCTTTGTCTCAAAGTCTTCAAAGAAAAGAGCAAGATTTGTTGAATGCAGTTTCATTGGTTTCTTCTACCAAACGTCAACTTGATAAATTTAGAATTGAGGGTTTCAATGAGTTATTTGACAATGTTAACTCCTTTTGGGAAAAATGTGAACTTGAAGTGATAAACATGGATGATGAGCACATTAACCCAAAGAAGCCAACACAAAAGACAAATATCACATATCGCCACTATTTTGAGTACGATTGCTTCAATGCGGTTTTAGATATACAAATACAAGAGTTTGGGAATCGTTTTAATGAGGTAACATCCAACTTACTTGTTTCTATGAGTAGTTTGAGTCCTTGTGATAATTTTGGTGGGTTTGACGTTTCAAAAATACTAAGATTATATGAGTTGTACTTGAATGATTTAGATGAAAATGATAAAAGAAGACCTCCGGTTGAACTAGAGATCTATATTGACAATTTAAAAGCGAATAGTCGATTTGCCATCTTGGATGGTTTATCAAGTCTTGTACACTTAAGGGTTCAAACAAAGAAACACCTTTTATTTACATTGGTGTATCGTTTATTTAAGCTAGCTCTCGTATTACCCGTTGCAACCACAAATGTTGAAAGAGGTTTTTCGGCAATGAAGTACGTGTATATGGAAGGTGTTCCTTCTCTAACATCTGAATAAGTGTGGTGCGATACCATACCCAATTACGATGATCTGACATGTCCAGGTCGATCACAGGTTCACCAGGGTGATACGTGCTAGGCATATATATATGTGGTCGAGATCTAGTGTCCTTAATATGAGCAGAATTAGTAGGAATCTCGAGTTACTTTCCCGGCCTATGTCATGTAGGGGATGAAGATGATGATGATGTCATACTGCAGGGTACGTGATGTGCATGACAATGAGTATTCAGTGTGGAATAGGTAATGAGTAACTAACAAACTGTGATGTTATAACTAGTGTGTATGCAACCTAGTTCCCTATAACCAATGGCTCTGATACCAATCTGTTACACCCTCAAAGTCCAAGTGTGTGGTTTTACCGTGAGGCGTGTGAACAAACCAGGATCTCAGTCATTAGTTACTCAGAACGACACTATATGCAACATTTAAAGCAAATCAGAGTTTACTTTAAAACATTTACGTAAGCGTTTTGTAAATAAGTTAAACCCAAAGTACTAGATTGTAACATTGGCAAAACATGCGCCAAACCATGTTTAAAACTAGAATGTAAGATAAACCCAAAATGTAACAGATCATGTTTTCAAATGCATACTCGGTCCGTACGTGCTCCTAAGGTAGTTGTTAACCTCGACCTGAGAATGACATACTAAAAGAGTAAACACAATGGTTGGTAATTTCAAGAGTTTGTGCTTAACATTATCGGTAATAGTTGTAAAACATAATAAGTGCATTGCAATAGATAGATAGTCTATATTCATAAGTAATAACCATAGTGATTTCGTGATCGAAGCTGGCATGTGTTTCGTTTGTTTGTGTCCCATCACAACATAACAAGTTATGATGATGTTTGTGTTTAGGACAATATTGCACACATTTGACCTCGAGTCGCAAGGTTGGGGCTTGTCAGAACCAGTAGTACTACCCAGCATTTCCCACTAGTTACCATTATTAAAGATCCGAAAGTGTGACGGCTTTCATGGTATGCTACACTATGTTATACTAACACAATTTATCAATGTAAAGCGTTTGTAAGATAAAACAGTATGTCATCTCCCCAAAAAGGAAGTAAGTAAAAACAATAGGGCATAAACTCACCTGGTGTGCACACGAGTAAAGAGTAGGAAGGCAACCCATCAAAGATTACCTAGATCACGTGAGTTTATAAGTACTCATAACCAGAAAGACCTAACAGATCCTATGAGCTCAATAAATGGATTGACCCAAGTGATATGGAACACAATAACAAAATTGACCTAGTTGACTCACTTGACCCGTTGGTGACATGTTAAGTTGAGTTGTTTAGCCAAAAGTAGTATCACATTACACGTCATGATTTCATAGGTCACCATACAAGCTAATCACATAAACCACATTGTAAATCTCAATTCTCATAAAGATCATCATGCTAACTTATGTTTTCATACAACACATGCAAATCTCAACCAGTACATCAGCGGTATAATAATCAACAATCACTATTCATCATAACACATAACTTGTACAAAATACCATACTTGTACTCTTGCACATTTTCCAATAAAACCAAGATTTTCCCAAATAGTTCATCAACAATCCAATTAACCCAATAAACACAATCCAACACATTAGACATCATCAATAAATATTCTAACATGATCCTAGCATCATATACATGTAAAATTCACAAGATCACATGTTTCATATAAATAAAGTTTCCCTTTTGGGAAAGTAACACCCAAAAGCCCAACTTTTATCAACTTCAATATAAATTCACCAATAACATGCCCAGGCTAGTTCATAGATACCATTTAAACACATTAATCATTCATAATTCACTAGACATGTATCTTCATGATCCAAAAGTTACTATTACGGGCAATCTATGAACAAGATGCCAAATTTCACCCAATACTTCCATAATAATCATAAAACAACATCTATTGAACACAATTAACATCTTAACATCATCAACAACCATCAATTGCATAATCTCATGATCAAAAGTTACTATTTTGGGTAAGGTATGAACTAGGTCATCAAAATCGTGGACTTCTTGCACTATCAACATAGATTACATTCATATAACATAACTACATCATATAATCATAAAACAACCATCAATTTCATCTTTTCCTCATAATTTATGGATTAGGGTTCATCAAGAATCAAAAATCATAAAACTAATCAAAATCTAACCTTTTAATGTTGTATAAATCAAGAATTGAACTTGCTAATGTGTTGTAATAATTGAATCACACCAAAATCGAATTGTCCTTGGCACTAGAAGCTTGAATTCACAAAGGGAGGGGGTTTGGGTGAGGTTGCGACCGAATGAGAGGGTTTGGGGGCTAGGTTGGTTTAATTTTGGTAATTTTTAGTTTTATGCTAATTACAAAGTAACCCTCGTTGTTTATATTTTATAAAACTAATCTTTTTTAACACTTTTTAAATACTTCTAACTACAAAACTCATATATTATTATTCAATAATAATAACCATATATATTTTTAGCTAACAACATAACGTATGAATCCAATATAACACGTTGGCACGTTACAAAGTAGAAATCACATAACTACAAATTAATAATCAACATTATTAATTAAGTTATCATCTAATAGCTATCGTTAATTAGTATTAAGTCATCAACATTCAATGACAACTAGTGTGTGCTCATGACACGTGTATGCAAGAACTAATAGAAATAACGGAGTTTGGTAATGTAAAATTACCGGATGTCACAGTCACGGTTGTTGCCACGTCATTGATGTCGCAATGACGCGTCTTCGGCACCCCCAAGATAGGGCAGGCTCGAGTAACAAAGTTTAGAAATATAAAGTAGTCTAGCTACTTATAATGGAATAAAAAACAACTAGCTATGTACGACATAAATCAAAACTAAAGATGAACGGAAATCAAATATTAGACAAGAATCAGGAATCCATATCTTAGTTTAGCAGGCAAGGCAAACAAACCAAGTCGCTTTCAAAAAGTACGCAAACCTATAGTTCGTTTATGTTTTGAGTTATATTACTAACTTATATAGCTTTCTGGTCTGTTGGCTCAGTGTTTTCTGGCGACAAAACTCATAGATTCCATGTTTAATTACTAGATGCTTATCATCGAAAGATTCTTGTATTAAAATTTCTACTTGCAATTGTTCCTTCTACTATTTGCATTCAATGGTACATTACGAGATGATTCTAAAAGTATTTTATGTATTCTGTTCCTATAGATATCTTTGTCACAATATTCCAACAACAGGATTTACTAAAACAATGAATTGGAACGAGACTTGTGTGTATATTATCGTCCTTAAATTCCTTAAACTTATTAAAATATACATATATGTCCATACACCTTTAATAGCTTACGTAACATGACATACTTATTTAACCTACTATTTGTTAGGAGGTCAAACTATCTACTACACGGGTCGATGGACCAATTGTAAAATGCACTCGGTGGAAGAGAGTCGAACAACTACGACTACTAACTTGAAATGTTGAACCTGGTTAATTTGTTTAAACTTTGGTTACTAAAAATATTTAATTTATAATCCTCTTTATTTTTCATGCATTGACCCATGGGAGTTCAACCATTTAGCCTTCAAAATTCAATTTATTCTATAACCTGAACATGTAGCATCAAACTTTAATCACACAAACAAGTACTGAATATGACGTAGATTATGATGTATTAGAAAAGTAGAATTTGTTAACAAAACGAATAACTCTTTAGCCGCCGAAAACAATAATAACAATAGCCATATTCGAACCGATTATACCAACACTTATAATGGACAAAAGCAATTAACAGGTACCGATTTTATCACCTGAACAATGAAGCAGAGACCAGTCGGCAACTAAGCCAAGAGTAAAGGCACACAACGCGTAACTCTTGTCTGCGTATGTCGACGAAACAAATCAGAAACTCAGGTCGGAGATAATTACAATCCGGTTTCGATTGAAAACATATAAGATTTAGTTACCTGCGATGCGAAGCGGAACCAAAATCTCCCTCGTTGTTTGTAACCGATGATGATGCATAGTGGAGCATAGCAGGAAATGACTGATATGAATATGATGGTACAGTGGAACGGTGGGTAACGATGGTTTCGATAATCGCTCAAGAAAGGGAAGAAGAACACAAATTTAGAGGTTGTGAAACGGAGATTTTACGAGGTTCACTTGAGGACTTAGTGTGGTATAAATTAACCGATCAAAACAAGGGTTCGGAAGGGATTGATCTTCCGGTTCCTTCGTGAGTTTGTAGAGCTAGATGAAATCAAAAGACTGGGGAATAAGTCAAACGAAGCCATGATTTGGATATGGAGTTCTATCGACGTGAATTCAGATTGCGTACGGGGTCTGATGGGCAGGGCCGGCCTAACAGCGTGTGTGGGCCAAACAAGGGCTTAGGGTCTCTTAAAAATTAGTGCCTCCAATTTACAATTTATTAATTTATATGTATATATAAGTTGGGTATTATTTGAGCTGTTGGGCCTCAAAAAGAAAATGAAATGATGTTCTCAAAGCCCAATTATAAGTGAACAAGGGATAATAGAACAAAGACAATAATGTACAGCTGTCATCAACAACAATTCAAGATTTAAAGGTTCTTTTTGGAAGAAATATGAAATGTCAAAGACATAATGGTGGCAAATGGGTTAATAGTGACAACTACGAGATCAGGGGCTGTAAATCGATTCTTGTTTAATACTTTTTAATTCAAAATACATATGCAACTTCAATGCTAATCAGATTCAATTTTATCACTTCAATCGCCTACAATTAAATTTTAATCTTAATATGATTCAGCAATTATGCCTAACGTTGTACTCACTCAACTTTATTCGCGATTTGAGTTTCTCTCTTTCTGATTTGAGCGATCGGGAGCAAGGGCGGCTACTGCTCAACAGGTTAGTATTCCTTTGTGCCTTAAATTTGTTCTGATTTTGAATTCTTTTCTTTTACATTTGGTGGTTTGAATTTGAATCTAAATTATATGATTTAGTCTTTTCATTTGCTATGCTACTTGGTATTTGATAAGTTGCACATTTGCACATTGCTATTTGATTTAAGTATTCAGTTTATTGTTTGCTATGTTATATCCTATTGTTACATGGTAAGTTGCACTTGCTAATTTGCTATTTTAAATAGCCTATTTGGTGCTTTGAATCTAAATTGTGTTGAATTAGGCTACATACTAGAACTAGGAGTTAGATACTAGAACAATTCTCGTAACTGTTTCTTTCACTTTTCCAAATTGAAGCTTATAATATATTAGGTTTAGTTATTTTGTTGAGTGAAATTTAAAAAAAAAGAAATTGATTATAAAAAAATAAAAAATATGAATAATCTAGTAAAATAAATTAAATCTAAATACACACACTATAAATAACTTAAAAAATATTAACTCCACCAGTTATTAACTTAAAAGTTTATTATTGCGCCCCAAGTACGGGTAAAATTGGAGGCTTTATATCATTTTTAAAAGGGCCTCCGTTTTTTGGTTTCGCTTTGAGCCTCCAAAAACATTAAACCGCCCCTGCTAATGGGAATCCACATGATTCTCCTTAACATTTGCAACCAAATGGTATATATATATATATATATATGTGTGTGTGTGTGTGTGTAGGGTAAGTTTCAAATGAGAACCCTGTGTTATTGCGAGAACTTGCGAGAACCCGTCAACATTAATAGAAATCATAATTTGTTTATTGCAATAAAAATATTACACATATACAAGATTATGATATTTTATATATATGTGTGAATTCGTAAATGTAAAAAAATTACACTGATGTAAGTTTTACTTACAACTTTAAATATGTATGTTTTTTTGCAAAACTTACATCATTGTAAACTCTTTTACACTTATGAATTTACATATATACATAAAAGATCATAATCTTCTATATGTGTAATAATATTATTTAAGTAAAAAATAATATTTATTGATCTTGATTGGTTTTCGCAAGTTCTCAGAATAAAAGAAGGTTCTCACTTGAACCTTTTCCTATATATATATATACACATATATATATACTGGTTTCTTTTTCTTTTTTTCACAAAACACATGCACGTTACATTTTTTATTTTTTTTAATTTGATTTGCGCATTTATTATTATTATTATTATTATTATTATTATTATTATTATTATTATATTATTATAGTAGTAGTAGTAGTAGTAGTAGTAGTAGTATTAGTATTAGTATTATAAAAAAATTATGTGTATTATAATTTCTCTATAAAGAAATGCACTCTTAACATCCATCTGAAACACTTTGAAGTTTCTTGAGGCAGCAAAAACAAGAACAATTCTTATTGCCTCAAGTTTTACCACTGGAGCAAAAACTTCATGATAATTAATCCCTTACTCTTGTGTGTACCCATGTACCACAAGTCTTTCTTTGTTCTTAATAACAATTCCCCTGTCATCCTTTTCTTTGACTGAACACCCATTTGGTTACTATGGTAGTGTTCCCATGTCATTCTTCTTTTTCCTTAACATAGTATTCAAACGTTCTGTCTCTTAAACTGAAGAAGCTCTTCTTGCATAGATTCTACCTAGATACTCTCTCTTAGCTCTTCAACAACTTTCCTTAGTTCCAGTTGAGACAAGAAGCATGCGAACAAACAAACGGTTTGCCTTATAAGCTTTACTTCTTGTTTTGACACCAGTATCAGCGTTGCCAATAATATTTTCAACGGGATGCTTTTTATGAATTCTTAGTATTGGGATCACTTGAAGTCGTTGAGACAAATCCAAATTTATGAAATATGTTTAAGGTAGCTTTGTAGATGGACTAGTGGTAGTGATTAGATCACCTGCCGAATTGACTCCTTCTTTGGTAGTTGATGCGTTCGTTTCTTATTAGCAGATTGCCTAGTACCATAATGCTTATTCATATGAGATTCCTTATTTGATGATTCATCATGATCAATTAATGGTTGATTCATCATATTTATGGTACTTGCATGCATATCTGGTGACTACAACTGGATGGAATCAACAGTTGATCTTCTTTGATTGAAACCAAGTGGAAGATCAACTCTGTAATCTTCATCACTTGTTTGTGTGTCTACTGATCTTTCAACTAAATCTGCAAAAATATTCTCAAGTAAATACAAAAACAACAACATACCCAGTATATCCCACTGGAAGCAGGGTCTGGGAGGGGTTGGATGGTGGCAAATCTTACCTCTATCTTTTAGGATAGAGAGACCGCTTCCAATGAGACCCCCGGTTTGAAGAAAAAACCCACAAGATTAAAGACATATTTTGTATATGTCAAATAATAGTTTAGCAAAACACAACGACACATAGACCCACATATACATCTCAGTCAATGAACAAACGGCAGACAAATTTACAAAATAAAAAGCGCACATTCAATAACAACACTCCTAATTACTCTGCTCTATGATTGCTCTAAAAGCCCATATTTTTAACCTTGTATTAGCACTTCACATATAAAGGACAAGGAGAGTCTACCTATGTCACAAGCATGCACTATCTCAACCGATTCCCACTAACAGTCTTTAACCTTAATTCCAGTCACTCCTATCCTCGATCATATGCTCAGAGATATGCAACTCTAACATTTTCTATCTAATCAACTCCTCCCATGTCAACTTTGGTCTTCCTCTACCCCTACTACCATCTAAGACAATGTTATCTATAATTCTAACCGGTGTTGTCATCTGTCTCCTCTTCACGTGTCCAAACCATCTCAATATTCCCTCCCGAATTTTGTCAGTGATGCATGCTACCCCTAATCTATGTCGGAACACGTCGTTCCTTATCCGATCCATCCTTGTGCGGCCGCACATCCACCTCAGCATTCTCACCTCTGAGACCTCCATCTGCCGCCCTTGTGACTTCTTCATGGCCCAACAATCTGTTCCGTATAACATAGCAGGTCTTACTGCTACTCTATAGAACTTTCCATTTAGCTTTGTTGGGAACCTCTTGTCACATAAAATCCCCGACGCTGCTCTCTATTTGCATAATCCTGCCTGGACACGGTGGGCTACATCACTGTGAATCTTTCCATTCTCCTGGACATACGAGCCAAGATACTTAAATCTACTCTTTTGTGGAAACACCAAATCCTGAATATTAATTTAGGTGTCCTCTTTGTTCACACCACTGAAGTTACAATGCATGTATTCCGTTTTAGAGCGACTTATCCTTAAGCTGTTGTGCTCTAATACCGTTCTCCTCTCTTTTAACCTATCATTAAGCATTCTTTTATTCTCTGCTATTAACATGATGTCATCAGCAAATAACATGCATCACGGAACTAGCCCCTGTATAGACTTGGATAACTCATCCAAAACTACCGTGAAAAGAAATGTACTCAATGCTGATCCTTGGGAGAGACCCACCTCCACTGAAAAGAATTTTGTATCACCCACCGACGCACGCACGCACGTTTTCGCCCCCTCATACATATCCTTGACTAAAGTAATATATCTCTCTGGAACCTTTCTACCCCGTAGACTTTCCCAAATGAGTTTTCACGGCATAATATCATAGGCTTTCTCCAGGTCTATGGAGATCCCTCTTCTTTTCTCGATATTTCTCCATTACCCTCCTTATGATATGTATGGCTTCCGTTGTAGAGCGCCCAGGCATAAATCCAAATTGATTTATCGTTACCTCAGTTTCTCTTCTAAGTCTCAAGTCGATAACTCTTTCCTAAAGTTTCATAGTGTGACTCAGGAGCTTTATTCCCCTGTAGTTAGTGCAGACTTGGGGGAGACCACCTCCACTGATCCGGCATCTTCCCAGTCTTGAAGATAATGTTGAATAACTCTGTTAGCCATTGGAGTCCTTCTTCCCCCAGACACCTCCACACCTCAATTGGTATGTTGTCTATCCCCACCGCTTTAGCCCTCCCTATTTTCTTAAGGGCTTTCCTCACTTCCTCGCTTGTAATGCATCGGCAATAACAGTTATTTTGTTGTGTTGTTTGAGCTGTTTGATCGTTTCCTGCTTGTGGACTAACATTCCCTACACTAAAAATTTCTTGGAAATAAGTTTCCCACCTTCGCTTGATGTCTCGCTCTTTCACCAAGACTTTCCCATCCTCACCTTTTATAAACTTTACCATTCCCAAGTCCTGTCTCCTACGCTCCCTAGCCTTGGAAATCCTGAACATTTCATGCTCTCCTTCCTTTGTTTTTAACCGCTTATACATCCTATCATAGGCTATTGTCTTTGCCTCCAACACTGACTTTTTCGCCTCTCTTCTGGCCTCCTTATATCTATCTTTTAGTTGTTGTCGTTCTTCCTCATTATTACATCTTAGAGTTCTCTAAAACTTTGTTTTTGATTCTTATCTTCTCTTGCACGTCTTCATTCCACCACCAGGATTCCTTACGATTAACGGTCCTTCCTGTTGTGACCCCTAGCGTTTCTTTAGCTGCTTGTATAACTTTAGAAGCCATAGCCTCCCACTTTTGGTTTGCGTCTTCCTGTGGCCCAACCTGAATCCCTGGTATGACCTTATCTCAAAATGCAGTAATCTTTTCGTCTTTCAGCTGCCCCCATCTGATCATAGGTCTTATTCTCCTTCTTGCTTCAATAATTACCCTCTTCACACGTAGATATGCCACCAACATATGTTGTTGTCACTACCGTCCTGCTTCGCATTGCCTTGCAGTCTTTCCGCCAACTTCTGTCTTCTCTGCGCATCAGCAATAGTCTATCTGAGTGTGTCTCCCTCCGCTGCTAAACGTGATAAGATGTGAATCTCTTTTTTTGAAAACGAGTTTATAATGCCTAGGTCATGTGCCAATGCGAAGTCAAGTACCTCCCTACCAGCATCATTCCTAAGACCGTAACCAAAGCCTCCATGAACCAAAGGAAAGTTATCATTATACTTACAAATATGCCCATTAAAATCTAAATGCATATTTTTTCTTCTCGAGGTATGTCTCTCATAACTTGATCTAAAATCTCCTAGAAATTCTTCTTGATCTAAACTCTCCTAGAAATTCTTTCTTTCCAATCCCCCTAACTCAACCTATGGTGCATACACGCTAACTACCGTCATTACCTCTTCACCTATAACTACTCTTAACAACATAATCCTGTCATCATATCTTTTCACCTTAACTACGTTATCCTGTAAATCTCTAGTAACTAAGAAACCCACCCTATTTTTTGCTCCATCCGATCCTGAATACCATAATTTATACCCATTGCACTCTAACGCTCTCCTACCTCGCCATCTAGTCTCTTGTAGGTATGCAATCTGAACCCTACGTCTCTTAAGCACATCAACTAATTTTAACAACTTACAATTTAATGTCCCTACATCCACGATGCCAATCTTAATCTATAACTAGTTTTCCCTCTAGTTGCACTTCTCATCACTAAACATGATCTCAAGGACGTATATGGCTCCTCTTGTCTATTTTACCACACTACCCACAGTAACAAACAGAAACAAAACCCATAACACACCCAATTCACTAAAACAAGGATGACACTAATACTAAACTATGAAAATGTGAAAGTACTACGGCTTATTCAGACAGAAAAGACCAAAATTCACAATAGTTATGAAAGAATACGGCTTACGGACAGTTATGGACACGTGTTGGGATACTTACAGTGAGTGTTGGTTATAGATACGTTAGAAAAGAACCTGAATCCTTTCCCGCTTTGGTGGGTAGCGTGTGTGGCACGTGGGGCGGCGAGTCCAGAGGCGCTTGACCTCCTTCTGTGTTCGAAACAGGCCTGTAAAAGACACAAGAAAGCGACAACACCACAGGTAGGTGGAGATGGGGTAAACCCGACGGGTTTAGGGCTAACCAACGATGGACTAGGTACAATCGGTTGGGTAGTTGGAGGTGGCTGGGTAGTTGGGTAAATCAAAGATCAATTAACAATTAACAAAATTATTACTTACATTGAAGATCTTTTTCATGAAATCTTGTTGATAAATGATAAAAAAACCTAAATCTTGAAACTTTGCTGCAAATCAAAGAAATGATGATGATGATGATGATATCTTAAAAAAATCCTAACTTTTTCCTTCAAGATTTTATAAAATAATTTCAATTCTTGGAAAATAGTAAGGGAACCAAGAAGAATCCAAATAATAAACTCAAGGGGTCTCCTAAAATTGCCTCTTATAAACTAATTCAAACAAATTTCAGCAAATTTCAACAAAAATCAGTATTTAAGTATAAAACAAATAAGGGTTAAACAAGAAAACTTTACCCTTTTAAGCAAGATTCCAGAATAATATTCAATAACAGTATCCAGATCAGAATTAAACCAAAAATTGTACTTGAAGTAGCCCAGATTGCTTCAAAACAGAATCAAAGCTTTGAAGAACACTCCCGATGTATGTGAGAAGAGAAAGTTTTGTTCATCTATCTGAGAACCCGATGAGCCTGCGAAGAGGATCGTTGTCGGAGACTAGTGTAACCGTGACCTTTACTAACGGCGTTAGTACCACTAAGGCTTCCCTGCTCTGATAACCGGAAGACCTAACGATCCGGTGGTCAATTTGCGGTTGACCCACCGGCGGAGTACCGGAAACTGTCACTGATTCTTTATTCTTTGCTTGTTGTTGCTGTACCTCGAGACAAATCAATCACCAAGGGGAAGCAGATGAACTCGCTAATTCCTCGATTTGAAGAGAAATATAACAAAAACCTTTAAATCAAGTCAACTGGGAGAGGGAAACACCTAATTTTGAGATTTCTCCCCCTCCTGTGCTTACGAAATTCTTCAGTTTGATATGAACGAATTCTCAAGTAAATGGTTAAAAGAATTTGTTAATCCATTTAGATCAAACATCCAACCTGGGGTACTGCTTACACTATTTGAGGAGTTTTTATTAAATATTTATATTTTCAGATTCCTCAATAGTGTGGTCAACTCTGTTGTTGATGTGGGCCCAAGTGTTGAAGAGCGGGCCTTACTCTTTTAGGAGGCCCAAGACCGCGCTTCACGAAAATGGGCCTAACCTGGGCTGTGAGTCCCAGTTTCTGACGTGCTACCAGTCAAAACGACCGCAGAAATGAGGGCCACGTTATGGTAACTGCCGTAGGCGGGTTATCCTGTTAATTTTCTGAAATAAGGCCTCTAAATGGGCTTTTGGGCCACTTTTATGTTTTTTCTAGTTTTCGAGTTTGTTTTGAGCTTTTGTTTGGGCCTAGGGTTGCTTGTTTAGGCCCATCCTAAATGTTTGTTTGCTTATTTTAGTTCAGTTCTTGTAATGTAAAGACACACTTGATATTATTGAGAATTAAGAATTCAGTCTTTTCAAATTCGTGACTCTTGGGTCGAATTTAGGGGTTTGGGTGAAAAACTTCACGGGTATTCGCAGAATCAACGTGATAGTACTTCGATTTGTTCCGTACGCTACATCAGGTGTATACTCTGTAAGCCTTAGTTGTGATTAGTATCTTACAAAGAACTCATACTAATTTCTTAGTAAATTTGGATAGATGATCTTTGGTATTAAGTATAGTGCATGGGCATCCAAAAGGTCTTAAGAACCCTATGAATGGTCTTCTCATATGCCCATATGTCTTGACTATTAACACTTTGTTTTGAACATAGCACATAGTGCTGATTGTTTCAGCCAAAAATATTATAGGAAGTTTAGAATCAAACAACATAGTCCTTGCAGTATCAATAAGTTTCATATTTCTCCTTTCAATAACTCTATTTTACTGAGAAGTACTAGGAGCACTATCTTATGTGGCAATACCTTTGGATTCATAAATGAATTAATAGTAGTTTTTAAACTTTGTACCCTGATCACACCTGATTACTTTTACCTTTTGATCAATTTAGTTATCAACTTCAATAACAAATGATTTTATTATTTCAGTAGTTACATCTTTATTTTCTAAAAAGAAAACCCAAATGAATCTTGTAAAATCAACTATGATAACAAAGCAATGAATATTCTTCCCAAACTCTTTACACATGTTGGACCAAATAAGTCCATATGTAAAAAATTTAAAGGAGTAGTGACTGAATTCAATTCTTTGAACTTATGAGAAGATCTGTGTTATGAGAAGATCTGTGTTGCTTTTCCTTTTGATAAGGAACATAGTGATCAGCACATATAAACTCTTTCTTTGGCGGTCCAGTGACTAACCTATTTTAAACTATTTTATTCATGTCTTTGAGGTTTACCTGTGCTAATATTATGTGCCAAAGTGAGGAATCATTCATTTAAGCTTTTAAAATGAAGCATGACACATTTCCTCAAGGTGATGCATTCTGTATGTTAAGCATGTACATATTGTCTTTCCTGGGGGCTCTTAAAAATATTTTATCATTTGGAATAAAAAAACCATGAGATAGAACAATACATTCATTCTATGTGGAAAAAGTGTTGTGCTTTTGATCATAAAGCTAAGACACACTCAGCAGATTGGTTCAACTCTTCATATAATTCACCTTGTTAAAGCTTACCTTTTCATTATTGACTGTTGTAGCATTATGTATCCTCCTCTTGAATTACTTCCAAAGGCAACAGATCCTCCATCATATGGTTCAAGATCCTACAGCATGATCTGTCACCTATCATGCGTCGAGAGCATCCGCTATCCACAAACCATAGGTTATCTTTGGTATGTGGATGTTTGGGGACCCAAGCCTGTTTAGTCTTGAATTTTTAGATTTCAGCATATGAACTTCATTCTTAAGTGTTGAATGTTTATTTTAGGTTTTGGATCATCCTGATGTTTATCAAGATAGGTAGATATCTTTAGTCTATATAATTTCCTTTCATTTGTAGTCTTTTAAATATTGGATGCTTTGACCTCACCCTTTTTTTGATGACCTTTTGAAGCTTTTGGAGATGATGTGGCTTTCTTAGAAGTCTTCTTCTTGAGGGTTGTAGTTGCTTATTTGTTCTACAAACTCTTTAGAAGTGCTGACTTTTTCTTCTGATCAGCATTTAGGTTGTTTTGTTTTCAAACAACTTTGGAAGTACTATAATTTTAATGGTTGATCAGTAGCTACAGGCCTCTTTAAAGATCTTGATCTGTTGAGGTGGTTGGTGGAGTGGACTAAAGGAATGTATTGACAAACTTTAGCAAAATAATTACTTCACCACACATTAAACATGTAATCTTGATCTTGTTATTCCTTTTGGCTGACTCAATCTTTCTCTCTAGTCCTGTCGGCTCTTTCTTCATATCCTCTTTCTTGCCTCTTTTAATCAGCTCAGGGTCGATAAAATCTCCAAGTGTACCTTATTCTTTGGAGAACTTATTACCTGGTTTTCTTCCTCCTTTTGCATCTTCCCACACACACTCCTCTTGAGCTTTGTAATAAACATGTGTGGTAAGATCAATCTTCTTCCCTAGGAACTTTGTTTTGAATCTTCACTACTTTGTAAGTATATTTTGGACATATGGTTGTAGTCTCTTTTTTAAAACAACAAATGTTCCTACACAATAATTTATGTCATGTGTTCTCTTGTTACAACTATGCTTTGGTTAAAATTTTGGTCTGATTGAAGAAGCTGACCCATTTGTTCGACTGTTGTTTTCAAAAGATGAGCTTTCTTTAACAAACTCTACCTCCCTAATCATTTTCTTCTTCTCTACTTTCATCTTTCTTTCCCCTTCTCTACACTTCTTTACCACTTCTTTATTAACTTCTCCTTCTTCCCTCTCCCTTCTCTCCTCCTTAAATTTATCATCTACCGGCTCTGCACTGAGTGGTTCGACAGATATGTGCTCGTTTACCTCCAAGCTACATCTAGGAGTGTACGCTGAGTGTAAACCATTAGTGGTGCTACAACAATGTACCCAAAGCCTGTCCTTGTTTGATAAAGCTTTTGGAACTTCTCAGTGAAAACAAACAACTTCTTAAACTGATCACTTTGAAGATTGTATTTATTGGCATATGTCTTAGCTATTGCTAAATCACATAGACAATATAATGGAAATCTCTAATCCCTGTGTAATCTATGAATTACCATAGACAATATTATTGGTTACTCGTTATAATTTTTTGTTTAAATATAATGAAAATCTTTAATCCCTCTTCCCATTTGTTGTGAACAACTTATTTGTACATATAGAAAACCGAATTATTAGACTTGTCTATGTCTATGTCTATGATAGCATGAATAGAAACATTATTTATTTATTTGTATAAGTAATAACTTGTCACATATACACAATGAAGCATACATTTAATAATTAAGTTTAGAACAAAAAAAGAAATACCTAAAGCCATATTCATCGGTCATATTATGCAAGCTTTTTACATTTGTATCTTGGAGGCCAACATTCCATGGCTCATCTGCATACAACTATAAGAAACACGAATGGGCAAAACCTAGTTGCTTCTATTGCATATTAAAATTGGTTGCTCACTTTCTCCTAGTGTGTATCAAATGGGTTGAGTTGCCCCGTTGTTTTGTTCTTGTAATTTTTATATTATTTTGTTCATTTTTTAAAAATATTTATGATTACAACATGTTATTGCGATACTAATCTAGCGCTTTAACTAAAAGTTTTTTAGAAAGCGTATGCATTTAAAATACATTTTGGGTATCTTTCAAACCCATTTGATCATTTAAAGCAAATCATAGTCCAAATCAACCTCTAAGGTAATACACAGAAATAATATCAACCAAATTAGAACCACTAACTTGGGGCATGAAGATTATAGTAAAGTAGCGAAAAATATCTCATGAAAATTCATAAGGGAAAGTTAACAAATTTCTCTTCGCATGTCGAATAATACGCCCAAACCGACGTATTATACACCCAATCAACAATTAAATGCGGTTGTAGACTAAATTACATGATTCTAATTGGATTAATTTAAGATTTTAGACGTTATTAACCATCATGGATGTCTAGGAGAGAAGAGAATGAAGAAGATTATGTGACAAATCATTTCTACATTAAATCTCTTGCAATTACTTCTCAAAATCACATGTTTTTGACATTCATCATGAGTACGCTTGGCTAGATCACCCGTGATCACAACCAATGTCTGGCTTGTGTGCCATTTTGTTCAACCCAATTTCTTAGCTAAGTTAGACATGAAACCACCTGTGTTTGTTGGATTATTTGATGAACTATGTGTTGTCACATGATTGACTTTGCTCATAATGTTGGAAGACATATTATCTAAGATAACTTCATATATGTAAACCTTATCGGTTACCCAATTGTTAAATGATTACCCATATATGTTGTTATGTCACATTAGTGTGTTGATAAATGCTTGTGATGTGTAGTCTTGCTTCATTTGGTTTCCCAATTGATAAATAATTTACTTATGCAATTTGAAGGTCTAGTCATACGTCCTTCATTTATTAAGTTAATCATGGTTATGTCTACGTAACCTTCTAGCCCATTTAACTAATTGACTTATTATCTTGTATTAGACATGAATATGCTTATGTTATTTTTGTTGTTGAATGATTTGAGTAAATTATGTGATTATTCTAAGTACTTGTGTCTAAAAGCATATTGACTTGGATAACTATATATATCTATCTCTAATTTATTGGTTCCCCAATTTTAAATGACCATATATATGATTGTAGGTTATGTTAGTATTTTCTTTGCTCTCATCCATTAAATACTTATTTTAATCAGATTACGTTTATGTAGCTTTCTAGTATAGTAAATTAAATCAAGACACATATTGTGCTATTAAACTCGAGCTCGAATGTGATTATTTGTTTCTTATCTTGTATTTTTGCATATAGTTTGTTCATCTTTATTAGTGCAAGTGTAAGTTAGGTTAAACTTATTTAATTCAAATCAACCACTGCTTGTGTTTTAGTTTATTACAATCAAACAAAACGAGTAATACAGACTAGTTTCTTGTGAATACAATACTCTACTTACCATACCTATCTAGGCTAATTGGGTGTTTGATTATATTGACTAAGGTTGATCAGTACCATCATTGAAAATGATTTATATAATTCTTTATAGGTTCTTTTAATATCACTTTTATAGAGCTATTAAAATGTTCATATAAAATTTAGATATCACACCTTGAGATACTTTTATAACAGCAAAACTCAAATAAGAATTTTTATAAACTTCGGTGTCAAAAGTCCATCCAACAAATAAGGCAACAAAACCATAAGCTCTAAAGTTTAATATATTTGCAAATGACAGAAATGCAGGTTTTCCTAATGCTTGAATCAAGTTTAGAAAATTTTTTCCCCATTATGTTTTTAGCGATTAAGACACAAATTTCATTAAATTTTCTCGAAGTATATATATTACCGGTCGCTAATATAAAATTACCGGTTGCAAAGATGTAGCAAATTAAGCAGTGGCAAAACAGTTGCAAAATCTGCGATGGCAGAAGCGGTCGCAAAACGGTAGCAATAGGACTTTTGCAACGTGTGTTTTTCTCACCGCGTTTTTGGTCACAAAACGATCACAAATAGCCTTTGCGACCGTTTTGCGACTGAAAAAGCAGTCACAAATACCGAAATTTCTAGTAGTGATCTATGTATGTATGTATGTATATCTAATTCATTAGTTTGGACCATTGGTCTTCTGAACATTCTATTGGAGAACTCTGATTCAATATTATATTTCATGATTGTTCTATTTATCTAAACTTTGATCATGAAGTGTAAAAAATAAGAGATTTAATATATACTTAATTTGTTTATGCGAGTAGTAAAGACTTAATTTGGTTTAAGTGCTTTAACTTTAACATGGCTATATTGAAGATAATTTTTTGTAATCTAATGTTCTCACATGTGTTTTGATCTTGAACTTATTAATTATTGCATATATATGTGATTCCCGCGACCAATGTTACTTGGTCGGGAAGATGACAGTGGTAGCCGATAGATAACATGATTAATTTATCTTTTAAATACTTTTATATGGCTATTAACAGGCTCATATAAAATTCAAGCAACACGCTTTGAGATACATTTATAACAAATAAAACTTGAATGAGAATTTTTATAAACTTGATTGTCAAGAACCCTACGAATGAGACAAATAAAACCATACAAATCTCATGTATTTACAACATGATGAAATGTAGGTTTTTAAGATGCTCGAATCAAGTTTACGAATTACTTTCACCATTATGTTTCGTGATTGAGCATAAATATCTTTACCTTTTCTAGTTAGTATAAATATCTTTTTTTATATATTTAAACCGTTTGACTGTTGGACAATCCATTGAAAAACTGTTATTTGATATTATTATTCGTATTATATTTCATGATTGTTTTTTTATCTAAACTTTGATCTTGATATCTTAGCATGCAATACATTTCATTATGCTACTACTGATTATTACATGTTACATTGTCATTAAAGTTAATACTATGGTACTATCTAAATTTGTATATGTATATCATGTTGTTTTTATACTTTGTTACCTTAGCATGCCCTTACCATTGAGGGTGACCTAGACATGATAATATGCCAACAATGTCATGGTACCATTCATGACCGTGAGCTGAGATCATACATCTCCATATCTAGTACTCAATAAGTAATATTTTAGGAAGACGTATGAACCGATTATAATATATGTTTTTTTTTATTCTCAATTATGGAAGATGGATGTTTATGTATACGAAAACACCATCTCACTTGATGAATACATGAGAGTAGCTTTCCTGTATATTGCCCCTCGTTGTTTATATGTTTTGTTTCTGATTTGACTTTGCGTACTTATCGTGAATACTATTGATGTTTTATTTTTGCTTACATACAATTAGATTAGTTACTTCTGCCTACGTATGATATACTTTTAAGAGTAAATTTCGGTTTTGGTCCCTGTGGTTTAATCATTTTAACCATTTCAGTCCAAAAAGGAATCTTTGATCATATCATGCCCTATGGTTTCATATTCGTAACGGTTTCGGTCCCTGCCACTAACTCTGTTAGTTTTTACGGTTAACTCTAGGGGTATTTTGGTCAATCTACATTCAAGGACTATTCTTGTAAATTATTAAAATAAAAACAGAAATCTAAAAGCGAGTCCCCTCAGCCTTATCCCCGACTATCTAGATTTCTCCTTTACTGCTTTTCTCTCGTATAAAGTGAAGATTGAGGTTGAAGGAGTGACGGCGGAAGAAACGAGCCCACAGAAGCAGAGCAGCCGGCGACGGCGAAGGCGAAGGCATATGCTGGAAAGCTCCTAGGATCCCGTCAAGATTAGCGACAAGTGTTTCTGGTAGCAACCTTAATTGGAGCCAATGCATCCCCTGTTACAACTGCTTCGAGCCAATCGGACCTCATTACAACCCAAATCAATCATCATCTTACTGAAATATCACTAGCAACGACCGCCGGTGTAGTCTTGTAATAACCCCAGATCCACTGAAAACCTGCAACCCCCAATCAAAGACCTAATCATGCCCTCAATCAAAGGCACTGCCACTTGACGGAGAAGCCACCAGACTGCCTTCGTCTCTCTTGAGAAGAACCCTAGACTCAGTCAGAGAAAAATGTAAAGAAAAAGAAGACGGTTGTATTGGTAGAGAGGGGAGCATCTGGCTTAGACAGATTGTGCATCCCATCTCAAATCCACCAACGGTGTTGATCACCACTCGTAAATGGTGAACCACAAACGCCCTATCTTAAAATAACCAATTCGAAACCAAAATTACATTTACCGTTTACGTGACCTCCAAAAGAACCGATTTGCAGAGAGAATTGTACAATGGTGGTGGATGATGGGAGTACGAAGAGCCCAGAGGCAAAGCTAGGGCTTGAAGTGGAGGACCTGTGGGACATACAGGAGCCACAGTTGTCTCCAAAGGAGAAGCTTAATGCTTGTTTCGAAAGCATTCATGTTTTAGAGTTTCCACAGGCTTCGTCTTCGCAAGGTATTTGTATGTCCCCTTTTGCTTGATTTCAATCAGACCTCGTTCTGCAGATCATGTACACAGGCACTCAGCAATCAGGAAGATGTCACTGTTTCAGTGTTTCAGATCATGTGTTTGATCAAATGCTCTGAATGATCAATTAATCATGTTTTTAGCGATCAATGTTGTTATAATCGCAAATGTGTGTAAACTAATAAGAAAACTCAAACATGTCACAATTCATAGATTTGTATCAATTAGTAAACATTTCTAATGATTTGTACCAAATCTATCTTGAAATTATCTTAATAATTTACAAGAATAGTCCTTGCATGTAGATTGACCAAAATACCCCTAAAGTTAACTGTAAAAACTAACAGAGTTAGTGTCAGGGACCAAAATCGTTACAAAAGTGAAACCACAGGCCATGATATGATCAAAGATTCCTTTTTGGACTGAAATGGTTAAAATGGTTAAACCACAAGGACCAAAACCGAAATTTACTCTACTTTTAATTATATATTTGTTTGCATCAGTTATATTCGTCATGTTTTATCTGTCAATTTTATTATAGTTAAGCAAAATTTATAACGAGTGAGTTAATACTAGAGAATAGAATATTCTCTATTAGTGAGTTAACACTAGAGAAAGTTTAGTATAATCAAAAGATTATGAAGCCACTAGAGCATATTTCTATTCTATTTAATCCCTTTTGTCGGTGGGCACAGTGCCGGACAAAAGGGATCCTTCTCCTTCTGCTCCATCGTCTTCAAACCCCACACCGCCTTCTCCTTCTGCTCCATCGTCTTCTAACCCCAAATCATCAATCGCAATTCCACCTTCCACCCGTCATCAAAAACCCCATTTTTCGTCTTGAAGCCTCAAAGACGACGCCTTTTGAGGGTCGTGAACGACAAGGTGGTCGGAATCGATCTGGGTACGAGGAATTCCGTCGTGGCGGCGATGGAGGGAGGACAACCGACGATTATTACGAACGCCGAGGGGCAGAGGACGACGCCGTCGGTGGTGGCGTACATCAAATTTGGGGAGTTTGTGCGATTGATTGAGGTCTGTTAGCTCAATCGGTTGATTGTTGATGATTGTTGAGAGGAAAGGTAATGAAACTTCCATTTTAGTAAGCTGTAGTTCCATGTTGATTAGTAATTTGTGGAGTTGTATGAAACATATACATAGAAAAGCTGTAGAAAAAACTATGGTTATATAGATGTCCACCTGTTTGTTTCACAATTAGAGTGACGGTACGGGTGTTTGGTAGTACATTTAAAAACATATAATCTTCAATTTTGAATGTTTGGGTGAGCTGATTATGACTATTTTGGGCCTCCTTATCAGATTTGGATAGTTGAAGAAGACTGGTTATTGAGATGAATGTGTAGTTACCTTGCCTTATCTATCTTCAAGCAATTGTTTATCTGATTCTGATTTCTTATTATGATCCTTTAAGTGCAATGATACTTTCAGAACATGTGGAAACACTCACTAAATGTTATCATGTCTGTGAACCTGTGGAGATTTGTCATTTATCAGAAATGCGAACGTTTTTGGAACTAAATAATTTATCAAAGTAGACTCTGCTACACTAATTGGAAACAGTTTATTTATTAGCAAGTGTTAAAGTTGAAACCAAAATCCTCCTTTGTCATTAGGTTGACTGATTACTTTGTGATATGGTGTATTTTTAATATTAAATATGTGATAGGGATCATACTGGTGGCAATGAGAAGATGAAAGAGTTGGTTCCAGGGATTAAGGTTTATGGCGGTTCTATTGATAACGTGAAAGGATGTACTAATAAGGTGGAAAATGGCGATAAACTCTTGCTTAGGGCTGATATTCATATACTCTCTCTTCACACACCGTGGTATGTTATTTTTTTTTGTTTAGTCACATTCCGACATATGATATGCAAACAGTTCAATACAACTTTACACTACTAATCTCTTAGTTTACTGTTTTTTATATAATCACAAAATAGAGCAATCTGGTTCACCCTGAACAATAGCATGAATATTCCGTTATGATGACAACAGGCAACTAAAAATTTTTAGCTTGGGATTTTTCTCAATATTTGATTGCAGTTTAATGCGGTTTGTTGCTTTGCACCCACACGAAAGGACACATAAGTTACTATCTGACTGGAAAAGAAGAAGAAGATCCTGCTGTGTTCACAGGCGACACACTGATGGGTTTATTAAGTTGTTTCATTCTATCATATTCCATACAAACATTATCACAAAGTACATTCAAATCTTTATTATCCTTATTTACACCATGTTAGTTGCTCAACTGGTGGAGACACTTGTGGTCTATGTTTCTCCATCTTTCCACATAATTATTTTACCAGTGGTGAAAATAAATTGCTTCTATTATGTTGTAGTTTGTTGCTGGCTGTGCCAAGTTTTTTGAGGGCACAGCAGTGATGGTCTAATATGGTTGTGCTTCTTAGCTGACTTGCTTCTTTTATAGAAAGATGGAAACTTGGGATTTTGACGTGTATGCCGCTTTTGTTTCTTTGGCTGTGATGACTGTCATATGGGTCGTTGCTTATGGGATCTTGCTACAGATTCAGGTAACATCTTTTAATTTCCATTCTAATGGGCTGCAATGAGTTGATGGGTCTGAGTAAAAATTGATTGAGGACATTGTCTAACCCTGGAAGGGGTGTAGGATGGCAGGTTATTGCCTGCAACCTGCCCTCCGGGCGTGATGGAGTCATTTCTTTACACACTCTGAGCCCGATATTAAAGTGGAAAATTGTTGATTTTAATAGTCTCAAACTGTGGTGTTACCGACATTTTGTAGTCAACGTGGTCGTCTCGGTGTGATCTTGCTGTCTTAGATAGTTTAGAGAGTATCGATTTACAGCGTTTTCAAAACGCGCAACGCGCGTGTGGATTTTAACACTAGTTATTGTTATTCTTATTATATATATATTAAAGATATAAGGTTTAGCTACAGTACTACAGTAAGGCCCGACACCCCCTTTCCCCCCCCTGTTCTCTTCGAATCCGGCCAATCCCGGCCACCTGCGCGGGTATCCGGCGAGCCCCCTTCCCCCTCTCGACTCCTCTCATCCAATCGGAAGCAATGGAGGCTTCAATTCCTCTTAAATCGTAACGTAACAGCGCGAATCGAAGGCAAGGTCGGCGGTTGCAGATCGATTTGGAGGCTGTGGTTGCGCGATGGTGATGATTTGGAGGCTGTGGTTGCGCGACGGTGGTGTGCGCTCGCGATGGTGGTGTCGCGATGGTGGTGTCCCGAGGGTGTGCGGTCGCGACGGAGAGGATCTTACAGGAGGTCAAAGAGATGCAATCCAACCCTTCTGACGATTTCATGAACCTCCCTCTTGAGGTAATTCGATTACCAGGTGGATCGGTTAAATATATTGTGTATTCATTCATTTGGTGCTTATGTTTCATTGCGCTTCAATTTGGGTTAGCAGATTTTGATCGTGTTAGCATAAAGTGTATGATTAGGTCAATCGTATGGTGGATTGGGTGAATTAAGGAAATTATCTGAATCGATGTTGTAGGTTGCTGAATTTGTGATTCTTGCATGAAATTATCCAAGTATCGCCTTATCCCCAAATTTATTGTTCTTTTGACTTACAGCCATAAGAATTTTGCATTCTTACCTCAAACTTGTCGGTGATTGTTGTGGTTATATGAATTATATGGATTTAAAATACATTTCAAAGCAGAAGGCTAAGAAACAGATGCTAATTTCTTATCTCTAAGAGCACATAAGTTGAAAATATCCATATCAAACTATGAATTCATTTATGTAGTTTTAATGAGCTTCTGTTCAACCCTTAAATGGAAGACATCACATCTGCTATACATGTAAATAAGGTCACTCTTGGAACCTGGAACTGATGTTGTGAATTTGTCTACTTTAATCATTATTTCACATGCTGTTGGGGTGTTTTTCATGTTCATAAAACACCCTGGTCAATTTGTTGTCATTAGCTTTGCTGGACATGCTTCAGAGGATAAATGGGAAAAAGAACACAATGGAAAAAAACACAGATATAATGGTTTTGGGGATAAACTTTTTCAAAATTCGTACCCAATTTTGTGTTTAAATAGGTTTGTGAGGGGAGGATGATGGATGAAGTACATAGTGGTAACTAGGTAAATTCAGCTCAAAGATTTGTTTCAAGAAATAGAAATGGTGTCCTTAAGTTAAAAAAATCCTTGCAGTTATCATGGAATAGAAGGATTAGTACTTTGAAATGATTAAGGAATACAATACTTGGTCTATGATATGTATATTTTGTTTACATTGTAAAGGTAAGGGATTACCAAATTGGATATGCATTCATGTAATCATGTTGCAGGAAAATATATTTGAGTGGCAATTTGCAATAAGGGGACCAAGTGATACCGAATTTGAAGGAGGAATTTACCATGGTCGAATTCAATTACCTTCGGAATACCCATTCAAACCACCATCTTTTATGTTGCTGACGGTATTATTTTGTTCTTAAACTATTGAATTTGTATTTCTGTGTCTCCAAATTTATATTAAATGGTTTTCGGGCTTTGACTCACTTGCCGCCCCGCCTCACATTACTCGAGGTCGCTGGTTTAACTCTGGTCCATCTTGGTTTCCCCGTTCTTTTAACCAAATCCAAACTTCTATTGGTTTTTGTGTTTAACCCCTCGAAGGCCTCCTTAACTGGCACTAATTGTTAGCAGCAGTATTGGTGGGGCTCTTTTGAGTTTTCCAATAAACAGGGTCTCGTGGTTACCAAAAATAAAAATTTATCACCTTGCTACGCTATATGCCAATTAAAATAAATTGTCTTTGTTTCAGCCAAATGGACGTTTTGAAACTCAAACCAAGATATGCTTAAGCATATCAAATCACCATCCTGAGCATTGGCAGCCGTCATGGAGTGGTAAATACTATTACTATTTTAGTCTTTGTTTTTTCTTATTTAGCAAAGCTTGAACCTTTATACGGGTTGGCTTTTGGTTTTTGTGATTAATTGCACATAATTATGCTATATATATTTTATAACTGCATTATTTTTTTATCGCAGTCCGAACTGCTTTAACAGCACTTATTGCATTTATGCCCACCAACCCGAATGGTGCCTTAGGCTCATTGGATTATAAGAAAGAAGAACGACGTGTTCTTGCAATTAAATCTCGTGAAGCGGCCCCTAAATATGGTACTCCTGATCGTCAAAAGCTCATTGATGAGGTCTTCCTTACCACCTAAACTACTTTTCAATTGTTTTTATGATGTTTTGAATTACAAAAATTAATTCCAATTACAAAATTTGTTTTGAAGCAGTTTCAATAATTCTAGAATTGCTTTGGTCACAAGCATTAGTTTTCAAGAATTTTTTGTTGATCACAAAACTATATGGTTTTTACTTTTCATTATCTGACTGTGTTGCCCTAATAATCAGAATTGATGAAGAAGATGATGATGATGAGCACGAAGAAGAGGATTTTGATGAAGACCCAGATCCTCAGGACCTTGAATATGTCTCCCAAATCAAAAGAGTGAGGTTTCATTACTCAAAATCCCCAATTTTATGATTGTTCGGTTTAGGGTTTATTATGGTTTCATGGATAAATAGATAATGCTTTGGTAGTGTAGGTTTTGGAGCTTTTGAAGAAGAACAGAGATATGTTTTTTAGTGAGGTAACCACTTTATATAAAATTAGGGTTCATTTTAATCTCTGAATATAGTAACTGTTTGGTCTTAGTCTTTTAGATTATGATCACAAATTAGTAATGAAAGTAGCAGTAGAAGACCATTGTCAATTGGCCATAAATTCTAGTGGTGTATTCAATTTACTCATGGTTTCACTTGTGAACTTTTGGGCTGTGTTTTAATGCAATGGAAATTTATTTTCATGTGGTTTTATGATGGGAACATTTAGGTTAAGTTAACAGTGATGATTGAGGACCCTCGAGAAGTTGAGCGAAGAAGACTTCTTGGGATCGATGATGCTGACGCTCCAACACGAGAGGACTTGGCTGCTGTTCTTGAAGAAGTTAGTACCTTCTCTTAAACCCATGAGTGTCTTGATCTTTAGATAAATATTAGTACATTTATAATACTTATTTAAAAAAACTTAAAGAAACTTGGTGTATATTTTTTAACAAAAACGATATCAATTTCCACACTTGTGTGTCTTTAACCCATTATTGAGGTTTACATAATCTGTAAGAAAGAGTAATTCAGGTGAATGAAGGGAAAATCCCACGAGACCTTCAAATGCTGCCAGAAGAAATGGTTCAATGGCCTAATTTAGAGGTAACTATTGGTATATATATGAAAAACTTGTAATCACTGGGACAGATATTATATGTTCTGACATGTTATGTTATGTATGTATTGTGAAAAAGGTCGAAGCAACAAAAAAAGGGCCACGGAAATCATTATACGCTACAAAGATTATTTAGGATTGTTGAAGCTATAGTCAATATATAGTTCTTAGAGTTTTGATATGGTTTATTGATTAGTGGAGTAAGTTCATATGGTTTTTAATTTCTCAAATTTGGAAAAATTGAAGATTTGGGCGCAGGGTAATTTAGGTGGTGGTCTTGGAGGCAGCATGACAAGATATACAACATACAACCATTGACAGTCATGCATTTTCAACCGGTTAGTTTGTTATTGTGTAGTTTTTATATTTAGTTCTGTTTAGTATAGTGGTTTAGCCAAGTTGTAGTAGCTTTCTTTCACTATTAATCTCATTATGTTTGATTAATAGAGTTGTTAATTTTGAATATACAAACAACAAATCCCGCGACATCGCGCGGGTATGTTTGCTAGTTATTATTATAGTTATCCACTTCTTATCTTCATGATTCCATCCACCACCAAATAACCAAGACTATGACAGGACTCATGGCATAATCTCTTTTTATTCTTATATCCCCCATTTCCCCTCTCATATAAATACTCCATCACCCCCTACATTTGATCACAAACCCCCAAACCCCTGTTCATCAGTACGGTTTCATCATCACTCTCAACACACCACGTACTATTTCAAGTTTTCAACACCATTACACAAATCAACACCTCAAATGGATGCTTACGCTCTTCATCTAGCGATGGCGGCACTCGTCGGAGCCTCATTCGTCGCCGTATCGGCCTACTACATGCACCGGAAAACCCTAGATCAGTTGCTGGAGTTTGCGAAGATTGTTGAGAAGGAGAGGGAGGATGGTGGAGCTGATTGTGAGGATGAATTGAATCTGCATTACGGTAAGTGTAATGGTGAGGAGAAGCATCGGTATAAGAGGAGGAAGGGAGGGGGTGATCGCCGGTTGTCGACGTCGGTGCCGGACGTCACGGCGGTGCACGGTGGTGGTGCTGTTGCCGATGTTATTCCGGCTGGGTTGCCTAGGCTCCGTACGCTTCCTGAAGGTAATGAAATGTGGGGGATTTTGATTGATTAGTAGTTGTTCTTTTGATTGGACTATAATTGAAGGATGTGTTTCTTTTTTGGTAGTTGGATCGTTATGTTCTGATTGTTGCAGGCATTTGCCAATTGTATGGTTGTATGTAATCTTTTATGTAGATTACCATTTACCTATGTTCTGCAGCTTAGCGTGTTGTTATTGAACTTGAAATAGGGATTGTTATAGACATCATGTGGTAATGGCTTACTGGACTTGTATCTAGGGCCATATATGTGTGTTTAGTTTTCTGTAACAGTCCCATAATCCACCACTTAAAGTCAAATCAGAATATCTACTGCCTGCCATGGATCACTGTAAAGTGTGGTTCTTTTGTGCTTATCGTTCTATGCATGATATTTTTGTTGTCATGTTCAGGAGCACATTTGTCTGTCTAATTCTGGAGATATCATATGCTATAGTCTGCTTTTTATTATAGCTTTGAGCATACTTGATTCTTGATATACCTTGAGTTTGCTAATATTACTGTAGAGAAATCTGAGCGTGGAACAACCAAGAGAACAGGACATTTACATAGACCAACATCTCCAAAGTCTCCAATTGCAAGTGCAAGTGCTCTTGAAAGCGGAGAAGGATCTGAAGAAGATGCTGACGTGACTGAGAAAGCTAATCTAGACACATCGTACTTTCACACCAATGGAAATGATGTAAGCTTTTGATACACTCTTAGATTTGTTTGTGTTTGGTTTGAGAACCAAGCATTTCTTTTTTAATCTGCTTGACATTTGTTAAAATCAGGGGCACACAAGCTTAAATTTACCAGAGCATGTCATTCCAGATGGAGAGCAGTTACCTATAGCTGCATCTAGCATGATCCGATCACATAGCGTATCTGGAGACCTGCATGGTGTTCAACCCGATCCTGTAGCTGCTGATATTCTTAGAAAAGAACCAGAGCACGAAACTTTTGTACGCCTGAAAATTACTCCATCTGGTAACCATGTCTACTTTGCAATTCATCTGTGCTAATACACACGTTTGCCAAAGATCCATTTTTTAGTTTATTGTTTTGTATTAAACCTATTTGCTATAAAAAGTTTCAGTTTTTTCAACTTCCCTTATTGCAGAAACACCATCTGCTGATGAAGCAGAGGTCTACAGAGCCTTGCAAGTTTGTCTTGAAATGCGAAAAAGCTATGTGTTTAGAGAAAGCATTGCTCCGTGGGAGAAAGAAGTTATATCTGATCCTAGCACTCCAAAACGTAACCCTAATCCTTTTGAGTATACCCCTGAGACAAAATCCAATGTGAGTTAGCTCTTGGAAGCTTATCTTTCACCTACTTACTGTTAATCAATGTTGGGTTTCTTGATATTTAATTTCTTGCAGCATTATTTCCAAATGGAAGATGGAGTGGTTCATGTTTATGCACACAAAGATTGTAAGACGCCATCATTTTTTGGTGTGATGCTTTTGTGTTTAATGTGAGCTGAGTTGATGGGGGCTTTTACCTTGCATGTATTTTTTTCCATTTCAGCAAAAGAGAAGCTTTTTCCAGTTGCTGACGCAACAACATTTTTCACTGACCTGCATCACATTCTTAAGATAATAGCTGCTGGCAATACAAGAACGGTATGCCATCATCGGCTTGGTCTCTTGGAACAGGTAGATACTCATACTCTTGTCTTGAATTTCTTTTTTACTGACTCACTGTAGTTTTAGTTTTTGATGAGTTTTCCTTTAATTTTTATCAAGAAATTCAACCTCCATTTGATGCTAAATGCCGACAAAGAATTCCTAGCTCAGAAAAGTGCACCGCACCGTGACTTTTATAATGTCCGTAAAGTCGACACTCATGTTCATCACTCTGCATGCATGAATCAGAAGCATCTTTTAAGGTTCATAAAGTCCAAGTTAAGGAAAGAACCTGACGAGGTAATGCTTTTAATTTCTTTCTGATTATGCAAAGTGATGTAATCGAAACATTTTCGCTAACTTGTGTATCATGTTTAAATAAGTCTGCGGTCTGTTAATTTATTTTTTTTCCTGTTTGTTCAGGTTGTAATATTTCGTGACGGTACATATTTGACTTTAAAAGAGGTTTTTGAAAGCTTGGATTTAACTGGGTAACCTAATTATTTATTGATTTTTTTTTTTTGAATATATTATCTTGCTTTGGTGACAAGTTGACTTATAGCTGATGGAAGTTGTTCATGCAGGTATGACCTGAATGTTGATTTATTAGATGTGCATGCCGACAAGAGCACTTTTCATCGTTTTGATAAATTCAATCTGAAGTACAATCCCTGTGGTCAGAGTAGGCTACGGGAGATTTTCTTAAAACAAGATAATCTGATTCAGGGTAATCTTTACTAACTTAAATTTGAATGGGTGTGTGCCTTATGTATTAACTATTGACTCATCACTCATGCTTATAATTTTTTCAGGTCGTTTCCTTGCTGAGCTGACAAAACAAGTGTTTGCAGATCTTGATGCAAGTAAATATCAAGTGAGTTTTGGCATGATCTTTGAGAAAAAAAGTTTCTGAAACATTTAACGGGTCTGCGTATGAGGATGATTCTGTATTATTGCATGTTATTTCATTCCTTTTCTGTTTAAATTTTGTTTTTCTTTCATTTCTAAAAGATACAATGGTGCTAATGCAATAACACAGTCGTTTCCTTACATCTAAGTTTATTGACGAAGCTGGCACATCTTTTATCCTGCTACAAAGTGATTAATATCTTAACCTATATTCCTTAATAGATGGCTGAGTACAGAATATCTATATATGGAAGGAAGCAAAGTGAGTGGGACAATTTGGCAAGTTGGATCGTGAATAATGAATTGTACAGTGAGAATGTCGTCTGGTTGATTCAGGTACTTAAGTTTAACCATTCCTGTTAGTTATGAGATGTACATTGACGATTTACTTTCGTACAAATTACACTGTGTTGACTTGTCAACCAATATCACTGAATTGACTTGTCAACTTCTTAGCTTCCCCGGCTTTACAATGTATACAAGGAAATGGGCATAGTGACATCTTTTCAGACCATTCTGGATAATGTATTCCTACCTCTTTTTGAAGTTACAGTGGACCCAGAGTCACATCCTCAGTTGCATGTTTTCTTAAAACAGGTACGAGTCATGGGTAAAACATGGCTTGCATACTTTTTATAACTTATTTTCTTAAAAACCTTTTTCAGATGTTAATATTGCAATTTGATATATAATCACAGGTAGTGGGATTGGATTTGGTGGATGATGAAAGCAAGCCAGAAAGGCGGCCTACCAAGCACATGCCAACACCTGCCCAATGGACAAATATATTCAATCCCGCCTTCTCATACTATGTTTATTATTGTTATGCAAATCTCTATACTCTAAATAAGGTGGGGTACTCATTAAATCAACTTTTTATAATTATGCATACACGTGTTAATAATCCTCGGGTTTGTTTCAGCTTCGTGAATCAAGGGGCATGACAACCATCAGATTCCGACCTCATTGTGGGGAGGTATTATAGTGTGAAAACTCCTTCACTTTTGTTTAAAACAGGCTGTTATCGTAACTTGTGAATCGGCATTTCAATGATACAGGCTGGTGACATTGACCATCTAGCTGCTTCATTTCTTACAACTCATAATATTGCACATGGAATTAATCTCAGAAAATCTCCTGTTTTACAATATCTTTACTACCTTGCCCAGGTAAATTAGTAACTTCCCTTTTGCTGATTCGTGCTTATTGATTAGTAGTAGATGTGACAAAATGGGTGGACTGGGTAACAGGTCATAGTCGGATTATTTATGCTTTTAACTTTTACCTTTTTTCCAATTTAATGTCTCAAAAACATTATATCATACAATGACAGTATACTTGTGTGATAATAATCTATATTAAATATGATTACTAAAGGTCTGTATTACTTCATTGACAGATTGGTCTTGCAATGTCTCCATTAAGCAACAATTCGTTATTTTTGGATTACCATCGAAACCCTTTTCCATTATTTTTCCTGCGAGGCCTTAATGTTTCATTATCTACTGATGATCCATTGCAAATCCACCTTACAAAGGAACCATTGGTGGAAGAATACAGTATTGCTGCTTCCGTAAGCATTCTTGTTCATTATTTTTACCCATCATGCAGTGAGTTGTATTATGTCATTAGGGGCCTTTAAATTTATTGGATTCCTTATAGGTGTGGAAGTTAAGCTCATGTGATCTTTGTGAGATTGCCCGTAATTCAGTATATCAATCAGGTTTCTCACATGTTTTGAAGGTAAGATAGCAGTGTAACTTTACTGGTAGAGAAATTATTCTTGTCTCTTCGTATTGGGTGTATTCTGATAATGAACAGTCTTTAAAGTGGTATTTGGATGTTGGCCTGTTGAACGTGGCAATGTGACAAGTTTACGTGTAAACTGATCAAAGTTGGTTTTGTTTATCTTTGTGGTCAAATGGGCTGTAGCTAGAAATGATTTAACAAAAAAAAAAATTGGTCAAACGGGTTGTGGAAGTCATGGGAGTGTTTTCATATGCATAAAACCTCTGAATATGTTTATTAAAAAGTTGGATTACTAATATCATTTTTATAATCATTTTTAGCACATTACGAATTATAAAAATTTTAAAATTAGGTAAACTTTGATTGCAAGTCGGAAAAAAATTTACCATTTTTGACTAATTACCCACTCATCCAACCTGCCCATTTTGCCACATCTAGTGGATTTGAATCGTAATGTAATGCTCCTTCTACTCCATGAAATTGCGGTGTTTGTATTTTAATTTCAAATACAGTTTATGGTAATTGCTAAAATACACTTACATGAGACAAAACAGAGGAATTAATGAGCATCATTCACTTGAAAAATGAAATACATGATTGATTTTCTTTTTCCAGTCTCACTGGATTGGCCCACAATACTTCAAGAGAGGACCAGATGGAAATGATATTCACAAGACAAATGTACCTCATATCCGACTTGAATTCAGAGACATGGTTTGTACCTCAGTTTCTATTTATTTTAAAAAGTTACGTTAATCATTTTAATAGTATTGTTTTTTCAATTATATTTGTTTATGCAGATCTGGAAAGAGGAGATGCAGCTGGTGTATCTGGGGAAGGCCGAGTTTCCTGAATACATCGAGACCTAACTATGTTCATGCAAACTCCCCATCATGGTTTAGTTTCCTGGAGGTATATTTCCATTTAATATCATCTGTTATTACACTCTCCTTGAACGTTATTATCTGTAATAATCGATCAATCAACAGCGGTAATGCTACAGTAACTTGTACTTAATGCCGTGAGGGTTGTATGTTGCCAAGGGAAGTATAATTTAATCTATCTGTGCAATTTCTCTCAGGTGGTGCCGTGTTGATGAAGTAAAATGAGCTTGCATGAAGCCCAAGAGGTGAATGAGCATATATGTACCCTACAACTCAGGTTCAAGCACTTTCCCAGATAAAAGTTTACTCGTACTCACCTAGCACATAAACGCTGATCATGAGTTAAATAAGCCCGCAACAGAGTTGACGCTGGATACCGAACAATAAGTATCTGTTTGTTTAGGCTGCACCAGTTTTGCAACATACCAAATATCAACTTATACTTATCTAAAAGATCTTTTTTGTTTAACATATACTGTTATTCTATATAACAGTATATGAAACTCCTGATGGTTGACTCTTCCATATCAGTATATATACATTTTACAAACTTGCATTCTATTCTATTAATTTATAGTTTTAATTTAAATTTAATTGATTAAATTTATAATTATTCTGGTAAAAATATCAAATTAACTATCATTTTGCAAAAAAAAAAAAAAAAAAATAACAATGTAAAAAATCACATTTACAGTTAATTCTTTGGTATCTTTCACTCACTAACAAGATCAATCAAATCAACCAATTTAGCTGCAGATGATGGTGAATTGTTACTCTGTTTTCACCTGCCTTTTTATATTTATTTTTTATTACAAATATGCAAGAAATATCTGATTCCAAGTATCAGGAACTCCTGGCAAACACCAATGTATGCAATCTGCAAATTTGAATGGGTCGGCTTTTTGCTCATCCGTCAACAGTTTTCCTCCGAGTTCTGTGTAAATCGATGAGTGAGCTTCCACTCTGTATTCTGATAACTGTGTTATGTTGATCAAAGTTACTGGAACTTTCATTTTCCCCACCACGCTACCCAAGACACTCATCATCCTCTTGTCTGACCCACTTCCCCAGTGCCATTTTATCTTTACTGGTTCGGTTTCATTGAAGCACTTTATCCCTCCATTGTTGTTCCAATCCGCACTCCTTTTCGTTTAAAAACACAATTTCACATCAAAAGCATACATTTTAAAAGAAAATTTACAGTTTGCAGAGTGATTGAGGTCTAACCTTTGATGAGTAGGGGACATGGTGGTGAAGAAAACACGTGTTTTGTTCTGATCGACATTTGAGTCAACCCAGTTTGCCCATGTCCTCAAAGCTATTCTATACGAAACTGGAGCATCTAGTTCTTCATAACCATCTTCACCGTTTGCAAATGAACCCCATCTAAAACACATTTTTGAAACATGATCGATCGATTGTCTGCTTATTTAGTTTAAGATGCTTGGTAACTTACAAGGATTTGAGCTTGGCGCCGGTCATCCACCAAACATAGGTATTGAAAACGAGCACATCGACTCCAACCCAGTGTTTGGCGTGTTTTGCGACTGAATCTACTCTCAGTATTCTCTTCTTCGGGTCTCCTATTATTTTCAAATCTGTATTCGACTCTATTAAAAAGGGCGCCCAATAAAACTCTATGGTTGCATTGTGATCCTGTTCAAACCAACCGACCTCTCGATTCTTAACACTAGTGATGTTTTAACCGAATGCAATGAGATTCGTTGTTTCTAACCTTTATTTTGAAGACGGAATGAACTTTTCCTCTTTTCATTGATTTCTTATCTTTTGGTATGAGGAATTCAACCAAACATACGAAAGATTGCCATTGCCCTCTTTGTAAGGAGTCTCCTACGAACATTACCCTCTTTCCTCGTATCTTTTCAAGTGCGAGTCTTGCATCGAATCTAACGCCCCGTTAAGTTATCATAAACGATAAATTTAGTTAGAAAACATGTATTATAATCAATGTGACAACATACACGAAAATTGAAAAGTTGGTTTCGAACCTGGGAAGGATGCAATCATCAAGCCGCCATTCCCATTGGCGATAAGTGGTATCGTTTTTGCCATTCTTAACACATGAGACTTGCCGATCAAGGTAGGGGCAAGAAAGATCTGTGTACAAGGGTTCAAATGAGCGATTGTAGACCCATTTTCCTCGAGTAACGTCGCATTCATCAGGTTCAAAGATGAATCTGTCATCTACAATATCCTTCAATCTATTATCTTCCGCTGTAGCATTTCTATCACCTTTTTAAAACAAAAAAAAAGTATACTAAATTATTTAAACACACTTTAAGCATAACAAAATTAAAGGGGAAAAAAAGCCAGACACGCTACTAGAATATTAACTATTATCGACAAAACATTACCAACGGCTTCTATCAAAGATAGACCCGATAGAATTATGAAAAGGTAATCAAAAGGGTTTACAATCGCTAAAAATTGACCTTGTATGGAGGTGAAATGAGCCCCCTTTTGGCACAAGAGTTGAAAAGAGTGGATGAAGATACCAAATTGATTCTCTCAGTATACAACAGAACAATAAATGCCAATGAAAAGATAAAAATGGTGACAACATAAGAAAGAGAGGTGCCCATCGAAGAGAGAGATTGTGATATTGTGTGTCACACTAAAGTTATTATATATCTTGATCAATTATAATGGAAAATAAAATGATTATGATTTTGTTGTTTGAGATGGAGTAAGAGTGAAGCTTAAGCATTGCATTTTATATCATTTAAAATCTTTACAACACATTTCATTTCATTTCATTATAACATCAACCGGGAGCGAGATCAACTGCTTAAGTTCCGGTGAAAGAGGTTGCTGTCGGAAAACACTGTGTAGATTAAGAATTGAGCGATCATATTAGCGAAGGGTGGAGATTATCACCGATAGGACAACTTAGGGCTTTTTAATGATAATTTACGTGTTCATATTACCAATGGGTCAGTGATGGAATGTTTATCGAGTTATCACCGACAAACTGTTCTGAAATATTACCAACTCGTGTTTCTCTTGACAAATAGTTTTTTTATTAAAAATGTTGTTGGATTCCTGTAAATGTAAATAATGTGTTTTAATAGTATTTGTCAGTAAAATATGGTTTAACTGTTCATTGGCATCACCACCAGATAATGACAAGTTATTACATTTTAACTGTTTTTTGGATTCATTGTGATCTGTCGGTGTTTACCTAAGGATCTCGTTCGTCGGTGATAGTTGTCATTTTAGTATGAGGTTAAGGGCTCAAGGTTTGCTTAGTGTTGTTAGGTCAAGTACTCCGGTTGCATTAAAATTGAACTTTCACTAATTTGGATAAAAAAACACTTAATTACTTACACCCAACGTTATCAAATTTTAGCCGGTGGTCTCATTGGAAGTGGTCTCTCGATCCTAAAAGATAGAGGTATAATTTGCCACCATCCAACCCCTCCCAGACCCTGCTTCTAGTGGGACATACTGGGTATGTTTTTGTTGTTGTTGTTACTAATTTCCTTTAAAAGAAGACGTTAATTATTATATTTGATTGAATAATCCGATGATATATAAATTAATAATAATGTTAAAAACAATCACCAAGTCTCGATCTCTTTTGAGGTAAGATCTCTTTATCTGTTGTGACTTGCAACTACAGTTTTGTAACAGAAGAATCAACTTTCATATCTAAAAGAGGTTCAACCTACCTAACAACACTTCTCATATATTTATTTTATGTAATTTAACTATAAAGAAACTAAATTCCATAACAATCATTAATGATTACTATTTTCAGAAAAAGAGTCTACATAATTTTTTTTATATTTTCTTATTGAACAAGTGGAGTTATAGGTTAGCTATTTATACCATCAAAAAAGTTGATTTATACATAAGTCAAAACATAAATAGATGAGAAAATAATTTATATGAATTTAATTAGTGGTAACTTAAACTTTTGTATAATACAAATCTAACCACCAAATAAAGGTTAAATGGCAGCTAAATAAACTCATGATCACATGATGCAATATCACCCGGAGCATTTAATTGGTAGAATTATATCCTTATTAAGGTTTAGTCATTTCAATTTAAATATGTTAAATTTGGTGTCTAGTCGGTAAACATTAGATCTAGCTTCAATGGTACTAAGGTACCTTTAATAATATAATTGTTAAACGTTTTTTTACCGCTACTCATCTACTTTAAATCCACCTCATCTGCCTGCTGCAAGTTTTGTCTAGACTTTTAAATAAGAAACCACTTATTACATATTTGGATACCATTTAACCAAATGTCCGACTAATTACTGGTTTTTATTTTGATTAAATATTTTTGGGTGGTCGTTATGATCATTTATTGAGGAACGAGTTATGTTGGGTATAGTTTCTATTAGGTGCCGTGAATTGAATTTACTGAAACTAACTTTAGTAAACTCGTGTATTACACGGTTTAATAAATAAAATTAAATAACATAAAATTTTATTAATTATAAAATTATATTTTAATATAAGATACAATTAAAATGACATATGAGTAAGCACTATAAATGATAAACAATGCTATTAACTTTAAATTTTTTTTTTGTATTTTCAAAAAATAAATTAAACATTTTTATTCAAAACAAACAGTTTTAAAAATTATCGTTTTCAAAATTCCCTTACTATATATAATACCCATAAAAAATATACATATATATATATATATATATATATATATATATATAATAACAATAATAATAATAATAAATGTTCAGGGGGCGTTTGTGCCAATTTAGAAACTTAAATTATTAAGTTTAGGCATAAAATGATAAGAGATTAAACCACAGGGACCATTTGTGTAAAATGTAAAACCTCTCTTTCTCTCTCTCCCGACCCCGTTTTTCCGGTGGGTTTTCCGGCCAAAGTCCGGTCGGCCCTCCGGCGACCCCGAACCCACTCAAAAACTCAATGTTTAAATGCCAAAATACACCAAATCATTCACGTGAAAGAGGCGAACATAATACCCCACGACAAATTGATTATTAACATCGTTAGTGCGATCTAAGTTGACCACTTTATACTTTCGGCCGACACCCACATTCAAATCACACTAAACGTGTTTAATAACTGAAATAATGGAGCACTAACGATCGTATAATCATTTAAAACCTTCCATAGAACTCAATTCGATCTAAAATACATTAAAACACCACCTTCAATCGCCACTTTCGTCTCGGACCTGCAACTCATCAGAAACCCAACCTGCGATCAAGGTTAATCGAATTAAATAGAGGGCTTTTCTTCATTTGATCGAGTAGAAGCTTCCTGTAAAACGAATTGAATTAGTATCCACATTTGCACATCGATTGGAACTCGGGCAGCCGCGACCTATACTTCGATTGTTCTTGACGTTTTGCACTTCAAATCAGGTAATTAGAACCACCTACTTACTCGGTTTCACATGAGCAATCAAAGCCCTAAGCTTGATTTCATATACAATAGCCAATTGGGGTTCGATTTGGGGGAGGATCAATTCTAGGGTTCTTGCAATTTGGGGATTTCTCTAATATGTGTTTAAAAGTAAAGGAACCCAACATAAACCGCGGCTGCGGCCTTGGTTCACCGGTTCCTGCGCTCTTTGCCTTAGATGAGGTCCCGGGTTCGACCCCGGGCACCTCCTGTTATTTTTTTATGCCTTTTTGACCTTTTAAAATTTTGTAAAATTTTCTAAAAATTATAAAAACAAGTTTTATAAACCCTGGTTATTTTAAAAAGTTATCCAACTATTTTCTGTAAAGTTATTTCATTAAAACACCTTAATAATTATTATATATAATAGTAAGAAAACGTTATAATTAGTTTATTTTTATAAAAATAAACTTTAAATAATGGGAATCATTAAGATGTTATTAGTCATTATGTTATCCTTGAATCTTAGACATCCTAATTAGTATTCTAGTTCATTGCCTTCGATCATAGGATGCCCGTTTGAATAAGTACTCGTTTAATTCGGTTTACGTTTTAAACATAGTTTCCTTGCTTAACTTAGTAAACTTGATACGATCCTATTTTGATAATGTTTTGGCTACTGGAAATATAAGTATTTTGACCAAATTAAGATTTAGTCATTAACCGAGCATTTTAAACAAGTCACACGTTTAACTAGTTTTTATAAATATTTTGGAATGTGATTTTATAAATGACAAACGGATTAATAATATGATTAGCCAAATTTTTCAGAAGTCAATCATGATTTATACTTATTTATAAAAATATTTCCAGACCCGTAACGGACGTATTTCAACTAGAAATAATTTTACGGTTTACCAAAATACCTTGATTTATACGTATTTTACAGCCAACTTACGGAGGCCATAACTTTATCATAACGGATCCAAATCAGTTAAACCTTATGTCCACGACGAAGTTCGTCGAAAAACGAATCTGTTGATATATAAAACATAGAAAAACTCATTCGTTTAGACCTCCAAATAGTCGTTTTCGTAACAGCTAGCAGTTCTGCGCAGCTGTAAAGATCCACGTTTTTCTCATATTTCGGTAATCCAAATCAGAAACATTTCTAAATGAAAGTTGTTTAGAAATCACTAATCTAGTAAACTGGAGATTTTCAGAATTTTTAAACGTCGTTTAGTATTTTTAACGAGTACGAAAAGACAAGGGCAGAACTGGAATTTTTCCAATTTAAAATAGGAAAATCCAAACTATAATTTGCGTTACATTATCGTAGGTTCTCGCGGCGTTAACCGAGCTTAGACCTTGTTTCTGATTATTGTCATTCGTGTATAAGGTACGGATTCCTGATTCTTTATATCTTAGTATAAATAATATTTTCAGTTACTTTGAAGTACGGATTCTGTTACCATAATATTCACTTTTGTTCTGTTACTTATTGTACGGATCCTGTTTCCTTGTTATTATAAGTATTTACTTTTGATTCCGTTACTTTGCAGTACAGATTCCTGATTTCTGTCTCGTATTTGATTTCCGTTCATTTCTAGTTTTGATTCCTGATAATTTGCTTTTGATTCTGTTATAAGTAGTTTGACTACTATATATTTCTGAATTTGTTACCCGAGCTCTCCCTATCTTGGGGGTGACCAAGACGCGTTATTGCGGCATCGATAACGTGGCACCAACCGTGGCGGTGAGCTGAGATCACGGCGTCTCTAAAGAGGACTCTGAAAATTATGTCTGGTTATATTATTATTTCCTCAGAGGCGTATGGATCGATCCTAGGCTAGTTCTGTTATTTCCTGACGGATGGTTACACACCATTCCATTCAGGACTCTGGTGAATGGTTTGTATGTCTGCCCATACTCCATTTCACGTTGGTTCACGGGCTCGCTACCTGTGTTCCCCCTGTTCAGTTATTATATGATATGATTATTAGCTCGGGGTATGTTCTATCTGATATATGTCTTATGACGTATGTTCTATTTGATATATATATATCTTATGATCCTTGGTTCTCCATTATCATTATGTCTGTTTATTTTTGATATCTGCCAATTCCTTGATTATCACATGTCTGTTTATTTTTGATATCTGCTGATTCTTTGATTATCGTCATGTCTGTTTATTTTTGTTATCCGCTATTCCGTTCACTGAGCGTTATGCTCAGGCGTGCTTTTGTTTTCATGCACGTCAGGTCAGCAGGGTAACCCGGGAAACCAGTGAAGAGTGAATTGAAGACCAAGATTATCTGTTACTTTAATTAATGTATTGAACATCTTAATTAGGTTTTGGAATTTGAACTTGTAATCGTTTTTAATATTGGGAATGCGTTTTGATTTGATATCCGTATTAGTGACACGTCAGCCCTATCCGGGCCGGGGTGTTACAGTTGTGGTATCAGAGCAAAGGCTCTTTCCTGTAGAAAACTTAAACATTAATAATAAACTTGTGAGGTAGTGGGTAGACGTTGGGTTAGGATCTAATTTCTGTTTCCAATCTAAATTCCAGTATTCACACGTATGTTTTCATTTCAGATGGCCCCTAAGAGACGTGTGAACAACCACAATAAATCGAGTGGCCCCTCATCTGATACTCCTCTTGAAACCCTCGTTGCTAATGCTGTAAACGCTGCTATTTCTGGAATACTCCCTAATCTGATGACTCAGACTGCTCAAACAGTCATCCAGCAGATGCAACAGACAAATTCGGAGGGAAACAACACAGGACCTCCACCCGGTGGAAATAACTCAGAGCCACCTTCTGGCGGGAACCACACTGGACCATCTTCCGGTGGAAATGCAACACCACTTGTGGCTGGGATTCATGTCTGGCTTGAGCGCTTTATGAAGCAAAGACCAAGAACTTTTAGTGATGCTGCTACACCGATGGATGCTCGGAATTGGATAGCCCATGTGGAAAAGATATTCGAAGTACTAGGAGTCGATGACATATTTAAAACTAGGTTGGCCTCTTACAAACTGGAGGATGATGCTCTAGTTTGGTGGGAAGGGGTAAAACTTGCACATGGTGGAGAAGGGTATGCTGTTACCCTTACTTGGGCCGATTTCCGCACAATATTCTTCCGAAAGTATTTCTCTAAAGTGGAACGAAGTGAGTATGCACGGGAATATGCATCTATTGAGCAACGCGATGGTGAACCTTGGCAAGAATTCATGGCAAGATTCTGTAGGTTGGCTAGTTTTCTTGGGGAAGCTGCAGGTAGCCCAGAGGCCCAAGCAGAAAAGTTGAAATGGGCTGTTCATGAGAGGACTCGGAGGTGGATAGTGACTCAAAGGTTTAACAATATCAATGAAGTAGTTGATGCCGTGAAAACACTTGACATGGAAAACAAGAAGAGGTTAGCTAAAGCTGAGGAGAGTCGAAAGAGAAATCGTGAAGGACACCATACCGCACCTTCTGGGCAATCTTCAAGCGAGAAACACCATACAGGTGATCGAAAAGCCCAATTCAACAGAAATAATAACCGCCAAGGTAATCAATGGAAACAAAAACAGCAGAATCCTAAACCTGCCGAAAACCAAGGTCAAGAGCAAGTCCCGGTATGCACTACATGTGGAAAACGTCATTTTGGTGTTTGTCGGCGAGCTTCAGGAGCCTGTTTTAGATGTGGAAAGACCGGCCATGTACTGAAAGACTGTCCGTATCCTGATAACAAAGGGAAGGCTGGAAATAGTGCAAAACAGCCTACTAATGGAGGACGAGTGTTTGCTCTGAACGCAAAGGATGCAGCAAACACACCAGGTATGACTCTCGATATTCCTTCCATATGTGAATCTATCGTATCTGAATAATCTAGTAGTCTTACAATTCTAATTATGCTTGTTATCTATTACTAAGTGTGCCATGGTAACATAAATTCTTTAGGTACTGTTTCTGGTACTCTCATGTTAGGAACTCGTGAAGTTCAAGTCTTATTTGATACTGGAGCAACACACTCCATAGTTTCTCAATCTTTTCTTAAACATCTAACGATTAGCCCAACATTATTAGAAAATACTTTGAATATTATGACTCCTATGGGAAACTCTGTTACAATCTCTCATGTGTATGAGGATTGTCCGATCCGAGTTGAATCGCTCATTCTTACAGCGGATCTGTTGCCCATGCAAATGGAAGATTTTGATATCATCTTGGGAATGGACTGGTTAACTCAGCATCATGTTACAATTGAATGTCAGACTCGTCGCATTCTGTTTGAAGATCCCCATCATCCTGAACTCATTTATCAGGGGACTAAACCTCGAAAAACCCTTCAAATAATTTCAGCACTTAAGGCTCGTAAATCCCTACTGCACGGCGCTGCAGGATTCCTTGCTTCAGTTAAAATTTTATCTCCTGAAGAGCCTAGTATTTCTGATTATCCGGTTGTTTGTGATTTTCCCGATGTGTTTCCTAAGGAGTTACCTGGACTTCCACCAGACCGCGAGGTGGAATTCACTATTGATCTTATTCCTGGTGCTGAACCGATTTCCAAGGCACCTTACCGTATGGCACCACTTGAACTCAAAGAACTGAAGGAGCAATTACAGGAGTTATTAGATCTTGGATTTATTAGACCAAGTGTCTCACCTTGGGGTGCACTGGTCCTATTCGTGAAGAAGAGAGATGGCTCTTTGAGACTCTGCATTGACTACAGAGAACTCAACAAGATCACTATCCGTAATCGTTACCCTCTGCCTCGTATTGATGATTTATTTGATCAGCTTCAGGGTGCAAAGTGTTTCTCTAAAATCGATCTGAGGTCTGGTTACCATCAGCTAAAGATCAAAGATTCTGATGTCCCTAAATCTGCCTTCCGTACGCGATATGGTCACTATGAATTCTTGGTTATGCCGTTCGGGTTAACGAATGCCCCAGCTGTTTTCATGGACCTAATGAACCGAGTTTTCCATGACTATCTGGATAAGTTCGTCATCGTGTTTATAGATGACATTCTTATCTATTCTAAGAGTAAGAAGGAGCATGAAGACCACCTTCGTATCGTGCTTGAAACTCTGCGTAAAAAGAAGCTTTATGCTAAGTTTTCAAAATGTGAATTTTGGTTGAGTCAAGTAGCCTTTCTGGGTCATGTGGTCTCTGCAGATGGTATTATGGTAGATCCAGCAAAGATAGAGGCAATCACTAAATGGCCAAGACCTACTTCAGCCACAGAAGTCCGGAGTTTTCTTGGTCTTGCTGGTTACTATCGTAGATTTGTCGAAGGGTTCTCTGTTATTGCTTTACCCCTTACGCAACTTCTAAGGAAAGGGGTTAAGTACTCTTGGAATGATGAGCGGGAGAAAAGCTTCGAAGAGCTTAAGAAGAGATTGGTGTCTGCCCCGATTCTTACACTTCCATCGGGCACAGGTGGATATCAGATTTACAGCGATGCCTCTAAAAAGGGACTCGGATGTGTGCTAATGCATCATGGTAAGGTCATTGCTTATGCTTCGCGGCAGTTGAAACCTTATGAGGTTAATTATCCTACGCATGATCTTGAACTCGCTGCTGTTATTTTCGCGCTGAAAATATGGCGTCACTATCTTTACGGAGAGACTTGTGATATTTTTACTGATCACAAGAGCTTGAAATACATCTTCACACAAAAAGAACTAAACATGAGGCAGAGAAGATGGTTAGAATTGTTAAAAGATTATGATGCCAATATTCAATATCATCCGGGAAAGGCCAATGTGGTAGCTGATGCTCTTAGCAGGAAGAGCTCAGGAATAGTAGCCTCCCTACAGCTACAGCCTCAGAACATTACCGATCTTGATAAATTAGGTATTGGCTTACATATTGGCAAGAGTGACGGATATCTCGCTAGTCTTCAGATAGAATCAGACTTAATATTCCGGATTAAGAACGCACAGAAAGACGATGGTGAACTCTGGGCAATCTTACAGAATGTGGAGATTGGTAAGCAATCAGAATTCAGAGTAGATGAGCATGGAGTAATCTGGTGTGGTAAACGTTTATGTGTGCCTAATGATTCTTCTCTTCGAGAATCGTTATTAGCTGAGGCACATAGTTCTCCGTTCTCTATCCATCCAGGATCTACTAAGATGTATCGTGATCTTCGTCAGAATTTCTGGTGGAATGGTATGAAAGAAGACGTGGCTAAGTATGTTAGCCGTTGCCTTACTTGTCAGCAGGTCAAGATTGAGCATCAGAGAGCTAGTGGGTTGCTTCAGCCACTACCTATTCCTGTATGGAAATGGGATGATATTTCCATGGATTTTGTGACAGGGTTGCCAAGGACATTTAAGAAGAATGATGCAATATGGGTTGTAGTTGACAGATTGTCAAAGTCGGCTCACTTTCTCCCAATTCAGCAAGGATTTTCGGTTAGCAAACTATCTGAAGTGTTCACACAAGAGATTGTTAGACTTCATGGCACTCCGGTGTCTATCGTGTCTGATCGAGACCCGAGGTTCACTTCTCGCTTTTGGAAGGGTTTGCAAGCTGCATGGGGTACCAAGTTGAGGTTTAGTACGGCGTTTCATCCTCAGACTGACGGTCAGTCAGAGCGTACTATCCAGACACTTGAGGACATGCTTCGAGCTTGTGCCTTAGAGTGGACTGGAAACTGGGACGAGTACTTGTGTTTGGTCGAGTTTGCTTACAATAATAGTTGGCAAGCTAGCATTGGCATGGCACCTTTCGAATTATTATATGGTCATAAATGTAGAGCACCTGTTTGTTGGGAAGAAGTCGGTGAAAGAGTCATCGAAGGACCCGAGTTAGTTCAGATCACAAATGAGAAAGTTGCTATTGCTAGGGAAAAGTTAAAGGAAGCTCAAAGTAGACAGAAAAGCTATGCAGACCGACACCGTCGACTTTTGGAGTTTAAGGTCGGTGATAAGGTATTCCTGAAGGTTTCGCCTTGCAAAGGCGTACGACGTTTTGGTCTAAAAGGGAAACTTAGTCCACGGTTTATCGGACCCTTTGAAATCCTGGAAAGAGTTGGTGAGGTTCGTATCGTTTGGCTTTACCACCTCAACTGTCACATGTGCATAATGTCTTCCATGTATCTATTTTAAGGGGGTACAATTATCATCCTCTTCACGTTGTGAATTATCCGCTTCATTTGATTTGTGAAGACTTATCATTCGAGGAAGAACCAGAAGCTATCCTTGACCGGCAGGAACACATTATGCGTAGGAAAACTATTCCTTTTGTAAAAGTATTATGGAAAAACCATTTCGAACGTGAAGCTACATGGGAGATAGAAGATGAAATCCGTTCTCAATATCCGTATCTATTTACCTCTTAGTTATTATCTTCTATATGTTTCTGTTATCAGTTGTGAAGTTATCAATTATCTGTTTCTTGAACGTCACGTTAGTCATCTCTTGTACAATTTTATCTGCCGAATCGATTCTGTTTCAGCTATTGAATAGTTATGAGGGATTTCGTTCACTGTTGATTCCTACTACTCCGTGTTCGTTATGTCATATCTTGTTACGATCTATACCTAGCAATTTCGTGGACGAAATTATTTTAAGGGGGGTAGAATTATAATACCCATAAAAAAATATACATATATATATATATATATAATAACAATAATAATAATAATAAATGTTCAGGGGGCGTTTGTGCCAATTTAGAAACTTAAATTATTAAGTTTAGGCATAAAATGATAAGAGATTAAACCACAGGGACCATTTGTGTAAAATGTAAAACCTCTCTTTCTCTCTCTCCCGACCCCGTTTTTCCGGTGGGTTTTCCGGCCAAAGTCCGGTCGGCCCTCCGGCGACCCCGAACCCACTCAAAAACTCAATGTTTAAATGCCAAAATACACCAAATCATTCACGTGAAAGAGGCGAACATAATACCCCACGACAAATTGATTATTAACATCGTTAGTGCGATCTAAGTTGACCACTTTATACTTTCGGCCGACACCCACATTCAAATCGCACTAAACGTGTTTAATAACTGAAATAATGGAGCACTAACGATCGTATAATCATTTAAAACCTTCCATAGAACTCAATTCGATCTAAAATACATTAAAACACCACCTTCAATCGCCACTTTCGTCTCGGACCTGCAACTCATCAGAAACCCAACCTGCGATCAAGGTTAATCGAATTAAATAGAGGGCTTTTCTTCATTTGATCGAGTAGAAGCTTCCTGTAAAACGAATTGAATTAGTATCCACATTTGCACATCGATTGGAACTCGGGAAGCCGCGACCTATACTTCGATTGTTCTTGACGTTTTGCACTTCAAATCAGGTAATTAGAACCACCTACTTACTCGGTTTCACATGAGCAATCAAAGCCCTAAGCTTGATTTCATATACAATAGCCAATTGGGGTTCGATTTGGGGGAGGATCAATTCTAGGGTTCTTGCAATTTGGGGATTTCTCTAATATGTGTTTAAAAGTAAAGGAACCCAACATAAACCGCGGCTGCGGCCTTGGTTCACCGGTTCCTGCGCTCTTTGCCTTAGATGAGGTCCCGGGTTCGACCCCGGGCACCTCCTGTTATTTTTTTATGCCTTTTTGACCTTTTAAAATTTTGTAAAAATTTCTAAAAATTATAAAAACAAGTTTTATAAACCCTGGTTATTTTAAAAAGTTATCCAACTATTTTCTGTAAAGTTATTTCATTAAAACACCTTAATAATTATTATATATAATAGTAAGAAAACGTTATAATTAGTTTATTTTTATAAAAATAAACTTTAAATAATGGGAATCATTAAGATGTTATTAGTCATTATGTTATCCTTGAACCTTAGACATCCTAATTAGTATTCTAGTTCATTGCCTTCGATCATAGGATGCCCGTTTGAATAAGTACTCGTTTAATTCGGTTTACGTTTTAAACATAGTTTCCTTGCTTAACTTAGTAAACTTGATACGATCCTATTTTGATAATGTTTTGGCTACTGGAAATATAAGTATTTTGACCAAATTAAGATTTAGTCATTAACCGAGCATTTTAAACAAGTCACACGTTTAACTAGTTTTTATAAATATTTTGGAATGTGATTTTATAAATGACAAACGGATTAATAATATGATTAGCCAAATTTTTCAGAAGTCAATCATGATTTATACTTATTTATAAAAATATTTCCAGACCCGTAACGGACGTATTTTAACTAGAAATAATTTTACGGTTTACCAAAATACCTTGATTTATACGTATTTTACAGCCAACTTACGGAGGCCATAACTTTATCATAACAGATCCAAATCAGTTAAACCTTATGTCCACGACGAAGTTCGTCAAAAAACGAATCTGTTGATATATAAAACATAGAAAAACTCATTCGTTTAGACCTCCAAATAGTCGTTTTCGTAACAGCTAGCAGTTCTGCGCAGCTGTAAAGATCCACGTTTTTCTCATATTTCGGTAATCCAAATCAGAAACATTTCTAAATGAAAGTTGTTTAGAAATCACTAATCTAGTAAACTGGAGATTTTCAGAATTTTTAAACGTCGTTTAGTATTTTTAACGAGTACGAAAAGACAAGGGCAGAACTGGAATTTTTCCAATTTAAAATAGGAAAATCCAAACTATAATTTGCGTTACATTATCGTAGGTTCTTGCGGCGTTAACCGAGCTTAGACCTTGTTTCTGATTATTGTCATTCGTGTATAAGGTACGGATTCCTGATTCTTTATATCTTAGTATAAATAATATTTTCCGTTACTTTGAAGTACGGATTCTGTTACCATAATATTCACTTTTGTTCTGTTACTTATTGTACGGATCCTGTTTCCTTGTTATCATAAGTATTTACTTTTGATTCCGTTACTTTGCAGTACAGATTCCTGATTTCTGTCTCGTATTTGATTTCCGTTCATTTCTAGTTTTGATTCCTGATAATTTGCTTTTGATTCTGTTATAAGTAGTTTGACTACTATATATTTCTGAATTTGTTACCCGAGCTCTCCCTATCTTGGGGGTGACCAAGACGCGTTATTGCGGCATCGATAACGTGGCACCAACCGTGGCGGTGAGCTGAGATCACGGCATCTCTAAAGAGGACTCTGAAAATTATGTCTGGTTATATTATTATTTCCTCAGAGGCGTATGGATCGATCCTAGGCTAGTTCTGTTATTTTCTGACGGATGGTTACACACCATTCCATTCAGGACTCTGGTGAATGGTTTGTATGTCTGCCCATACTCCATTTCACGTTGGTTCACGGGCTCGCTACCTGTGTTCCCCCTGTTCAGTTATTATATGATATGATTATTAGCTCGGGGTATGTTCTATCTGATATATGTCTTATGACGTATGTTCTATTTGATATATATATATCTTATGATCTTTGGTTCTCCATTATCATTATGTCTGTTTATTTTTGATATCTGCCAATTCCTTGATTATCACATGTCTGTTTATTTTTGATATCTGCTGATTCTTTGATTATCGTCATGTCTTTTGTTATCCGCTATTCCGTTCACTGAGCGTTATGCTCAGGCGTGCTTTTGTTTTCATGCACGTCAGGTCAGCAGGGTAACCCGGGAAACCAGTGAAGAGTGAATTGAAGACCAAGATTATCTGTTACTTTAATTAATGTATTGAACATCTTAATTAGGTTTTGGAATTTGAACTTGTAATCGTTTTTAATATTGGGAATGCGTTTTGATTTGATATCCGTATTAGTGACACGTCAGCCCTATCCGGGCCGGGGTGTTACACTATAGCTTCCAATTTTAATTGTTTTTATGTTTAATGTTTTTACTTTTTAAAACCGCTAATTTTTAAATATTTCGTATTACAAAGTTTGATGTTTAAAAAAATTATTTTTATAAAAATTTGTTTCTTTGAAATAACGTTAATAAAAAGATTTCTTTCTTAATTTATTAAAATACTTTTTTAATGTAAAAAAGAACGAAGTAAAATTATTAGTAATTAATGTAGTAATTAATATGAGAGAAAAGGGGAAAAAATTAATAAGAATGAATATGGTGGTGACATGTGTCACTTTTAGTTACCCTTTTATTAGAGTAGGAAGATTATAAACCGATGAAATCAAGTTTATTTAAGTTATATAAATGATTAATTTGACCTTACTTAAATTATTAAACATGTTTTGCAACCACCCGCTATCATTATATGTTGCAACCACCTACTAATCTCCAACACTTTTGCCACCACCAACGACCACGACTTTCCTTGCATCACCACCATTACCACCACCCCAACTGCCGCTAATGTGGCCCAAACCCCTTCACCGTCGCCACATAATAACAGCCGCATCCTCCCCTCTTTCCCCATCCCTGCCCCCATCCCTGCCGCTGCCACATCATGATAGCCGCCAAGACATCTACCTACACCACTAACATCTGCCGCCACTAGCCGCTAAAAAGCAAATGTAGTATATAATATGATAACATAGAGTTATCATAAACTTTATCTATAATTTGAAATAGTTTGAATTGTAAATAGTTGTTGATTAGCTCCTGCTCTTTCTCATAGTTTGTTAACTCCTATCCTTTGTAACTTTATATATACTTGTATCAATCAATAGAATAATAAGCAAGCTTTCATCATCTTCTCTGTACCTTAATATGGTATCAGAGCTCGGTTCTAGCCCCAGCCTATCTACCTCTTCCATGTCTTCATCTTCTTCTACCGCCATGGATTCCAACGACAACCTCTCTGTTAACACTATCAATAACCTCACGATGGTGAACTCACATCCACCAACTATTTGGGTTGGAAAACCTAAATTGAAGTACTATTGCATGGCTTGGACCTTTATCGATTCATCGACGGTACCAATCCAGCCCCTGCTCCAACCACAGCCGCTGATGGATCCAAACAACCACATCCAAATTATGCTCAGTGGTTTCGTCAAGATCGCTTGTTGTTCAGTGCTCTAATGGGAAGCCTGTCCCCCGTAATCGTACCGCTCGTTACCAACGCCGGTTCCTCTCAAGACGCTTGGAAGATTCTTGCTACTACATATGCCTCTCCCTCTCGTGGGCATATCAAACAACTACAACACCGGCTAAAACAGTCCACAAAGACCCCAAATCAAACCATCACAGATTACATGCAAGGCGTGAAAACCATTGTCGATGAACTTGCTATATTGGGAAAGAAGATGGACGAGGAAGATGTTATTGATGTCATCCTCACTGGCCTTGACCAGGCTGCCTACAAGCCTCTGCTTGATTGCGTTCATGCACGGGACAACCCTATCACCTTCAACGAGCTTCATGAAAAACTTATTAATCATGAACTCACCTTATCCCAACAGGTTGCAACCTATGGTCTTCATCAACCTGCTGCCGTTTTCCATAACCAAACCCGCTCCCAACACCCTCGCAAACCACCAACCAAACCATGGTCTTCTCGACAACCAAACCAAGACCCCGGCCTACTACCCACCCCCTCATCCCCATCCACTGCTCGCCCGTTTCTCGGCAAGTGCCAGTGGTGCCACATCCGGGGCCACTTTCTAACCAACTGTGATGCCTTTAAAAAGGCACACCCACACATCCCTATACCATCCTTCAGCAGGAGTTCCCAAGGCAACAATGCTCAAGTCCACACCATGAATACTCACCAACCAACCGCTACAAATTGGCTATTCGATAGCGGTGCTTCTCACCATATGACAAACGATCTCAATAATCTCTCCCTCCATGCACCTTATGATGGTACTGAAGAGCTCGTGATTGGTGACGGTTCATCTTTGAAAATAACTCATATTGGCTCCTTAGTCATCCACACTTCACATACACCATTAATTCTTCATAATGTTTTATGTGTTCCTTCTTCGGCTCGTAACATTATTTCCATCTCTCGTCTTTGTTGTGATAACGATTTTCTAATAGAATTCTTCTCCTTTGTTTTTGTTATCAAGGACCGACACTCGCGAACCCCTCTGCTCCAGGGAACAGCAACCCGAGGAATGTATGAGCTCCGCTCTCCACTTTCGCCTTCGGCCTTCACCATGCATCGCGCTACTTCCATGACTTGGCATCACCGTCTCGGTCATCCACACCATCAAACTCTCAAGACTTTATCCTCCACCATTAGTTCTATTTCTATTTTTACTGAAAGTTGTAATTCATGCAAAATTAATAAAAGTCATCGTTTACCATTTTCTGTTTCTACACTTTCCTCAAATGCTCCACTTGACTTAATCTTTTCTGACGTATGGTGTTCCCCGATCACCTCCTTTGACAGTTACAAATATTACATTATCTTTGTGGACCATTACACCAAGTATACTTGTCTCTACCCTTAAAAACAAAAATCTGAATCCCTAGCCACATTCATTCGTTTTCAAAATTTAGTCGAAAACTACTTCCAACGCAAAATCAAACAATTCTTCTCTGATAATGGTGGCGAGTACATCAAACTCCTTCCTCACCTCCATTCTTGTGGCATCTCACACCTCACCTATCCACCTCACACTCCTGAACACAACGGCTACGCTGAACGCCGACATCGCCATATTGTCGAGACTGGTCTTTCTCTTCTATCACATGCTAAAATACCTGTCACCTTTTGGCCCTTCGCCTTGACAACCGCGGCCTACCTAATTAATCGTCTTCCCACCCCAACTCTCCGCAACCACTCCCCATACTACTGTCTATTCAACAAACTCCCTAACTACAATAAACTATGTAGTTTCGGTTGTTTGTGTTACCCGTGGTTATGCCCTTATTCACCCCACAAACTCCACCCTCGGTCCCTCCCATGCATTTTCGTTGGCTACTCCCCTTCCCAAAGTGCATATTACTCGTTCGATCCTACCTCCCACAAAACCTATACTTCCCGTCATGTCATTTTTAGGAACATATTTTCCCCTACGAACAGCTCACCAACACTCCAGCCTCACCCACGCCACCCTCATCTCATTCATGGTTTCCCATCCTCATCAACACCCACCCCCTCCCATGCACCTACTGTTGCCTCTCCCCCCGAACTATCCCCTACGGATCACCATCACACGCCCCCACCCCCACCACCTATATCACCTTCGGCCCAACCCTCTTCCAACCCCACCCCCTCTTCCCTCACTCCCACACCCTCCCCCCGATCCCGCTCTCCACACTCTACCCGCTTCTCCTGTGCCCTCTCCACCACCACCCCAACCTACTACTCGTCCAAATCCTAAACCCAATCCCCGTTATTACAACTCTGACTTCTTCTTATACGCCACTACACCTACTTCCCTTACTGAACCACCTACGGTTCTCCATGCCCTCAAACATCCTCTCTGGCTCAAGGCTATGACGGACGAATTCGCGGCCCTTGAACGCAACCATACCTGGTCTCTTGTTCCCCCCCACCTCCGCTCCCAACTTAGTTGGTTGTAAATGGGTTTATCGCACCAAGTATAAACCCGATGGGTCCGTTGATCGCTTAAAAGCTCGACTGGTTGCTAAGGGTTTCCACCAACGCCCTGGCATTGACTACGTCGAGACCTTCAGTCCCATCATCAAACCCGCCACCTTACGTCTCATCCTTTCTCTTGCTGTCTCTCAAAATTGGTCTCTTAGCCAATTGGACGTAAACAACGCCTTCTTACAAGGCACCCTAACCAAAGATGTCTACATGGCTCAACCTCTCGGATTTGTCAATCCATCTTTCCCAAATCATGTTTGCAAACTTAATAAAGCCATCTATGGCCTTCGCCAAGCTTCACGCGCATGGTATGACGAGCTCAAGTCTTACTTATCATCTCAAGGGTTTAAGCCCACCATCTCTGATTCTTCCCTATTCACTCGCCCGTCTACCTCGTCTCCCATTTTCATCCTTGTTTACGTGGATGATATTATTATCACCGGTCCATGTCCCACCTCCATCTCTCACTTCATTCACTCCCTTGCTTCCAAGTTCTCTCTCAAAGATCTTGGTGATTTATCTTACTTCCTCGGAGTGGAAGTGATCCCTCACTCCCAAGGTCGTCTTCTCTCACAACACAAATACATTCACGATATCTTGACTAGAGCCAAAATGAGTGATTCTAAACCTGTAACCACACCCATCACGTCCTCTGCACCACTCACGTTGCATGGGGGCGATCCCTATCACTCACCTACTGATTATAGAACACTCGTTGGTGCATTGCAATACTTGTCGCTAACTCGTCCCGACGTTGCCTTCACTGTTAACCGCTTATCACATTTTATGCATGCCCCAACGACACTTCACTGGGCAGCTCTCAAACGTCTCCTCCGATATCTTCATGGCACGATTCATCATGGGGTATTATTACGGAAATCATCTCCCCTCCGTCTTCACGCCTTTACTGACGCTGATTGGGCAGGTGACAAAGATAACTACCGAAGCACTACCGGTTACATCGTTTACCTCGGTTCAAATCCAATCTCGTGGAGCTCAAAACGACAAAGCACCTTAGCCCGTTCCTCAACCGAGGCTGAATTAGAGCCGTTGCATCAACGGCTACCGAGGTACAATGGCTACAATCCCTGCTGCGCGAGCTTGGATTCACATCGACATCCACTCCAACCATTTATTGTGACAACCTTAGTGCCACCACCTACTCCGCAAATCCTGTCTTTCACTCACGAATGAAGCACCTTGCCTTGGATTTTCATTTTGTTCGAGAGAAGGTGCAAGGTGGTTTCCTACGCGTTACACACATAGCCGGAGATGACCAGCTTGCTGACGTTCTCACAAAGCCTCTTCTTCGCCCACGGTTTCAGCTACTTCTTTCCAAGATTGGACTCGTTCCCAGACCGTCCATCTTGCGGGGGCATAATACGATAACATATAGTTATCATAAACTTTATCTATAATTTGAAATAGTTTGAATTGTAAATAGTTGTTGATTAGCTCCTGCTATTTCTCATAGTTTGTCAACTCCTATCCTTTGTAACTTTATATATACTTGTATCAATCAATAGAATAATAAGCAAGCTTTCATCATCTTCTCTGTACCTTAATAGTATAGACCCATACTAATACCTTTTTTAAAAAATTATCCATTTCAAGACGAACATATTTAGTCCGAATTTGTTTCAACCCGAACCAAATTGACACATTTTTTGGTCATAACATATTTTGCCCACAATCCAGTTTGCCTCGATATCAGCCAAACCAACATATATATCAAATTCTAATCATTACTTTATAGCAATGATGTGTCTTTCTTTTTAAATACAAGTTTTTTCAATGCTGGAAGTCATTAGTGGTGGTATGTTATTGATGCTACTTGACACAGTTTTATACCCCCGCTATAACGTGCAGGGCTTAATACTAGTTTATACTAAACAACAAAAGAAAATAAATGTGACCGTCTAAAAGCCATACACTAGTATCTTGATTGTGCTAATGTACTTATAGAATTTATATATTCACAATTCATAATATTTGGTATATAAAGTCACCATATTTGAATAATCCACTTTTCCTTTCTTATAAAACGGAAATAAACTAAATCGGTTAGATGTCATATCATATTTCGATACGTTTTGCTAGAAAATAGTAATATTTTAATTTAACACCATATTAAACTTTTGCTATAAAGTTATATGAAATAATAAAAATATTGTATTTGCTAAACTTAAGTTGTTGAAGAAACTGGATACCAAACTTAATTTGGTGTTTGACTTAATTTTCAATTTGCATATGATCCGGAAGTGATAGCATCGTTTCGCAATCTATTGTAGTCTTACCCTTACATTTTGTGTAGGACTAAGGTTGAATTGTTTACATTTAATTCTTTCACTACTCACTTCTATAGTCAAAGGAATTAAAAACAATTAATTTCAATTTTCGTTTTGTTCGTTCTCTATCAAATATGTCATTCAATACAGAGAAAGTTAGTATACTAAATGCATTTATCTACTACTACATGTTTTATTAAGAAATTAAATTACTAAATTCAGAAGACAAAACTAAACAGAAAAAAATACAAAGGCACAAAAACTTCTTTATGCTTAAAATCGTAGTATGGGCACCAACAAGTACTCTACATGGTATAGCTGCAAAACAAAGACAATGCCTAGATGAGATGAGAATGTATTTTACAAAATTCAATTATTTTATTAAATTAAAAATATTACTAATTTTCAAGTTATGATTGCATTAGATATTATTTTAATTCTAATTCTAATTTTAGTTCTAATGATTTTTTTAAACTGAGTTTCAATTTCATTATATATTTGAAAGAAATAAAGATAAGTATCAACTTAAAAAAATATAATAGAAATGATATTTGATTAAAAGTTGTCAAGTTGCAAGAGGACAAGGGACTATTGGAAAAGGTACTGAAGTTATGGGTTACATGGTGACCTCGTATTGAGTTCAAAAGAAACACTTATGGAACGTTTGGTTCGGAAAATATTTTACAAAGAAAGTGGAAATAAAATTTAAATTAAAATTGTAATCTTGTTAAAACTGATAACGTGTTTGGTTGGTTAATTTTGAGTGAGATTGAAATGTTAATTTTGGACATTTCATGATAAGTGAAAGTAATGTGAATTCCAATTAATATGAGAAAAATTTTCCAGTTTCAATTTCATCCATTGAGCAACCAAATATGATTGTAAGTGAAAAATTTTCCAATTTCAATTTAAGAATTCTGTGAACAAATGGGCCTTATAATAATGTTTTCATTAATGATGAATTAAGGCTACTAGAATTGAAATAGATTTTTCTTCAAGGGCAAATTACAAGTAAAGCATCATAAACTTTAATCCCATTTCTTGTTTATTATTTTATGCAAATATTAAGAATCCTAGTTTTTATTATATAATGCAAAAAAAAATGTGATTATTTGACGATTTGTGATTGCTTAGTACTAACTAAAAAGAAAATATTGGGCCCTTGGTGTTGTTGATGTGTATTTAAGTGAGTGATGTTGAAGCAAAATTAATGTTTACTTACACCAACAATAAAATATAATATATTGTATCCTCTTAAAATATAATAAATAATACGTTAAACTTTTAGAAAACTTGAAGATATTAAAATTACAATTTTTTAAGAAATGTATTGATGTTTCAAGTTGATTCCTAAAAATAAGTTTAAAATCGAGTTGCAAATAATTAACATTTCAACCGGTAATGTTAACCATAAAAAGATGTTCAAATATAAAGTGTATTTTTGCTACAAAGTGTAACAAGACACAATGAGTAAAAAAAGTCATAAAAAAATTATATCTCACAATCTAAATCGAATTTCAGAAAGTAATTCCGAACTTTTGTTCCCCTAGCCGTCCTTACTAAGAAAAAAATAAATGAAAAATAAAAAAAATTAACGTTTTTTTTATTGTGTCATTTATAAAATATACAATGATGTCATTGTTTCATTATTAAAAAGACACAATGACGTTATTATGTCATTATGAAAGACACAATGACGTCATTGTATCATAAAAAGACAATGATTTTTTTTCCTTGAAAGAGTACGACAAGAGGGTCAGACTCTGAAGTACTTTTTTAAAATTCGATTAGACTGTGAGATAAAAAAAAAATTGTGTCCTTTTTAACTTCATTATGTATTCTCATAATTTGTAGCAAAAATACATTTTGTAGAGTAACCTCACCCTTAACCATAAACATTTCCCTTAACCATAAACATTTATGCCTGGCCCATGGATATAATACTCACATACCGATGAGTGTTAGGTAACGTATACACGACAGGTATGAGAATAGATACAAGAGTAGTTTTATAATTAAGTAAATGAAAACTGATAGATATAACCACATCCAATATGTAGGTACTTAAACACATAACTAAAACTAAATACCATCAATAATCATATCATATGGATGCTTGTTATTACTCAAACAAAGAAACATGAACCAACATCAACCTATGCTTATGAGTTCGCCCTTCTTTATTCTGATCGTTAACCAAACTAAGCCAAGAGAAGCGAAGCGCGATCACATCAAGTATTAGATATTTATCACTCATCAAAACCCATCCACGACTCGAGAATTTACAATCCTTTTGCCAACAGCTTCACGCAACTCGATTTCTCCAGGGAACCTCTTCTCCCGCAGCTTCGAGTAAACCTACATTCCATACAAATACGCTCTCTTAGATTCCTTAAGGTGTAAAATAATCACTTATTTCATGTAACAGCGAAAGGAAACATCACCTGTTCACCATTAACGGAAACTTCAAAAGCACCAGAACTTTGAAGGAAGCCTTGAAGGAAGTTCCCCATTAGCCATGTTGAAGAAATGGTCCCAAATCTGTTAGCGCGCATAGAATAATACCAAGCAGGCGGTGCAGCGAAGCCTAACCTTGGGAAAATATGTTCACCCGCCATCACAACCCCGATCACCCCAAACTGAACCACGGGGACCACTTTGGCTAACAACCGTTTTGGAAGTGGGGGTGGGTAGTTAGCTAGAACAACATCCAATCCTGGGAAAGCTGATTCCAACATGTTTTTCATCGTCTCGGCGTTCCCTCTGTAAAAGATATGCATAATTTACATCTTTATGTGAACTAAATGTGAAGTGTGAATTGCAAAATCTTCTTGTAGTTTTAAAAAGTGGAAATCATAAAACTGCATCAAACAAAGAAACTAGAGATCGTCATATCAAGTTGTTTACTTATTATTTAAGTTGGCTTGGTTTATTCTTAATCCCCATCAATTCAAACAAATCAATGAAGCAACAAATGAACGAGTTAAACGGGTTGAAAGTAGGCCAAAGTGCAATTTATGCATAAAACATCCTAAATCGCTTAATTTATAGATTTACAATACTACCGAAATATTAATGCATAGTTATATTATTTATTCAATCAAACACATCTTACCACCTTTAAAAGAAATAATAGAAGCATTCACTCGCAATGAACAGCCTATAAGCAAGTGATGTAGTACTTAATCACAAGGGAATGCCATGAAACCCACATATTTTATTAGAATACGCAGTAAATTCATGACACAGATTAGATAATAAAACTTTATAACTATATAGAATACATAAATCTAATATAAAAATTGTCTACTCAGGATATTATTTAAATAAGAAGTACCATCCAAATATCTAAAATGTCGTCAAAATCTTCAATAAACAATTAAACAAACCTTTAACAGATGTATAACTATCTAAAGCACATTAAGTCATATCATTTTCAACTTTATCAAGATTCTCAAAGCTTGCTTATTGACTAAATAGATTAGTAAGATTTTCTTCCACCAAACTCAGGTTTTATTTTCATGCAGAAAATAACCAAACCGTTAAAGCTTCCATCATCCACAATATTGTGGAAACCCTTTTAATAGCCCATGCAATCAAACAGAAGAACTCAGTGTTAAGCATTGTGTTTAGTGATGCAACCTAAGTTCGAATTACCAAAAAGTGAACCTTGGAAGAAATGAAAACCACATGCCTAAGTAATTCCTTATAAAAGTTTCTTTACAACAATTACATGGCAATCATGGAATAATATCAATTATATGGTGATAACTAATAACACCAAAATATAAAAGTATTCTAAATCACAAAGGTCAGAGTGTTGAGGCAGTTTGATTTCAAAGAATATCAAATCGGTATTTACAATCATCGTGAATACTATATCTTATGTGTGGGTATTTCCTACATGAGAATCAAGATCCAAAATTTGGGGATTACAGTATAGGCACTTAGGATTACAACAAAATGTAGGTATCATATAGAAAAACCATAACAAAATGACAACCGTTAATACCAACAATACTCCTAATAAAAATAAGATATTTACACATGATTCCTCATATATTTTCAAGCATATTGCCCTTATGATCCATATCAATATGTATCCTTTGACTCTACAAAAGTAAAAGTGGACTCTAGTTTTGGTATGGTGGAGTATTAGGTTTTAAAATAGACATCAATCATTGAGAGAAAAAATATTCATGGCATCAAGAAGCATGCAATATTCACGGCATCAAGAAGCATGCATAACAGTATTATAAGATCCATATGATAAATACTACCAAAAAAAAGACAAAAACACTTCACTAAGTAATACCATATAGAGGAAGACATCATCGTGATGTGTATGTAGTACGCTTGGACCTTTTTAGGGGAAACTTGCTACTTTCCTGATGCATGCTTGTTCATTTTATACTTCCTTTTGGTGATATTTTAATGTTTGTTGTATGATGTGTGTTGTACCATATATCATATATCATATATCGTATGGTTGATTATATGTTGATCGCTAGAGTTATTGCTTTTGTTATCGAGTCAGGGGTCTCTTTGGAAGCGGTCTCTCTACCTATCTGGATAGAGGAAAGACTTGCCACCACCTACCCCTCCCAGACCCTGCTCTTGAGTGGAATATACTGGGTTTGTTTGTTTGTTTGTTTGTTTTAAGTAATACCATATAAGTTAGGTTGGAAAATGCACGTTAATGAACGTGCATGGCTAGTTTTAATGTTAATCACAAATATACATATTTGATCTTTCCTCGTTGTGTTGAATGCAATTAAGGAAGAACCTTAGGCAAGGAAATTCACGACCATCTAATCTAGTTTATCGTGTTTAAACGCGCAAAGCAACACCACATTTGTTTTCAGCAGCTGAACATTATAATTAGAAAATGAAAAGATACACATGTTATATGTATCAATTTAGGCCCCAGTTTTCCTTAAAAATCGACACCAAGAGTTGTTTCTCCCTTACTTTTTAAATTAAATTTATTACAACATGGAGATTGGCAATTTCATGAGTCATCCTACCACCTATGATGACCTACATTACACACACATTCTTCTTTATGAAACAAATCATGAAGCTTTATTATCACTTAGTTTATATTTGACACGCGTAGTTCACCACAAAAGATCACATTTACATTTAGTTGCTCTCTTCGAAATATTTATTAACATACTTAGATGTAACTGAAAAACCTTTCTTATCGTCCTCTCTAATGCCAGCAAAAGCTTTCCTTATACGGGCATAACGTCGTTGCACATGACATAAACATGAGACCAAACCATCTAGAATTTAACAAAAAAAAAAGGTTGTAAACCATTTGATATCAAGTGAAAAGGTGAAATCAGCAAATTTAAATCATTTGTCCATTACCTTGCTAAATTAATGCAAATGCCCGTAAAATTAAGACCAATATAATTAAAAAAGAATGGTTAGTCTTTCAAACTTGACCCACCACAAGGTAAAATTCCTTGTGTATAATATGTGTAAACCTTGTTTTACAAAGCACCATACAATGCGTCTTATATGTGTATTAGTGGTAGCTCTGCAATCTGCATGTTAGTACTTGACTGTTATTGTCAATTGTTCAGGGTCACTGTTTGTATCTTCTGGATCATTGTTTATTTATGTCCATTGTGTGCTTTTGGGTGTCAAATGTATAGTGATTAACTATTGATCCCGGTATATTGTTGATTATTATACGTGTTTGTTTTACTATATACTAATTGCTTAATATGTGCTGCCTGATCGAGTATTGCAGTGAGTGCTTCTTGTATCTTGTATCTTCTATATATTATCATTAACTGTCTTGCTGAACATTATTTTCTCGCCCTATGGGTGAGTGGATCCTACTGTGTGCATTGGATCCGGGCGTCCCACTGGAAGCAGCCTTTCTACCCTATGGGTTAGAGGTAAGCTTGTTGGTCTAATCTTGAATAATTGATATAATAATTTTCAAAAATAAAGAAACCAAAAAGTCCGCAAATTAAGGCATATATTAAGCAATGCTTGATTTATGCAATTAGTCATAATTGTCTTTTCTAAATTAGAAGTTGCTTTTTGAAGTTGCTTTTTCCCTTTAAATAGATAGGTAGAATAAGTTGCAAATTGTACTAATTTCCTTTACTTTGAATAATAGAAAAGAGTCTGGGAGTTCCCCAAAAACATGTGTCTGTTCTTGTTTTTCTTTGATCCAATTTTCTAACAATTGGTATCAGAGCATCAAGATTCAGTGTCTGTAGAAGAGAAGGAAAAACCTGCTAATTTTCAAGAATAGCAGAAGAGGAAGAAGCCTGTTGTCTGATTATCGCAGAAGGAAGAAAAATCGAAAAAAAAGACCAACGATCCGAAGTTGTTGAAGAAAGTCTGCTGAAAAGTGACCAGAATCTGATCACAAGTACCGTAACCATTTTGGTGCGAGGAAGTTGCTGAAAGATTATCGATGGCAGGAGGGAATGAAGGGAATACGATGGTACCGGCTGCAAAAGAGACAAGCAACGTCTCTTTGCAGTGTCCTAAACTCACGGCGACCAACTACACGGTGTGGTCGATTATGATGAAGACGATTCTTGCTGCTAATGGCTTGAAAGACACCATTACAGCAGATACAACAGAGGAGAAGAAGAAGTACACTGCTTTGGCGTTGATTTTTCAATCAATACCGGAAGAAATCCTTCTTCAAGTTGCTAAATACACTGAACCAAAGGACGTGTGGGAGGCCTTGCGAGTTCGGTACTTGGGGGCTGAACGGGTCCAGAAAGCGCGGCTACAAACTTTGAGAAGTGAACTCGAAGCTTTAAAGATGGATGAGACAGAGACTATAGATAATTTTGCTGCCAAGTTGGGGGGTGTACAATCTAAATACAAGAGTTTAGGAGCATCGCTTGAAGATGAGATTTTAGTAAGAAAGTTTCTAAATTCTATGCCTGATAAGTATCTGCCTATTGTATCCTCTATTGAGCAATTTGCTGAAATCGAGAAAATGTCATTCGAAGAGGTAGTTGGGCGGTTGGAAGGCATATGAAGAAAGGAACAAGTTCAAGGGTGTGAGTGGAGATTCATCTCAAGGGAAACTATTACTCACCCAATCTGATGGCCATAAAAATCAAAGAATTGAGAACTACCGAGGTCGAGGTAGAGGAAGGCTTAATGGAAGAGGAAGAGGGAATAGAAATTCCTGGAACAATGATAGAGAACCTGGTCAAGGAGGACTGATTGAGGACAAAATGAAGAATTGTGATGAACAGTATGAAAGATATGAAAGACAAGACAGGAGGAAGAGCTTGAGGTGCTACAATTGTGATAAAATTGGGCATTACTCAAGTGAATGTAGAGCTCCAAGAAAAGGGAATGAAGAAGCAAACCTAGTAAGGCATGAAGATCACGATGATGATCAAACCTTACTAATGGCAACTTGTTCGTTGAAGAAGGTAATTATGGAAGAGAACAGAGTATTTCCTGCTGTGTACAAGAAAGACATGTGTGATAATGGAACGTGGTTCTTGGATAATGGAGCAAGTAACCACATGACCGGTCATAGGAGTTACTTCTCTAAACTGGATGAAAAGGTAACCGGTCAAGTAAAATTTGGAGATGGCTCTACAGTTGAAATAAAAGGAAAAGGATGTGTAACAGTGCAATGCAAGAACGGTGAGAAAAGGGTATTTTCTGATGTGTTTTATATACATGAATTGCATAATAATATTCTAAGTTTAGGGCAATTGGATGAGAAGGGGTGCAAAATAACTTTGGGAGATGGAATCCTGAAGTTATATGATCGAATAGGAAGTTTGTTGATGAAAATTCAAAGAAGTCAGAACAGATTGTACAAGGTAAACCTTCAAGTATGTTTTTATAACTCTAAGAACCTTGAAGATGAAGAAGGAACAGTTACTTCTCTAAACTGGATGAAAAGGTAACCGGTCAAGTAAAATTTGGAGATGGCTCTACAGTTGAAATAAAAGGAAAAGGATGTGTAACAGTGCAATGCAAGAACGGTGAGAAAAGGGTATTTTCTGATGTGTTTTATATACCTGAATTGCATAATAATATTCTAAGTTTAGGGCAATTGGATGAGAAGGGGTGCAAAATAACTTTGGGAGATGGAATCCTGAAGTTATATGATCGAATAGGAAGTTTGTTGATGAAAATTCAAAGAAGTCAGAACAGATTGTACAAGGTAAACCTTCAAGTATGTTTTTATAACTCTAAGAACCTTGAAGATGAAAAAGGAAAAGCAATTAAGTTTTATGAGCAGCAGCAAAGGCCAGGATCGAATGTGAAGAGTACTCAAGCTACTGAATTTGCAAGTTTAGTAATGAATGAAAAACTAGATATGATGGGCAGCAATCAATCATATGTTGAAAGCTTAATTCAGTTTGGGACAGTTCCAGCAGCCCAGATTAGTAGCCCAGAACAAAGTGTGAAAAGCCCAGCAAATTTGGTTGAAAAACCAGTCCAAGAAGCAAAATCCCGCTCATCCTATGGGTTAAAATCTGAAAGTGTTGATGAGGAAAAGAAAGAACTTTTGGAAGAACAAAGATTTGAAAAATTGGCTAGCATGGAGGTCAATATATTGCCTGTTGTGACAAGCGGTAAAGAAGAGACAACGATGGAGCATGTCTTGTTTGAAGAAAGTATTCAATGGGAGAAAGTGAAGACAAGCAAAGTAACAAAACAAAACATGGATGGGTTGAAAGCAGAATTTGCAGATCCTATTAAACAAGTTTGTTATGGTCAGTTGAAGAGGAGGAATAAAGGCAAAATGATGAAGAGCCCCAACTCAAGATTAGGGGGGTGAATGTTGGTCTAATCTTGAATAATTGATATAATAATTTTCAAAAATAAAGAAACCAAAAAGTCCGCAAATTAAGGCATATATTAAGCAATGCTTGATTTATGCAATCAGTCATAATTGTCTTTTCTAAATTAGAAGTTGCTTTTTGAAGTTGCTTTTTCCCTTTAAATAGATAGGTAGAATAAGTTGCAAATTGTACTAATTTCCTTTACTTTGAATAATAGAAAAGAGTCTGGGAGTTCCCCAAAAACATGTGTCTGTTCTTGTTTTTCTTTGATCCAATTTTCTAACAAAGCTTTCCTACATCTGACCTTCCCCAGACCCTATCAATACCCTTGCTGTGGATAGGATGTACTAGGTATGGTTATGGCCTCGAGACGATCAAGAAAATGCATCAGGGCCTCAAAGTCAAAATTGCTCAAATGGATGAAGGTTGATATGTAGAACAGATGAGATATGCAATGTTTGGTTGTACATAAGGCCATAAGCTTATTTGTTATACATAAAACAACGCCTCATGTACATGAAGCTCTTGCATTCGCCTCGCACACCGGCTTTTGTGACCTAAACATCAAGAGCACCTCATGCTTTTATAACCAAGACGTAAACATTAAGGAATGGTAACAATACATATTATCTTTAACTCTGAATAAAAAGGAAACACAATCTCTACTGATTAACTACAAACAAATCAAAGCAATGGGCGAAAAATGTATAATTACAATCTATACTACAAAATATATCTAAGATGACAAACTGATTAATACTAACTAAAGTCAATGGTGCATATCATACCAAAAAAGCTTAAAGCACATTGCTTTATATTTGTATACGATTTGGAAACTATAATCACATATATAGACTCTACAAAAAATCAACTAAAACTCCTGGTTAAGTAACAAAGGCAAAAATGTTCATCTCTATGCAGGGTTTCACAATCAATGCACAAAAACCTAAAAACAACTAAAAGTAAACAAATCAAACACCTTATTATTAAATCAAACCATTTTAAAAACGCTAGAAATAGAATAAACACTCAAACCTGTAAGAACATGAAGCACAGAAGTCAATGCGAACCGTATTACCCGACCCGATTCCTCCAACGGATTTCTGTGAAATTTCAACAAAGAACAATCGCAATTAAGTAAACCCAGATGGGGATTTTGATGAATCATTAAGAATAAGAAGATGAATGAAAAGGGTTTTGATTTGTCAAACCTGGGCGGGGAAATCGAGGGGCTGGTGGATCGCCGGAGTTTGAAGGTGTTGGGGCGGCGGAATATGGTGGCGATGGGCGGCGGGTTTGGGCGGCGCCGGAGCAAAGAGGTTGAAGACATCGGAGCAGAAGAGGAAGAGGGGCAAACCTACGAGAAGAAGCTGAGCTTTGTCCATTGCCATCTTCAAACTCCAAAGATGAACTCAATATCCGAGATTGATGATGATCTTTAGGTTATGTATCAAACATGTTTGGTATTTCATTTGTAATCTTCTTATTCTTATAGGGGTAAAAATACAAAAATAACCCTTCAAATAAGTCAATAAGTTAGAAATCTTAACTTATTGATTTATTTGGAGGGACATTTTTATCATTTCACCTCTCCAAAAATTAAAAAGTTCTTTTGAAATGAAAAGCCAAACATGGTCCTAGAAGTAGTTTAAATCACATCTGAAAGGTTAGGGGGTGTTTTACGAGTCCTTTCTCTGTCCGGGTAGATAGAGACACCGTTTTCAAACGAGACCTCCTATTTAAAAACGATAGCAAACAAATTATAGAGCATACATGAGAGTTTAGAATAAGCATATGTATATTAATAAGTATATTCTTACGCATAACATACATCACAAAGCATAAGCATACCCATAAGTATAACAACCCGAATATATTACATGCATCAAATAAGCAACATGTTTCACATATAAAGGGCAAATGTCGATAGCCTACACATCATGCGGAGAGTCACATGTCAGGTCTTTCTTTACTCGTCCTACCAACAAATGCCACTAAAAATCCTTAATTTTAATTTTACGCCTCCACGCACTCATATCCTTAATCATGTGGTCGGAGAGGTGCAACTCTACTATATCTCGCCTAATTATCTCATCCCAGATCAATTTAGGTCTTCCTCTACTCCTTCTGTCATCTAAGATCTGACGACCATGCGAATTAAGTTTAGACAAACTAAATACTAAGAATTAATATAAGTTAGTTCTACCTTTATATATACATATATTAAATTAAAATTTTCTAAGGTGACTTTAGATAATAAATTTTATGTCTACTATGTTTTAGTATGTATAAATATATGGGTATGTTTCATAGTTTGCATGTATGCATGATCTTTTACGTGTGCATGTATGTATACTTTTGTGATTTTTGTGAGATATTAAGGTTACTAAACCATAAGATTATGTGATTAGTATTTAAATTACATATTATGTTTCTCATTTAATGTGTAGTAAGTTAAGATTTTAACTTAACCAAACAATAACCTAGTATGATAACTTTTAGAAAATTTACATGAAAACCCTAAACCAAACTAATCCTAAACATGTAAATGTTTAATCAAAGCACCAACTTCACTTTGTAATCAGTTCATTAGGGTAAGAACAAACATGGATTAGTAGCTTAATATCACACTAAGCCATAGCTTAATAAATAAGAGCATAATTAGTATCATATGATGACACCTAGCAAGGCCATTACACAAATCACTACCTAAGCATGAACCTAACATAAACACTCATCATGCCTAATTCCTTGACACATATCTACTCTACCCAAACACCTCATCAAGAGTGATCATTACTAGCTTCTTGGTGTCACCTTCTCGGCTAGCCAAAGACCATAAAATCACCACCACATTCACTAAGCATCTCCTCTCCTCTCGGTTTCTAAGCACCCAAAAACCACAAGACTATATGGAGATGACACATACCATGACATGCCATTCTACACCTTCAAACCTTGACACCTCATAAGTCTAAAACAACCCACTCACCAAACCTAGTTTAAGATTAATGATGACCTTCCCACCTCCCTTGAAACTCTTGGGTGATGACCCATTTACACCAACCCCATCGACCGAAGACATCACAACCAACTCTAACTCTTGGCTCTCTCTCTTCCCTTCTCGGTTTTATACATCCATAAACACCACACCCGCAAACCATCACCCTCAAACTCTCAAATTCTCACTTCATAATCAACATCATCACCACCCTTTGTTCACCACCAACTAGTTGTGATCAAGCATCAAGAACTATCACTTCAACCGGGATCTCAAGGAATCAAGCCAAACCATTTTCTTAGCTCGTTTCATCAAACAAGGTTAGATTTCCAAAACCCATAACTAACAAGTTTAAGAAATTATATGTTTTTATAAACACATATAAACCAACTCTTGAAGGCTAGATCATCAAGAATATTCACAAGAACTCATGAAGACATGATTTTATTCAAAAATCATTATGAAATTGGGATTTAAGAACTGAAAACTTGATAGTTTTATAAACCAAGGATTTAAACAAAAAGATTACAAATTAAAGGGAAAACATAGATGTTCTTGATGAAATTAGATTAAATACCTAAATGACTGTGATTATAGGAAGAAAATTAAGAACTTGTTAAGAAATATTATAAATAGTAATCTGTAAATTTTGATGTAATAATGTTGAGTAGATTAATTTATATAATTAAATCAAGGAAAAGAAAGATAAATATTATATGGAAGTTGCGAACCTGGTAAAAATCTAAAAAAATTATGTAATAACCCTTGTATTTTATAGAAACTTTAGAATAAATTTCATGACTAAATTCATTTGTATGGCTAAGTTTAATATTTTAGAATATTCTGTAACTAGAAAATTAAAAGAAATAGCAGCAAAATAGTGAGTTAAATTATAAAAAATTCACATAAATTATGATATTCAGAATAGAACAGTATGTATGAATTTCGGAATTTTTAGAGATGTTTAACTATTTATGTTACTTTATGTGGAATTAGTAAAAATCATAGTAAACTGCCTATTATGAGTTAATAACCTGAAATTTTAAAAGATAATATGGACTTTAGAATATGTGTTCTGGTAAATTTTGGTGATTTTAGAAAACACGTAGCTATTTCTACTATTTTATATTTATCTTGTAGAAATTTTAGAAAATTATCTGTAATTATTAGTTAAAATTTTTATATGTTAATCTGGATTTTAAGATGTTACTGCTTATAAAAGTTGGTAACTTGGTAATATATGGATAGCCTTAGCTACTTCTTTGAAATTATCATTTGATTTAAGAAATAAGTGCTGAAAATTTTAAAGAAATAAAATTTATTTCTAACATATAATTATTTTATAGGGTTTTCACTAGAATAAATGTGAGATTCATAGCCCTATTTTACATTTATGCGTTTTGGGGGAAAACATACTGTTTTGCGATTGATGCTAATATAAATAAGACTTTTTGAGATATACTGTAATTGTGCCTTAAACCATTAATTCGGATGAGGAACCGTCTGATAATATAGGTAGCGCTACTTAGGAAAATATTTCATGCATCAACAGGATGAGTGTTGTGATGCTATATTATATGATTTTATGATTTGTATTTGTGACAGTTATAAATCACCTGACATATAAGTAGGTTTGGTTGTAATCTTATCATGTTGCATCAATATACTTTGTTTAGTCATTAAACCTATGTTCTCATCAATATTATTTTGATTGTTTTGAGTATGCTTTTTCAGGTAACTAAAATGACTAATAGTATTCGTTTGATGTATACAACAGATGGGGTAAAGTAATAGGAAAGATGTGTGTAAGAGTAATTGTGAATGTGTTTGATCTTAGCATAACAGTGAATGCGCATATCCATTACTACTGAAGGCTGAAGCGGTTACTAGCCACTTTTGTATTATGGTTACATAAAATTATGTAAAAGTATTTATATAGACAAATTTTGTATGAGTTATAAATGTAACCCGAATATATATATATATATATAAGGAAATATGTGATGTTATTTTATATAACTTGTTATAATTAATTTGTTTTTGAATAATGTGTTTTGAGCCAAAAAGTCACCCAAGCATTTCACATTTCCGCCGGGATGTGACATAAGGTGATGTTTTCTACTGCTATAACCGGCGCTGACATCGGTCTCCTCTTTACGTGCCCAAACCATCTTATCTTCCCTCTCGTATTTTATCCGTGATAGAAGCCACTTGTAGCCTCTGTCAAAACACGGCGTTCCTTATCCGATCCAGTCTTGTATATCCACACATCCATCTCAGCATTCGCATTTCTGTGACCTCTATTTGTCGCTCGTGCGATTTCTTGATGGCCCAACAGTCTATAAAACGTGTTCATCTATTATAGAAAACGTGTAGAAAACGTTTAGAACACATCTGTTATTTCTTGATGGCTTAACAGTCTAGAAAACGTGTTCAAACAAAATAAAACCTATGCCCCTTAAATCTGGTTCACTCGCTCGGGGTGTACCCGATCCGGGGTGTCACAATTACATTCCGTCAAGGAATCCTTGTATGAATTTCTTGACAGACACAAGGTGTTATTGTTACGCCTCGCCTTGATTGAGCGCCTAGACGAGCACATTTTACGTCATTGCCTACATACATAAAAGATATTATAGTTCCAGCTATAGAGAGAATCAACACCATAAAGCAGTGTTCGTTTATTAAACATTAATGAACAAGAAATACTCTCAATCTTATTGATGAATTGAAACGAATTATATAGACTAATACGTATATTAGAATGAAATCACAAAGATTATTAGAAGCTCATTCAACAACTAAGAACACATTTACTTATAGATGATATCAAAGCATGATAATCTCCAACCATTAACAACTAATTAACCCTTTTAAAATATAAAACAAAAAAGTTACACATAGACCCTTGTACTTATACTTTTAAGAACATTACAAATTCAACTTTATACTTCACAATCTCCACCTTAAAGTTAAAAAATATACAACCACTAAAATTAAACAACAATTAATTAATTCCAAGTAGCTATAAACACCTCAAAAACTTACTACCATGAAGAGTTTTTGTGAGCATATCAGTAGCATTGTCATCAATGCTAACATCTAAAAAGTTTACCTCTTTTGAGTTAACAACATCACAAACAATTAAACAAAATGAAGCTTAACTTTTATATGTCCTTGTATGATAAACACTGTTACAGAAAGCTTGACCACTCCTTGATTGTCACAAATGACCACTAGGTCATCACCATTAATAAAACCTTTTAACCATAGAGCTTACTTTATAGATTTTTATTAAAGCTATATATTCAGATTTTGTACTTGACAAGGCCATCACACGTTGAAGAGTTGTTTTCGGGTCCTAATGGGGACACCGCTGGGGTTTTTGGTGGTAGGCCGGTTCAAACGGTCACGGTTAGGCCTTGCGGTCACATGTTGGCCCCTAACCGTGACCGCAAGGTCTTGCTGTCACGGTTTATGTTTGCCTTACCCGTGACCTCGTGACAACAAAACGACAAAATGGCCTGATAAAGTTGAAAAGCGGTCACCAAACCGTCACTGTTTGGCCTAACCGTGACCTCTAGGGTACGAGGTCTCAGTTTAAGGTACGAGGTAGACGTGATTTTGACAGAAGGGCCGGGAATCGTGCCTCGAACCGTCACGTGGAGGCCAAACCATGACGGTTTGTGCACCAGATTTTCACCTAAAATACCTTTCAACTTTCAACACTCGACACTTAATCCGATACTAGAAATTTTTTCATCATAAGGTATTTGAGCTTTCATTCATCCAACACTCGAGATTTTTTAGCCTTCGTCATTCCAAAAACACGTTAATTCGAAAACAATGTTGGGTTCGGGAGATCATTATCAAAAGCCAAAGCTTCCAGATTTGAATGAGGTGCCACATATCGAAGATTCGAACCAGGTTGAACTAGTATATGTTTTATTATAACTTATTATTGAAATATCTAACCATTATCTTTTTTAGGAATATTACGTATATGGGAGTCACCCTCCGTGGGGGGAGGAGGAAACCAACCCGTCGAACACATTTGCTCAAGAGGCGTACAACTCTTTATTTGGACCGACAGGTTACGGTGAAGGGTACAGATATCCCCCTTGCAATTCTTACGGGCATGCCCCGAACACGTACCACTCACAAACAGAGCTGGATTACGGACATCCCCCGTACCAGTCAGAACTAGAAATTACACATGTGTCGGATACTTTTAATGGGAATGACACAGATGAGAGTGATGGTTCGGTTCACCTCAAAGAAAACCATAGGGACACCGCGGAGCATGATGAGGATGAGGATCGAATAAGAAAGGCTACGGTTTCTTATAAAACTAATAAAGTACGAAGAGATTTTATTCTTTTGTTTATTTTATTTTTTATTTGTTTTATATATTGTTTTTTATGTCTAGCTTTATCATTTTTTCAGTATTTTGATTCTCGTGAGGACTTGGAGAGCTGGGCTAAAATGAGAGGACGCGAGCATGGGTGCGTCATTGTGGTGGGTCGGTCACGAAAAAAGGATGTGGAACTATTATGCAATCGTAGTAGTGAACCTAAATTCACTGGCACAAGTAGACATACTGGGAGCATAAAGAAAGGATGTCCCTTTAAACTCGTAGGGAAGTACGTAGGAAAGAGTGACAGTTGGATGTTAAGGTGAGAAACGAGACGCATAACCACGATCCTGTTGTGTACAAGGAGGGCCACGCGCATCTTAGGAAGATGACTGCCAAAGAAATTGATCTTGTAGAGAAGTTACACTGGCAGCACGTGCGGCCACGACATATCCATTCAGCCGTAAGGGAGCACTTTCCCCACAGCGTCTGTGTTGTTCAAGACATATACAATCTGACGTCGAAGTTTAGGGCTGAGGGGAGAAAAGGCATGACACCAATGCAGGAACTTGAAAACCTGCTACAATCTAAAGAGTTCGTGTATGAAACACGAACGAATGAAACTACTAAGGCCGTGGAAGATGTTTTCTTTTGTCATCCTACTTCGTATAAAATGCGGCGCGCATTCCCGCACGTGATGTTGATAGACATGACGTACAAGACCAACATGTACAACATTCCGTTTGTTCAGGTTATTGGCGTTACGTCGACGTCAAAGTCGTTTTGTATTACGCATGCATTTATATCGAGGGAACAGCAGGACAACTTCACATGGGTACTGGAGCGGATCAGAGATATGCTCGACGGGTGTGTGGAGCCCTGCGTTATTGTCACAGACAGGGACCTGGCCCTGATGAGCGCGTGTGACACAGTGTTCCCGAGTGCTACTAAAAACATATGAAGGTGGCACGTTAGGGAGAATATCAAAAGACGGTGGAATATGATATTCAAAATCGGCATGTGGAAGGATTTTCCATACTGGTGGAAGACCTTGTGTTCGTCTCCCACAGAGGCATTGTACGATTACAATTGCAGGAAGATAGAAAAAAAGTTAAATGAAGATGGTAAACGTGGTAAGAATTTCATAGTTATTTTTACTCTAATAATTTATTTGATCATTTTATAAAATTTTTATATCTTTCAGAGGTGTGGGAATATATTTGGAATAATTGGTTGGTGCCGTACAAAGAGAAAATTATTACTTGTTGGATGTATGACCGCCTTAACTTTGGTGAATTTACAACTAATAGGGTTGAGGGCCAACATGCCAACTTCAAGAGTTACCTCACAGGGACCAATAATACGTTACACGCACTTGTCGGATATGTTTGTGACCTCGTGCGCGGTCAGGAGATTGAAATTTGTAAAACATTTGAGGTGTCCCGTGTGAAAATTAAAAAAGACCATCGACTGTCATTGTTTTCAAAGTTGCATTAAAAAGTATCCATTTTTCGCCTTAGCCTCCTTGAATCAGAGTTGACAAAAATGGAAATGATTCAGGAGTCTGGGGGTTCATGTGGACACCAGTTGTTCACGTCCATGGGCTTGCCATGTGCTTGTCGTTTGGAGATATACATCCGAGAAGGTTATATTTTTCTTAATATATTTTTTACTGTTGTCACACGATTGCATATTTTTCACTAATAATTTAACCTTTAAATCCAGTCACAAGTATTCCACTCGATACGGTAGATCCACACTGGAGGAAGCTTGATTTCGAGCCAGCGTACGTCGCGCCGCCTGAACCCGACTACGATGTGAAATTTGATGACTTGAAACAAAAGTTTATGTCGTCTCCCAATCCTCAAGTAAAGAAAACATTGTTTAAGAAAGTATTCGACTCTTTATTTAAGAGCAAGTCAAATCTTAAAGAACCTGAGGTGCGTCATGACCGACGTGGTCATCCAAATATTAAGGAGCAACAAAGAAGAGCGGACTCCAATACATCACAGTATGAGGCTGCTAGACACAGCTCCTATACTTCCTCACAACAAACTATGCCTGACCCGACGAGGCATAGCTCATATACCCCTCATTTAAAATGCCCAACGACCGTTCTAATCAGGCAAAGGCTGCTTCAAATGTACCGATTACGGGAGCTTCCCTAGTTTCCTTTAATATTGAAACCAAAGGACGTGATAAAAGTTATGAAGTTTAAGGATCAGCTGCCCCAATGGATTAACCGGTACGTTTCGACTATAAAAGATGTGCGGCCTGATGGTAACCGTGGTTTTCGGGTGATCGCGGTGGCTTTAGGGAAAAAGCATAATGAATGGGAATGGGTTAGGCGTCAAATGTTGTCGGAGATGGACAGAAACATGTGGTATTGGCGGAGCAATTTGAACCGCAAGTTGCCTGGCTATTATGATTCTGTTCGTAATAGCTTAAATTGGTTTGGCATGACTCAACTCGCACCCGATACCCATTGGCTAACTTTTCTGGCCCATGGACTCGTAATTGCAGAAACATTCACTTGTATTAGTGCATCTTATTTCTTCATTTGGCTGCCAGACATGGTTCCCGCTGAGAACAGCCCTAGAGCCATTATTCACCTATCCAGTTGTCGCACTTCATGTTAACCAATGTCACTTTATTTGCATACAATTGGAAGGGGATTACCCAATGCCCAGTGTGAGCTATCATTGGCCGAGATTTGCATATTAACAAGCACTAGAATGGAAAAATATGTATGAGGATCGTATAAATAATTACGTTAGAATAACGGATCGTCATAAAGGCACCAATGCCTCTTGTAAGTTATCATTTTCCGATACTTTATCATATTAATGAAGATCCATTTATTTGATGATGATGATGATGATGATGATGATGATGATGATGATGATGATAAAAATAATAGTACAAATAATAATAATAGTAATAGTAATAATAATAATAATAGAAATAATAGAAATAATAATAATGATAGAAGAAATAATAATAGTAATAATTTTAAAGTTAATAATAATAATAATAATAATAATAATAATAATTATATTAATAATATTAATAATATTAATAATATTAATAATAATAGTAATAATAATAAAACACTAAATCAAATAGGAGGATAAACTGTCACGGTTTGACCAAACCGTGACGTTTAGGGTTTGGCAACGGTCATGGTTAGGTCTAACCGTGACCTTTTTTCGGGCGCATGGCACCTGTTCGGGCGCATGGCACTTGTAAAAGGTCAATGTTAGGGCAAAAGGTCACGGTTAGGGCAAACCGTGACCGTTTGCCTAATTTTTTAATATTTTACTAATTAAATAATTTTATAAAAAATACCTCCTTGAACCGGTGGTAGTGGGTTTCGAGCCCACACCACTCCCCTGTTGCCCTACCGTCTTAACCAGTCGGGACGGGAGTGGTTCGCTGAAAGGTATAGAAAACATACTCTTTTAAAATAATCTGGACCAAAAGGTCACAGTTTGGGCTAACCGTGACCCCTTTGTTCACATGTGGCGTTGTGGAATGAAGCTGTCACAGCTTGTTGACATAAAGTGTCACGTGGTGACCTAACCGTCACACCTTGTTAACAAAAGAGGTCACGGTTTGGTCTAACCGTGACCTTTTGGGGTTCCCTAATCCCATACATTAACCGTTTATGATCATTTACGTATATCGAATCGGATATTTTTTTCATGAACATGCACACACATCAACATATATATACAATAAGAACAAATACACTTCGTAAACGTACATACAAACGTGCGTACGTGAACAAAGCGTGACGTTTTAATGATAACCTAAACACTCTTATCGGGAACATATCAACATATATGCATCTTATATTTTGTAAACCAATGTTCAAACATACATAATAAATTCTAATAATAATAACAATAATGATAAATAATAATAATAACAATAATGATAATAATATACTCTAATATAAATAAAAAATTTAATAGTAATAATTTTAAAGTTGATAATAATAATTATAATAGTATTATTTTGTGTATCCATAAACTACAAAATAAATTCTAATAATAATAACAATAATGATAAGTAATAATAATAACAATAATAATAATAATATACTCTAATATAAATAAAAATTTAATAGTAATAATTTTAAAGTTCATAATAATAATTATAATAGTATTATTTTGTGTATCCATAAACTACAAAATAAACTCTAATAATAATAACAATAATGATAAATAATAATAATAACAATAATAGTAATAATATACTCTAATATAAATAAAAAATTTAATAGTAATAATTTTAAAGTTAATAATAATAATAATAATAATAATAATATTTTGTATATCCAGAAAGTACAAAATAAACTCTAATAATAATAACAATAATGATAAATAATAATAATAATAATAATAATATACTCTAATATAAATAAAAAGTTGAATAGTAATAATTTTAAAGTTAATAATAATATCGGCGAGGACAGCCCGTGGGAGCAGCTGTTCCGGATGTGCGACCATGCCCATCGAGAGCTGACCGTGGAGTTCTACTGCACCTTCACATTCCGTCCACGTGAGCAGGGACTTGCGGAGCTGGACGAGGACGACATAGCGGACGGTCGTGCGCCCGTGGAGGTTGCTTTCCGGTTGTTCGGGTCCCTACACCGCATGTTACTTAGGCGGTTCGCTGTCGTCAGCGGCCTCTACACGGAGGTGGAGGTCAGACAGCCGATGTACACCACGGCCTTGATCCACGGGGCCGACGACTCCGATCAGGTCTGGTGGCCTGCCATTGGCGACGGACCGTACGGTGGTGATACGAGGTCATCTCATATACGAGACCCTCTGTATAGATACATTCACCGACTCATCACCACGTCCGTCGCTGGTCGTGGGGCGGGGACCGAAAGGGTCAACGCCGCCGACCTTTTCTTTCTTCGGTGTGTACTCACACACCGACACTGCCACCTCGCGCTGCCCTCGCTGATTATTTTGCTAGTTATTATCATCTGCAGTCGTGAGGGGCGTTAGTGGGCGGGAACATCGTTTCCCGGACTGCTCGGGGCTTGGGGTACGCGCATGCCATGTCCCAGCTCCCGCTACCTACGACTCCTGTGCGCGTGGCCGGCCGAACCACCGCCACTGGGATGAGGATCGTTCGGAGGTTCCCCGATGGCACGTGGCACCTGCTCAGTAGATACCATGAGCTCGTGCCATGGGTGCCCGAGCCGTTGGTGGACGCCCCCGAGCTGGCGGGGGCTGAGGTTCACCTTCAGGATGCCCACGAGCCCCTTGGCGGCGGGGAGGATCAGCCCATTCCCCCGCCGCACGACCAGGACCCGCCCCAGCATCCTCAGCGCGTGTACCATGCCGTGTAATTGCCTGCTCATGTTCTTGATATGCTTCAGGACACAAGAGACAGGGTCACGAGGCTAGAGGATATGACCAGGAGGCTGGAGGATACAACCACGAGGCTGCATGATATGATGGACTGGGTCGTCCAGCATATGGTCGCGGACTATGCCGCCTCGGGTACGCCGTTGTTGTCACAGCCACCGAGGCGGTTAGACCATGACGGTGTTGGCCCTTCTGGCGCGGGCGGGTCTGGTCAGGGCAGCGATCCGGGGATGATGGATTAGATAGGTATTTTGTTTGTATTTTATTTCTTTTTATATGTAAAACTCGTTGTATATATATATATGTACAGTTTCAGTTATGATGACTTGTATATTTGGTTGTGTTTGTTTGGTTGTGTTTATTTGTTTGTTTGTTTTATATTTGTAATGTTGATAATGTTAATTGTATATGTTTGATAACAACTGATTTTTACGATTAGGTTAACCATGTGATAAAATAACAACCAACTTGTTTAATAAATAATTAAACACAAAAATTACTTGTAATATGATAAATTAATAATAAACACAAAACACAAACACGTATGTTACGATTAGGTTAACCATGTGATAAAAGACAAAAAAAATAAACTAGTATGATTACTCAAATTTAGAAAATATATACAATATGTCTGTATAATGACAACCGATTTTTACAAACTCGTAAACAAATTAAACATAAAACCGTCACATTAATAATAAATAAATACTTGTAATAAGATAAATTATTAATAAACACAAAACACAAACTTGTGAGTTACGATTAGGTTAAACGAGTGATAAAATTAAAATAAAAACAAAGTGATATGATAAAAAAAATATAAAAAATATAGGCAACATGTCACGGTTTGTCCAAACCGTGACATATAGCCCCCAAAACCCTAACTGCGCACAATCAATTCCCCATTAATTACATACCCAACCATTGTTAACGGATCCCAGAGCTAACTGTCACGGTTAGGCCTCACCATGACAGTTAGGTCTCACACCTGATTGAAAGGTCACGGGGAGGCCTAACCGTGACCGTTTGAATCGGTTTTTTACAGGAAAATGCGGTGTGTGCAGAATTTCCCCTGTTTTCCAACTTATAATTCTACTCATTAATTCGAAAGCATACCTAACATACCCGTGATCTTATTTTTAGCATAGTCAACATCAACACAACCCAATACCATGTCTTTATCAACAGAATTTCACCCAAAGTTAAACCAACTTTTGTTGTTCCATTAAGGTATCTAAGTAACCATTTTACTACTTCCAGGTGCCTTTTACATGGATTTGCTAAGTACATGCTAACCACACTTATTCCATAACCAATATCAGGTTGTGTAGATACCATAAAATACATTACACTTTCCACAACGTTCGAGCCAGGGGTCTCTTTGGAAGCGGTCTCTCTACCTATCTGGATAGAGGAAAGACTTGCCACCACCTACCCCTCCCAGACCCTGCTCTTGAGTGGGATATAGTGGGTTTGTTTGTTTGTTTGTTTGTTTGTTTGTTTGTTTTCCACAACGTTTGCATAAGGCACCCTTTACATGTAAGCCAGTTCCTGATCATGTTTAAGACAATCTTAAGCAGACAACTTGAAACGTTATACCATAGGAGTATCAACAAGTTTACAATTCTCCATGCTAAAATTTACTAACAACTTATGGATATAAGAGCACTGATTCCATCTAATCTTCCTCTTATCTTTGAATATAGTAATCTTCATACCCAAATTCTTTTTTACATCCCCAAGTTCTTTCATGTTAAATTCACCCATTAGTAACTACTTAGTAGCTTTGATCTAATCATGATCTTTACATTCCAAGAACATATCATTCACCTAAAGTAATAAGTACACAAAGTTCCGATATTTATATTCTTTCATATATACGTAAGCATCATAATTGCCTTCAAAAGCTCGAGGGATCAAAAATTTATCGAAAACCTCCTATACTATTGTCTGGGTGACTTTTAACCTAGTCAATGATTTTGTTAACAAATGTTTTCACTAACAAATAAATGTTAATTCACTCTTATTCCTGATTGTTAGCTAATAAACTTGCTTGCAAAGCGGCGTGAACTCTTTCAGACCCTTGCATTGCACACCTTTTTTAGCCGGCCTTCTCTTTCATAGAAATCACCATTAACCTTTTAACTACTTTGGCTTTGCCATTCTTAAGACACATTAAAACCAAACTTTTCAAAGGTTCTACGAGAAATCAAGAACCTCATCAACTTAGGTGCATATGTGATTTCTTTAAGGTCACCTCTACTCCATTATCCAATATGAGTATCTGACTTCTTTCAAGGTCATCTCTATTACAATATCTAATTGAAGTACTAAAGAATATTGTTCAAGAATTTCACATGGTTTGTCATCCTCTAATTGGACTACACCACGATCTTGTATTTCTATCACCTTGAAACAATTTTTTATATGGTAAGAACAACATGAGTCTAGTATCCATTCTCCATCACCTTTACCTCTTGATACTACTAGCGCATCGCAGCTCTTATATCCATCGTTGGACCCAACTCGTGACACATTGCCTTGACCTTAGAAGATGACAACTTAAATTTCTTCTTTCTTCTATCTTCTTTCTAAACATTTCCTCTTTAAATGCTTATTTTAGTTGCATATATAACATTTTAATAGTAATTTCAGGCACTATTCATTTTGATTTTAACTTTTGGGTTTATGCATTCCATGCATTTAGTGTGCGTATTTTCGTTTATATTGAGTAATATTCATTGCGGTGGAATGTAGTCTACTTTGGATGGTTTTTTGTTCTTAAGTTTGGGAAGCGTATTGAAGACAGAGGATGGTATTTGAAATTTAAAAAAAAAATAGATTTAATTTAAATTTAAAAAGTTATCCACTGAGAAATTAAGTTTGGGTTCGAAATTAAAGATATATATTATATCTAAATAGATATCAAGGGGAAAAAATATATGCCACCATTAATTCTCCTTTGAAGTTTGATTGTTACAGGAGCAAAGAACAAATTCAATTTAGTTTTGGAGATTATGCCAGTGAAGAATAATTATATTTTTATTTTGTAAGATTTTTATTGATTTGATTTTTTTTTATTCGTTTCGATTGATTTAGTCGTATGTCTAGCTAATCAATTGTAGTTTTCACAGTAGAGTTTTGTTTCTTTGGTTGAATTTAAATTTTTATATGAAACGTTTATAAGATCCTATTGTTTTACTAATTTATTTGTTTGATTTTTGATTTGATACCTGAAACTTTTTCGATTACATATAAATTTTTAATAAAATTAGCCACTTTGTAATAATTCTAATAATGTCTTCATATTTTGAACCCCTAATCCGCTTTTAATTTGTTATATTAGTAACTTTTGAGTTTATTTATTAATTCAAACTACTCAAGAAATCACACAATCAAGTTAAAACATTCTGGAATACGTGTATGTTTGATTATAATTGATACTTCTAATACTACAATCCACATGCTAAGATCCAAACGGCATGAGCTTTAAGTAGCGGGTTAGCTCTAATCAATGAAGTGTGTTTGGTTAGACATTAGATGTGGTGGACGTCTGAATGGCGTGATGCCTAGTATCGATACAAGCCATTTAACTAAAATCATGAATGCACAATAATTGTTAATGATCGTATACCGAATCAAATCAATAAATTACCTCAGTGTTGGAATTACTTTTTAATATTTTAACTAGGATTTTTCACATGTGCGCGTTGCACGCATGATAACCGACTCAAAACGATTTGAAATTTTAGGCTCGGGCTCAGATCCGGTGCTCGGTTACGACTGGTAACCATAATCAACAGCCACGCCTAAGCGACCAACACCACTCCGGTATCTCATCACCGTCCTTGGAGCTCATTTGGCGAGCAACACTGAATAACAAACTGGAAAGAAAACAAAGAAACCATTAATGAACAACGATCAAAAGAGAGAGCATTTTCTTTCTGAATGCACTGGATGTGAGATGTGATGTGAGTGAAGTTTTCTTTTTTCTTCTCTTTAAAGTCAAAGGGGTAGATTGTAAATACATAATCCTTTGTGACTAATATCAAAACGCCAACTATTTCTTTAAGTTCCTTTTTAAATATATAGGATAATTACTTTACAATTTAATAAAAATTTTTATTACTAATTCTTTATCATAACTAAAAATAATAAAAAATCAAACTTCATCTTTTTGACAAGACCTTAACACGATCACGTATGATTCCTTTTGCAGTTTTGACACGGCGGTGTGATGTAACTTTTTAACTTTTATATTTTTTATAATTTTAGTTTATTGTTACAACTCCATTACTTCAATTTCGTAACATGTGTACTTGCATTGAAATCCAATTGTTATAAACTCGGTTAATTAGTATCACTGAGAACATGAACCTTACTTCTGCTCATACTATTTATAATGCATCAAAAAGATTTGTTGTATCATTTGTTTGTTGGATTCGACACCCAACAAACATACTTTTTTGTTCCTTGAATTAATACCTCCTTTGACCTTACTATGTCTTTGTTCAAGGATGCTCCTCACAAACAACCCATCACCGGAATCTACCTTCTCATTTGTTATTTTCTTGAGATCTTTGGAATTTAATGCAACAAGCACTTCTTCCATAGTCAGCATGTCTTTCGTAAACATGAAAGTGTCAATAAAATGCTTAAATTATTAAGGGAGAGATGTTAGTAATAAATTGTCTTGATCTTCATCTTTTAGTGTTACTCTATATTCTCAAGATCTAATATCAACTTATTAAATTCGTTCATGTGGTATTTGGCTGACTTACTAGAATTCATATGAAATGAATACAACCTCCTCTTGAGGTAGAGACGATTGGCAAGTGATTTTGTCATGTATTGACTCTTTAATTTCATTTAAACTTCAACGGCGTATTGTAGTCTCTTTGAACCCCTCTCTTAGAATCCATTATTGTTACGTCGACCACCAGGTCGTATCTAGGCTCAATATAATGGCATTGTGTGCTACTTGGGGATATAATTATTTTTTGTCAATAAGGTTCTTTGACATTCCTCGTTTTTCGTGCAATGCAACGACCCTTGGTTTACATACAATGCTCTCATCTTCAATTGTCAAAAATCAAATTCACTCTTCAACCATTGTCGATCTTTCAATTTCACGGTTGATTACCTTCTCTGAATTAAGTTTTATGCTTGATACCAATTGTTGAGATAACCAACACCAGAGAGGGATAAACAATGATTAAGAATGATAACAAACAAGAAGTACTCTCAATCTTATTGATTAATCAAAACAAATTATACACCCTAATTCATATATCATAATGAACTCACAAATACGATTAGAAGCTCATTCAACAACTTAGAACACATCTGGATGATAATCAAAGCATGAGTATCTCTAACATCCATTAAGAGTGAATTAACACTTCTAAAACATAAAAGTTACATTTAGGCCACCGACACTTCTATGAATATTACAATTTTAGCTTTATACTTCACACAAATAATAAGAAGAATGATTAGTTAGGTATACAAGGAGGTAACACAATGATGATTCCATGGTAAAGGTTTACATCTGTACGAGGTAAGATAATATTAGGAAAGAACACAACTACATTAACTCAATACTAGAACCATTAACCAATTACAAGAAGTTTTATACTAGTGAAGGAAAACCCAAAAGTTTAAATAAGAGGCTATACTTTCAATTCCAAGAAATAATAACCATTCAAAAGAAATGGTAACAGTCTAGTGGTATGGTATTTGACCTTACAAAAATAATATGGATTCAAATTCTTGCAAATGCAAGTGTAGATGGAATTTGATGGGAAAAATGTTGTTACACGAAATCAAAAGAAACTAACACAAACTAAAATAATTTGATAATCATTAATTTACCAAGGTTCATCTTTTACTTTGCTTCGATTAACCCTAAGATTAGAAAGGACAAGAACTTATTTAAGTAAATGTTACATGTCACAAGTCGGTAAATGTTATATCTATATCTCTAATAAAAATGCAATTCATATCATTTTGTATCACAATTCTAGCTCTATGATAATCTTTGGTAGTTTATTTTTATTTTACAATCACATGTTATAATTCTAGCTTCTCAATATTTTGTTTCCGCTTCTTTTCTTTTTCAATATTATTATTTTATTAGTTACTTAAAATTTAAATATTTTTATATATGTTTTTAAATCTCCATAACTATTTAAATTTTCTAACTCATGTAATAGTGTAATACGGGTTTCTAACTTAATATATAAAAGAGTTAATTACGCAAATGGTCCTTGTGGTTTGTAGAAAATAACAGGTTTAGGTACTAAAAGTTTTTTTTATAATAAGTTGGGGTATTGTGTTTTCAACTTGCAATGAGTTAAGATATTAGCATTAACAGATTTTTTGTTAAACCTAAAAATATTTTCAACCTTTTCACTTCAGAAGAATTACTAATATAACTTAAACAAACAAACCCAGTATATCCCATTCAAGAGCAGGGTCTGGAGGGGTAGGTGGTGGCAAGTCTTTCCTCTATCCGGATAGGTAGAGAGACCGCTTCCAAGGAGACCCCTGACTCGCTACAAAGCTATAACACGTACTATATATACACACACACAGTGTATATATATTGAATATTTCACCACCATCGCCAGCCCCCTTCGTCGGGCCCTACCGTCAGCCACCACCGCCGGCTACCACCGTCGGCCCCCATCGCAAGCCCCTACCATCGAGCCCAACCCCATCACATCGTCCTCACCACCACCATCTTCTTTTTAAATCAAACAACAACACCGTCAATGCCATCTTCATCATCACATCATCAGCACCATCATCAGCATCTCATCATCACCACCATGGCACCATCCACCGCCGATTCATTTCCAGTAAACCACCACTTTTGCCAAACATTTCTAATTAGGTAATGTTTAATTTGGATTTTAGGGTTTTAAAGAAGTCACGGGAGGTGGGGGCCACCGATGTGTTTGGATCTGGTTGTGGTGGTGTGGTTGGGGAAAGAAGGGTGGAACCAGTTGATGGTGGGTGGCGATAGTCCTTTAGTAGTGGTGGTGATGGTGATCTAACTGCGAGTGGGAGGAAGACGGAATTAGGTGGGTTGGAGGTTTTTGTTACGAGTGACTACGGTGGACTTAGTGGTGGTTTGGGTCTGAAATATAGACGTTGACCAAGGTGGTGGTGGGGCGACAACTATGGTCGGTAACAGCGGTGGTGGTGGCGACAACATGGGGGTGTTTGGATGTCCTTATTAAAAGTCCTTTTTAGCTTTTTTAGGAGGAAAATGACCAAAATGCCCCTCAATAAGTTAAAAATTTTAGCTTATTGACTTATTTAAGGGGTATTTTTGTCTTTTTACCCCTTAAATAAGTCAAAAGTTGAAAATAAAAGCACTCCCAAACACCACCCATGGTGAGTAACATCAGTGGTGGTTTGATTCTTTGAAAGAGAAATGGGTGGGTGGGGGTTGGATATTTTAAAGTTATAGGTAATTACACAAATGATCCTAGATAAAGAGAAATATAAAATTACAAAGTAATTTCTCAAAGGGTATTTTAGTCATTTTATTGAAATTTAAGAGAATAATTAATGTCTGTTAGGTGGTGTTTGTTTTTTAGAAAAAGAGCTTCTAAAGCTCTTTTGTCTGCGCCAAAAAGAGGCGGGCAGATGTTTGAGGTCTGCAGAGTGTTTGTTTTTTTGAAGACGTTTCATTAAAAAACGTCTGCGTGACCTCTTCTTGGAGAAGAGGTGGACTAATGTCTTCTTACCTCTACAAACCTCTTCTAACCAAAAGAAAAAAAAAACTCTAGACATCTCCTTCTCCTTCTTCCTCCTCGTGGTCTCCAGCTTCGCCGGCGACGGCATCTCATTCATCTCCCACAACGTCGCCACCAGGTTCCTGGCGGAGACCGGCCGCGACCGCCCACCGCCACCATCGAAATTAGGCGACTCCACACCACCACCACCACCGCCACCACCACCAAGCTTAGATTTACACGACGGCGTCATCCTCCACGACGGCGCCGGAGTACTAGATCTAGACCCACCTCCGCGACGGGTCTTCCCCACCATAATTGCCCGTTTGAATCGGTAATTGTGCAGTTTAGACGAAGACGACGGTGATGAAGAACACCCTCGTTTCCGGATCTTATCGGGACCCGGGATCAAACCGTCGATGACCCGATTACTCTGCCTCGACATCACACCAAATTGTTACAAAAAGCTTCGAAATTGTTGCTCCAAAAGTGGGTATCAAGATCGATTCATGGGTGATTTGATCTTTTGAGATTATAGATCGGAATTGTTATGGAAACTTGGAGCACAAAGAATGGGAGATTATGAATCCTTGATGGGATTTTACAGAGGGTTTCTTGATCAAGAAAAGAGTACCAATGTCTGTAATGAGTTATGAGTTTGGAAGATTGTGGAAGGAATCAGTGTATGAAGGGATGAGGTGGAAAGGGGGAGAGCATGTGATGTGAGGATTAAAGATGACATGTTACTTGTGAATTACAAAACAAATAGTCTTCTTAATACAAGCTGCAGAGGTTTGGTCCACCTCTTCTCCTACAGATGTCTGCAGATGTGGTCTGCAGACTCCAGACGTTTTACCTCTTCAGAAACAAACAACACCTTTGTCTTAGTACCCATTCTTGTTATAAAATTAAAAATACAATATCCCAACTGTCACAAAAAAACCTTTACATCCAAACCTGTTATTTTCGATAAACCACAGGGACCATTGCGTAATTAACTCTATATAAAATTATAATATAATTCTCACATTACGAGACTTGTACAGAAAAACTAACTATAATAATTAAGATAAAATTATTGTAACACCCCAACCCGGAGAGGCTGACGTGTCACTATTACAGATATCAAATCAAAAACCAAATCCACGATATTAAAGAGATTGTCAAAAGAAATAAATTCAAACAAACTCCATAATCCGAAATAACCTAATTAAGTTGTTCATTACATCAATTTAAGTAAAATATAATCCTGATCTTCAACCACTCTTCACTGATTTCCCGGATTACCCTGATTACCTATAATCAAATAAGAAAAACACCACGAAAGAAAATACGGCTGAGCCAAAAGTTGCTCAGTGACGGAAATAACAATAGTAATGATAAGAAGCATAACATACTGATATCTGATACTGAACTGATCATATGATATGGAAAACAGAAATCTGAATCTAAACATAAAATACTGATACTGAACTGAACATGTAATACTGAACTGAACTGATCTACACGACGCGTATATACAAACAAAATAAGTCGTGTAATATAAGAAGTACCCAGAGCCGAAACTGAACTGATAAGTACATAGCTAGCTAGACTATGCACAAATGAGATGGTGTGTGGGGCGTACACACATTATTCCATCCCCCGGAACTGAACTGATCTGAACTGAACTAGGATCGATCCATCCGCCACCCAGATATTATGGCCAAAGTACTACCCGAGTACTAACGTGTTAACGGAGACGCCGTGAACTATTTATTACACACCGTCACGAAAAGTGTCACATCATTGACGCCACAATGATATGTCGGAGAGCTCGGGTAACAGAGTATCAAATCAAATGGTAGTACAACTACCAACATATAACGTATCAATAGAACATTTATAGGAACATGCAATAATGAGCACAAAGTTATAAAATATATATTGCATGCTGTAAGCCTTCAACAAGTAAAATTAACAAGTCGAACGAGTCATAGCATAACAAATAATGTTAGACGACTAGTAAAATACCAAAGGCCAAACGAGTCATATTAACGGAAACATGGTATCAAAATCTGTACTACAAAGTAACAAAACATAATTTATACTATGATAAAAGTAACCAAGAATCCGTACCTTATACATGAATGACAATAATCAGAAACAAGGTCTAAGCTCGGTTAACGCCGTGAGAACCTACGATAACGTAACGCAAAAATTATAGTTTGGATTTTCCTATTTTAAATTGGAAAAATTCCATTTCTGCCCCTGTCTTTTCACACTCGTTAAAAATACTAAACGACGTTTAAAAATTCTGAAAATCTCCAGTTTACTAGATTAGTGATTTCTAAACAACTTTCATTTAAAAAAGTTTCTGATTTGGATTACCGAAATATGAGAAAAACGTGGATCTTTACAGCTGCGCAGAACTGCTAGCTGTTACGAAAACGATTGTTTGGAGGTCTAAATGAATGAGTTTTTCGATGTTTTATATATCAACGGATTCGTCTTTCGACGAAATTCGTCATGGACACAAGGTTTAACTGATTTGAATCTGTTATGAAAAAGTTATGGCCTCTGTAAGTTGGCTGTAAAATACGTATAAATCAAGGTATTTTGATAAACCGTAAAATCATTTCTGGTTAAAACACATCCGTTACAGGTTTGAAAATATTTTATAAATAAGTATAAATCATGACTTAAACAATACTAAGTGAAAGGAAACGTTTAGACTAATAATAATTTATTAATTATTATCTAAGGATTTATTCTTTTTAACGAATTATTCAAAAACATTCTTGTTAAAATGTTTTATTACAAAAATACTTATTTAACTAACTTAAAAAATATAGAAAATATTCAGTGACCTTTAAAAATATTTGAAGTCTACCAAATGATTTGTATATTTTTTTTAAAATTTTCTGTGATTAAATTCTGGGTGAAAAACTAGTTAAAAAAATGTGAGGTGGCCGGGTTTCGAACCCGGGACCTTCAACATAGCGGGGGGAACACGGAACCAATAGACCAGGCTTACAGCCGTGGTGTAAAAATGGTTCCACACCTTTATAAACTGAGTTAACAAACACCCCCTTTTCTCAAGAACCCTAGAATTCGATTGATCCCAAATTAAACATCAATTTGATGTTGTTAACGAATACAACCATAGGGCTTTTGTTCATCAACCAAAATTGAGTAAGTAGGTGCTCTTAATTACCTGTTTGGTGATGGATTGAAGACGATTAGAATGAAGAACAGGTCGCGGCACAGATGGTGCTCGATGGTGACCAATCCTTGATGAAAACCAAATTAAATTGGTAGGAAGTTTCGTATGTTGATTACAAACAAAAGCCCCTTATCAAATCCTGTTGAAATCGATCAGAGATGGGATATACATTGAGTTGCAGGTCCGCGATGATGAGGACAAAGAATGTGGTGTTTATGTTTATTTCTGATGAAGTTGAGTATTATAACAGCTTAGGCATGATTAATCATTCGATAGTGCACGATTACTTTAGATTATTATACGCGTATATTGTGATTTGAACGTGGTGGTCGGCCGAAAGTGGAATAATCGTGGATTCGTTCCAATCGCACTCAAATTATAAAATCACAGTGGGTCACGGGTTCGATTCAATCACGCGAGTGTGTCGGGAACAAATGATTGAGCTTAAATCGATTAAAATTGGTTGTTTGGGGGTCGCCGGAGCCACCGGATTTGGCCGGAAATAGTCGCCGGCGATGGAATCGGAAAAACGGGAGGGGTGGGGTTGGTTTTAAACCAAATTACACACTTGGTCCTGTGGTTTATGTTTTTTTTCAATTTATACACAAACTTATTAATTTTAAGTTTTTAAAATGGCAATGTAACCCCTGAACTTTTATTATTATTATTATTATTATTATTATTATTATTGTTATTATTATTATTATTATTATTATTATTATTATTATTATTATGGGTATTATAATTCTACCCACTTAAAACAATTTCGTCCACGAAATTGCTAGGTACAGATCGAACAAGATATGACATAACGTACGCTGAGTACTGTGATGTTCAAGAAACAGATAACTGATAACTTCATAACTGATAGCATAAACATATAAAAGATAATAACTAAGAGGTAAATAGATACGGATATTGGGAACGGATTTCATCTTCTATCTCCCATGTAGCTTCACGTTCGGAATGGTTTTTCTATAATACTTTAACAAAAGGGATAGTTTTCCTACGCATAATGCGTTCTTGTCGGTCAAGTATGGCCTCGGGTTCCTCCTCGAACGATAAGTCTTCGCGAATCAAATGAAGCGGATAATTCACAACGTGAAGAGGATGATAATTGTACCCCCTTAGAAGAGATACATGAAAGACATTATGCACATGTGACAGTTGAGGTGGTAAAGCCAAACGATACGAAACCTCACCAACTCTTTCTAGAATTTCAAAGGGTCCGATAAACCGTGGACTAAGTTTCACTTTTAGACCAAAACGTCGTACGCCTTTGCAAGGCGAAACCTTCAGGAACACTTTGTCACCGATCTTAAACTCCAAAAGCCGACGGTGTCGGTCTGCATAACTTTTCTGTCTACTTTGAGCTTCCTTTAACTTTTCTCTAGCAATAGCAACTTTCTCATTCGTGATCTGAACTAACTCGGGTCCTTCGATGACTCTTTCACCGACCTCTTCCCAACAAATAGGTGCTCTACATTTACGACCATACAATAATTCGAAAGGTGCCATGCCAATGCTAGCTTGCCAACTATTGTTGTAAGCAAACTCGACCAAACACAAGTACTCATCCCAGTTCCCAGTCCACTCTAAGACACAAGCTCGAAGCATGTCCTCAAGTGTCTGAATAGTACGCTCCGACTGACCGTCAGTCTGAGGATGAAACGCCGTACTAAATCTCAACTTGGTACCCCATGCAGCTTGCAAACCCTTCCAAAAGCGAGAGGTGAACCTCGGGTCTCGATCACACACGATGGACACCGGGGTGCCATGAAGTCTAACAATCTCTTGTGTGAACACTTCAGATAGTTTGCTAACCGGAAATCCTTGCTGAATTGGGAGAAAGTGAGCCGACTTTGACAATCTGTCAACTACAACCCATATTGCATCATTCTTCTTAAATGTCATTGGCAACCCTGTCACAAAATCCATGGAAATATCATCCCATTTTCATACAGGAATAGGTAGTGGCTGAAGCAAACCACTAGCTCTCTGATGCTCAATCTTGACCTGCTGACAAGTAAGGCAACGGCTAACATACTTAGCCACATCCTCTTTCATTCCATTCCACCAAAAGTTCTGACGAAGGTCCCGATACATCTTAGTAGATCCAGGATGAATAGAAAACGGAGAACTATGTGCCTCAGCTAATAACGATTCTCGAAGAGAAGAATCATTAGGCACACATAAACGTTTACCACACCAGATTACTCCATGTTCATCTACTCTGAATTCTGATTGTTTACCAATCTCCACATTCTGTAAGATTGCCCAGAGTTCACCATCATCTTTCTGTGCGTTCTTAATCCGGGATATTAAGTCTGACTCAATCTGGAGTGTAGCGAGATATCCGTCACTCTTGCCAATATGTAGGCCAATACCCAATCTATCGAGATCGGTAATGTTCTGAGGCTGTAGCTGTAGGGAGGCTACTGTTCCTGAGCTCTTCCTGCTAAGAGCATCAGCTACCACATTGGCCTTTCCCGGATGATATTGAATATTGGCATCATAATCTTTTAACAACTCTAACCATCTTCTCTGCCTCATGTTTAGTTCCTTTTGTGTGAAGATATATTTCAAGCTCTTGTGATCAGTAAAAATATCACAAGTCTCTCCGTAAACATAGTGACGCCATATTTTCAACGCGAAAATAACAGCAGCGAATTCAAGATCATGCGTAGGATAATTAACCTCGTAAGGTTTCAACTGCCGTGAAGCATAAGCAATGACCTTACCATACTGTATTAGCACACATCCGAGTCCTTTTTTAGAGGCATCGCTGTAAATCTGATATCCACCCGTGCCCGATGGAAGTGTGAGAACAAGAGCAGACACCAATTTTTTCTTGAGCTCTTCAAAACTTTTCTCTCGTTCATCATTCCAAGAGTACTTAACCCCTTTCCTTAACAGTTGCGTAAGGGGTAAAGCTATAACAGAAAAACCTTCGACAAATCTGCGGTAGTAACCAGCAAGGCCAAGGAAACTACGGACTTCTGTGGCTGAGGTCGGTCTAGGCCACTTAGTGATCGCCTCTATTTTAGCAGGGTCATCATAATACCATCCGCAGAAACGACATGACCCAAAAAGGCTACCTTGCTCAGCCAAAATTCACACTTTGAAAATTTAGCATAAAGCTTCTTTTCACGTAGTGTTTCGAGCACGATACAAAGATGATTCTCATGCTCCTCCTTACTTTTTGAATAAATTAAGATATCGTCGATAAATACAATGAAGAACTTGTCGAGGAACTTGCGGAAGACTCGGTTCATTAGGTCCATGAATACGGCCAGGGCATTAGTTAACCCGAACGACATAACCAGGAACTCATAGTGACCATACCGAGTACGGAAGGTAAATTTAGGGACGTCAGAATCTTTGATCTTTAGCTGATGGTAACCAGACCTCAGATCGATTTTAGAGAAACACTTTGCACCCTGAAGCTGATCAAATAAATCATCAATACGAGGCAGAGGGTAACGGTTACGGATAGTGATCTTGTTGAGTTCTCTGTAGTCAATGCAGAGTCTCAAAGAACCATCTTTCTTCTTCACGAATAGGACCGGTGCGCCCCAAGGTGAGACGCTTGGTCTAATAAATCCGCCCCAAGGCGAGACGCTTGGTCTAATAAATCCCAAATCTAGTAATTCCTGTAACTGCTCCTTTAACTCCTTAAGCTCCATAGGTGCCATACGATACGGTGCCTTAGAAATCGGTTCAGCACCTGGAATAAGATCAATAGTGAATTCTACCTCGCGATCTGGTGGAAGTCCGGGTAACTCCTCAGAAAACACGTCAGGAAAATCACATACAATCGGATAATCAGATATGTTCGGCTTTTTAGAAGATGTAGCTTTCACTGAAACTAGGAATCCCATGCAACCGTGCGATAAGAGTTTCTGAGCCTTAAACGCAGAGATGATTTTCAACGATTTCCGAGGCTGAGTCCCTTGATAAACGAGTTCAGGGCATTGAGGATTTCCAAATAAAACACGACGAGTCTGGCATTCAATAATAACGTGATGTCGAGTTAACCAGTCCATACCAAGTATGACATCAAAGTCACTCATTTGCATAGGAAACAAATCAGCTTTACGAATAATAGACTCGATTCTGATCGGACAATCTCTATAGACATGCGAGATGATAGTCGCCTCTCCTAATGGAGTCGTAATAGCCAAAGCGTGCTCTAACGCAGTCGGTGCAGTCCTTAAGTACTTAGCAAACAAAAGGGATACGACAGAATGCGTAGTGCCCGTATCGAATAAGACATAAATATCCCGCTTTCCTATGCAAAGGGTACCGGAGATCATACCTAGGGCGTTTATTATCAGTATCGGATAACACATATATATGTATATAATACGTTGCTAACTAAGGGGTCAGAAATATACCTGGTGCGTTAGCCGCTTCATTTGCTGTGAGTGCAAAAACTCGTCCTCCAGTTGCAGGTTTAGCTTGATTTCCTCCAGCGTTATTACGAGGGTCGCGCTGAGGGCAATCCCTAATCATGTGTCCTGCATGTCCGCATCTGAAACATAATCCTCCGGCCAGACGACAAGCTCCCTTATGAAGTTTCCCGCATGTGTTACACTGAGGGATAGCATTCCGATCTTGATTAGGGTGCTACTGATTTGGTGGTTGAGCACGAGTAGGAGCCTGCTGAGTCTGATTATGAGTTGATTTCTGGTTCTGGTTTCGATTCTTCCATGATCGAGAGTTATTGTTGTTGTTGCGATCAAAACGGTTTCGACGGTCTCGTGGTGGTGAAGACTGACTTCTATTCGTATGAGAAGATGATTGATCATGGTCATTCTCTCTAGGCCGCTTGCGGTTATCATCATACGACTTCTTTCCATTCTTTTTATCATTATATAAGTTTTTAACAGCATCAACCACTTCATTAATATCTTTAAACCGATGATTCAATATAAACTTTCGATCTCTTTCACATATGGCCCACTGAAAATTTTCTGTCTGCTCATGCGGTGAGCCTGCAGATGCACCAAGAAAACTCACTAACCGTGTAAATCGTGTCTTGAAATCTGTTATGTGCTCGTCATCCCTCTGTCTAATATTAGCATACTGTCTACGATACTCAGTGCGGTCAGCAGCAGTGAAGTATTCCTCATAAAACGTTCCTCGGAATTTATCCCAAGGAAGTGTAGCTGCATATTCGTTTCCTCCTCTAGCTTGTTTCACAGTCGTCCACCATCTGTGAGCATCATCTTCTAACTTGTATGTAGCCAACCTTACTTTGTATACGTCCTCAACACCAAGTACCTCAAACAATTTCTCAATATGACTGATTCAGTTTTGCACCTCGACCGAATCATTGGAAGTACTGAAAGACTTAGGCCTTTGCTTCTGAAAACGTTCCAACCAGACATGAATACCATCACGGGGTGGTGGTGTATTATCACCGGAAGGTGCTCCTGTGTTGTTCCCGCCAGAAGGTGGCTCTGAGTTATTTCCACCGGGTGGAGGTCCTGTGTTGTTTCCCTTCGAATTCGCCTGTTGTATCTGCTGGATGACTGTTTGAGCAGTCTGAGTCATCAGATTAGGGAGTATTCCAGAAATAACAGCGTTTACGGCATTAGCAACGAGGGTTTCAAGAGGAGTATCAGATGAGGGGCCATTCGAGTTATTGCGGTTGTTCACACGTCTCTTAGGAGCCATCTTAAATGAAGATACATGTGTGAACACTGAAATTTAGATTGGAAACAGAATTTAGATCCTAACCCAACGTCTACCCATTACCTCACAAGTTTATTTTAGTGTTTAAGTTTTCTACAGGAAAGAGCCTTTGCTCTGATACCATAGCTGTAACACCCCAACCCGGAGAGGCTGACGTGTCACTATTACAGATATCAAATCAAAAACCAAATCCACGATATTAAAGAGATTGTCAAAAGAAATAAATTCAAACAAACTCCATAATCCGAAAGAACCTAATTAAGTTGTTCATTACATCAATTTAAGTAAAATATAATCCTGATCTTCAACCACTCTTCACTGATTTCCCGGATTACCCTGATTACCTATAATCAAATAAGAAAAACACCACAAAAGAAAATACGGCTGAGCCAAAAGTTGCTCAGTGACGGAAATAACAATAGTAATGATAAGAAGCATAACATACTGATATCTGATACTGAACTGATCATATGATATGGAAAACGGAAATCTGAATCTAAACATATAATACTGATACTGAACTGAACATGTAATACTGAACTGAACTGAACTGATCTACACGACGTGTATATACAAACAAAATAAGTCGTGTAATATAAGAAGTACCCAGAGCCGAAACTGAACTGATAAGTACATAGCTAGCTAGACTATGCACAAATGAGATGGTGTGTGGGGCGTACACACATTATTCCATCCCCCGGAACTGAACTGATCTGAACTGAACTAGGATCGATCCATCCGCCTCCCAGATATTATGGCCAAAGTACTACCCGAGTACTAACGTGTTAACGGAGACGCCGTGAACTATTTATTACACACCGTCACGAAAAGTGTCACATCATTGACGCCACAATGATATGTCGGAGAGCTCGGGTAACAGAGTATCAAATTAAATAGTAGTACAACTACCAACATATAACGTATCAATAGAACATTTATAGGAACATGCAATAATGAGCACAAAGTTATAAAATATATATTGCATGCTGTAAGCCTTCAACAAGTAAAATTAACAAGTCGAACGAGTCATAGCATAACAAATAATGTTAGACGACTAGTAAAATACCAAAGGCCAAACGAGTCATATTAACGGAAACATGGTATCAAAATCTGTACTACAAAGTAACAGAACATAATTTATACTATGATAAAAGTAACCAAGAATCCGTACCTTATACACGAATGACAATAATCAGAAACAAGGTCTAAGCTCGGTTAACGTCGCGAGAACCTACGATAACGTAACGCAAATTATAGTTTGGATTTTCCTATTTTAAATTGGAAAAATTCCATTTCTGCCCCTGTCTTTTCGCACTCGTTAAAAATACTAAACGACATTTAAAAATTCTGAAAATCTCCAGTTTACTAGATTAGTGATTTCTAAACAACTTTCATTTAAAAAAGTTTCTGATTTGGATTACCGAAATATGAGAAAGACGTGGATCTTTACAGCTGCGCAGAACTGCTAGCTGTTACGAAAACGATTGTTTGGAGGTCTAAATGAATGAGTTTTTCGATGTTTTATATATCAACGGATTCGTCTTTCAACGAACTTCGTCATGGACACAAGGTTTAACTGATTTGAATCTGTTATGAAAAAGTTATGGCCTCTGTAAGTTGGCTGTAAAATACGTATAAATCAAGGTATTTTGATAAACCGTAAAATCATTTCTAGTTAAAACACATCCGTTACAGGTTTGAAAATATTTTATAAATAAGTATAAATCATGACTTAAACAATACTAAGTGAAAGGAAACGTTTAGACTAATAATAATTTATTAATTATTATCTAAGGATTTATTCTTTTTAAAGAATTATTCAAAAACATTCTTGTTAAATGTTTTATTACAAAAATACTTATTTAACTAACTTAGAAAAATATAGAAAATATTCAGTGACCTTTAAAAATATTTGAAGTCTACCAAATAATTTGTATATATTTTTTAAAATTTTCTGTGATTAAATTCTGGGTGAAAAACTAGTTAAAAAATGTGAGGTGGCCGGGTTTCGAACCCGGGACCTTCAACATAGCAGGGGGAACACGGAACCAATAGACCAGGCTTACAGTCGCGGTGTAAAAATGGTTCCACACCTTTATAAACTGAGTTAACAAACACCCCCTTTTCTCAAGAACCCTAGAATTCGATTGATCCCAAATTAAACATCAATTTGATGTTGTTAACGAATACAACCATAGGGCTTTTGTTCATCAACCAAAATCGAGTAAGTAGGTGTTCTTAATTACCAGTTTAGTGACGGATTGAAGACGATTAGAATGAAGAACAGGTCGCGGCACAGATGGTGCTCGATGGTGACCAATCCTTGATGAAAACCAAATTAAATTGGTAGGAAGTTTTGTATGTTGATTACAAACAAAAGCCCCTTATCAAATCCTGTTGAAATCGATCAGAGATGGGATATACATTGAGTTGCAGGTCCGCGATGATGAGGACAAAGAATGTGGTGTTTATGTTTATTTCTGATGAAGTTGAGTATTATAACAGCTTAGGCATGATTAATCATTCGATAGTGCGCGATTACTTTAGATTATTATACGCGTTTATTGTGATTTGAACGTGGTGGTCGGCCGAAAGTGGAATAATCGTGGATTCGTTCCAATCGCACTCAAATTATAAAATCACAGTGGGTCACGGGTTCGATTCAATCACGCGAGTGTGTCGGGAACAAATGATTGAGCTTAAATCGATTAAAATTGGTTGTTTGGGGGTCGCCGGAGCCACCGGATTTGGCCGGAAATAGTCGCCGGCGATGGAATCGGAAAAACGGGAGGGGTGGGGTTGGTTTTAAACCAAATTACACACTTGGTCCCTGTGGTTTATGTTTTTTTCAATTTATACACAAACTTATTAATTTTAAGTTTTTAAAATGGCAAAGTAACCCCTGAACTTTTATTATTATTATTATTATTATTATTATTATTATTATTATTATTATTATTATTATGGGTATTATAATTCTACCCCCCTTAAAACAATTTCGTCCACGAAATTGCTAGGTACAGATCGAACAAGATATGACATAACGTACGCGGAGTACTGTGATGTTCAAGAAACAGATAACTGATAAGTTCATAACTGATAGCATAAACATATAAAAGATAATAACTAAGAGGTAAATAGATATGGATATTGGGAACGGATTTCATCTTCTATCTCTCATGTAGCTTCACGTTCGGAATGGTTTTTCCATAATACTTTAACAAAAAGGATAGGGTAGAAAAAGGTTAATGATGATGCAAGTAGGAAGATTTGATTGGGGTGGAGATACGGGTGGACAACAGCGACCGGTGTATGGTGGTGGAATTCGGTGGTCAACGGTGGTATTAGGTTTGTGATGGTAGTGAAGAAGGAAACAAAAAAGGGAGGCGGCAGTGGTGGTGGTTCGTGTAGTGGTGGTGGTTCGTGTAGTGGTGGTGGAACTGGTGATTAGAGATTACTGCGACACTCATTGCCAGTTGGCGAGGATGTGGACGGTGATTAGTACGTGACATAGGTGGAGTCCGATGGTGGTGCGTGGTGGTTGTGTTGGTAGTTTTAAATAAGTGTGTAAACAATCCTAAAAATTTAAAGTTTACATAACAATCCTTAAATGAAAATGAACAAAATAGCTTTACATTTAACTGAAAAAAGTTAACACAGTTAGTGTCAAGTTCTAAACAATTAAGAAATGAAATATTAGGAGTTGATATGTTAAAATATTCCTCTTGGACTGATAGGGTTAAATGACCCTAATCCCAAGGGCTAAAATAGTAATTTACTCAAAGTTACGAATGTTTAAAAAAGCCAAAAAACGTTAAAAAATAACAAAATAGCATTGCCTAAAATATTCATCTAACAAACTTTTTCTTACGATTTGATTTCAACAATTTATTAAAAAAATTAATGGCTAAGAGTTTTTTCTTGCTTTTTTTAGTTTTAAAACCTTTTTTAGTTAAGCCTTGCCTAATAATTGTTATGTTGGATAATGCAATGAGAAGCAAATAATTGTACAACACGAAAAAAATCAGGTTGATTTACACATAAGTAGAACACATTTGATTTTTGATTTTAACACATTTCTAAAGTTCAACTTCTAGAAAAGACTTCAGGTTGATTCACACATTCATAGAACACAATTGATTTTTGATTTTAATAAATTTCTAAATTTCTGCTTCTAGAAAAGATTAGAATTTTCATTATGGAGTAAACTATTATTTTGGTCCCTGTAGTTTGAATTTTTAACCATTTGAGTTCAAAATTTTTTTTTCTAACAAATCAATGCCCTTAGCTTGTATTTTATAACCCTTTCAGTTTAATACATTAACAGAGTTAGATTTTTCTGTTAGTTTCTAATAAAATAACCAAAATGTCATTTGATTGAAATGGTTATTTTAATAACCTCAGGGACCAAAAACGTAATATACTTTGATTCCTAAGGTTAATCTAAAATAATCATTTCAGTCCAAATGTATTTTGATCATTTTGTATTTTGATCATTTTATTATAAACATATAAAAAATTTGACTCTGTTAGTGTATTGAATTGAAAAGTGTTACAAAATACAAATTACGGGGCTTACTTTGTTAGAATTTTTTTTTTTAGATTCAAATGGTTAAAATAACCAAGTCAAAAGAAAAAAAACAATTTACTCAAATTACTCTTCATTATGTGAGGCGACGATAATGACCCCTTCTTTTAAGAAATTTGATACGAGTTAAAATCTTAAATTAATACACAAGTCAATTTTGGTTGATTAATATTAAACAATTAGGTGAAAAGGACATCTTGTAACACTTGATAATTATAAAAAGTCCAAAATGATCGAAAAAAATTCTTGACCACTCTTTGTCGTCACGGCCTATCAATCATCACAACCAACACGATTCACACCACCGTCGTTGATACGATCACCGTTGTCGGCGTCGCCACCTTAACAACACTGTTGACACCATCCCATAATTACCAGTGTCGCCTCATCCCCGTCCGTCATTCCCACCGGTAACATCTCTGTTGCTGTTTTTTTAAAAATAATTCATTAACCCAACCTTACTTGAGCTCGAATGACCTAAACCTTTTCAACTCAGATTTTAACCCAAACTCCATTTGAGCCTATCTACTTTGACCTGACATTTATGTAGATCCTACCGTCCATTGTAGTTCGCTAACATAGTATCAATATGATTTTTGTAATATTAGTGTAATATTTACTTTTCCTAAAGTGATAGTTTGTGTTGACATATAAAATGAAAATAAAAATAACAAAAAAAACAAAGATTACAAGGAAAAAATCTATACCTGATAACAAACAAATTATTATGTCACTTGTTATAACTTTTTAATTAGCCAAACATTATTTTTCACGCATCTCTCTTATTACTAATTAATATGCATAAGTTAAATGATATGTATTTACTTATTTAAAAAATTACATGTAAAACTAATATGTTCATTATTATATTTCAAATTTTAATAATATTTTAAATCATCTATTTATTTTTATAAATACATGTGTGGGGGAAGGTTACCATACAAAGTGCAAAAAAGTAAGAAACATACGAAGTCACTAGGGTGTGGCACATATCTTTTGAAAGATGAGTAATTTCATCCGTGCCGCAATTACGCATATAAGATGGATAGTTACGCAAGTTATATTCATTGTTATATAAATTGTAATTATAATTACGCAAGTTATATTCATTATTATGTAAGTTGTAATTATAATTACGCAAGTTCAAATTACTCAAGTTATAAATAGCAATTACGCAAGTTATAAAGTTATATGATAATTACGCAAGTTATTTTTATAATTATGCAAGTTATATGCACAACACATTCATGTTTTTTTAAATAAGTGATTTTTTTTTTAAAAAAAAGTATAGCAATACTATACTTAAATTAAAGATATTAAATGTTTGATTTTATGGTGTAATTTTTTTTATAAAAATAATGATGTATAAAAAGGTTATACGCGTTTAAAAAATAAGAGAATTTAAAAAAAAAGTCAACAATTATAGTCTATTTCAAATTACCCCTATAGTCCATTTCTGTGTTTCTAACCTAATATATAATGTAAGGGGAAATTTTTTTTGACAAAGCTTGTTCCTTTAGAAGTTTAAACATACTTGATTGTTTGAAATTTGAAAGAGGCAACGCATGCCCATGGCATCACTTATTAAAAGGTTAGGGACTTTTAATTAGCAAGTCAAAAAGGGTTTCCTATTTCTTTGTGTGACAATGAAGTCTTGAAAATATTTGCATGCAATTAAAATATGCAAAACATGGGTCGGGGTTCTAGATAATCATTTGCTTTCTACGGAATATGGTCAATAGTTTATAAATTAAAAAATTCAAATCAATCTTCTTATTTAAAAAAACTATATGTTTGTAGTGAATCTATGATGATTGTAAAATTATATATGTCGTTAATAATTAATAAACGTAGACGCTAAAATGGTCACTAATCAAAATTAATAATTTAATGTATTATCATAAGATGAATAAAAGTTTTGATTATTAAAATTTAACTCTTTTATTTACAAAGTTTTTAAAACCAAAGAAGAGTTAATTATTTTTAAATCAATTAAATAACTATACAAGTTATACAAAATTACTTCTTTTATTTATTCTGTTATTTTTTAACGCACATGTATGCATACAAGTCGCACATGATCAAATCATACAATTAAATAAACAAAAAGTATAGCATACCTTTAAAATATATTAAAGACAATAACTTAACAGATAAATGTGTTTCATGATACAACACTTAGGATTTGTCAATAAAAAAAATTAAAAAAACGTTATTTGGATTTATATATTGAAATGAGAGTTAACAGAAAGAAACATAGAAGTTAAAGAAGGAAATGATATAGTTTTAAGAGATATATATTTAGAACCACTCTACTTCTTGACATATTATGTAACTGCAAATATTTTTGTTATGTAATCTTATTTTTATTATGTAATCTAACTCATTTTTCAAATATTTTTATAGATGTTGATTTTTCCTTTAGAAAAAATAATGTACATTATTTACAATAAATATAATACATACCAATAGTATAATTTATATTTATTGTAAATAATGTACATTATTTTTTCTAAAGGAAAAATCAACATCTATAAAAATATTTGAAAAATGAGTTAGATTACATAATAAAAATAAGATTACATAACAAAAATATTTGCAGTTACATAATATGTCAAGAAGTAGAGTGGTTCTAAATATATATCTCTTAAAACTATATCATTTCCTTCTTTAACTTCTATGTTTCTTTCTGTTAACTCTCATTTCAATATATCAATCCAAATAACGTTTTTTTAATTTTTTTTATTGACAAATCCTATGTGTTGTATCATGAAACACATTTATCTGTTAAGTTGTTGTCTTTAATATATTTTAAAGGTATGCTATACTTTTGTTTATTAAATTGTATGATTTGATCATGTGACATGCACCTATATATATATATATAGGCGTTGACATCTTATCTGGTAGAGATATTTTGAGGGATAATTATTTTAAGATATATTTTGAGAGAAAAAAGTAGAGAAAAGATACATTTTGAGAATATCTCCAACAAATACACGAAGTACAAACCGATATTTAATTATTGATCTTGTCTTTTTAAAACATGGATAATTGATTCATTGTCACCATTTACCAAAAAGGCCATCTATTAAAGTTTCCGGTTCAAATACAAAGTTAATATTATGTAAAAAATGTGAAAAGCAATCAGAGAGTGACATGTGACATATTTTTTAAAAATAGAAGAAAGGGTATTTTAGGAAGTCTATTTTATTGTTACGAAGGTGGGGATATATATATTGACTTTTTCTGTACGAAATCAACGGCAAATTCTCTATTGATCGATTCAAACGGTTGGAGATTCTCAGCTTACATATTCAATCGTTGAAGATTCAAACGATCGAATTCAGCTGTTGAAGATTGCTTTATGTTATTTCTGTTGAAGATTGTTGAGTTCTGTTGAAGATTGTTGAGTTCTGTTGAAGATCGTTGATTTCTGTCCGCCGATGTCGACGATTGAAGATTCGTTTGGTACGTATGAGGACGATTATATACTATCAATTGAAATAGTATGTTACTTTTCGCATTGTAATTGTGTCTTTTAAATCATCATTGTGTCTATACTGTCAGATTTCTATGAATTTTGTTATTGATTGACATCATCAATGTGTCTTAGGTATCATCGTTGTATATTTTTGCTCGTCATTGTGTCTTTTGTATCGTCATTGTGTCTGAATAAAGCAGTCATTGTGTCTATACTGTTAGATTATATACTGTCAATTGAAATAGTATGTTTTTCGCACCGTAATTGTGTCTTTTGAATCATCATTGTGTCTATACTGTCAGATTTTTATGAATTTTGTTATTGATAGACATCATCATTGTGTCTTAGGTATCATTGTTGTGTATTTTTATTCGTCATTGTGTCTTTTGTATCGTCATTGTGTCTGAATAAAACAGCTATTGTGTCTATACAGTTAGATTACTTTGGACATTATCAATATGTTGTTGAACATATTTTATATATATTTGGTGAGTCTATATATGTTGTGTCTTTTATGCTGTTGTGTTTTTTATATGATATTAATTATACTGATTGTGTCCTTTTATATTATGTTTTTGTATGATATCAACTGATCTCATTGTGTCTTTTATGCTATTGTGTCTTTTTATGACATGCTGTTTTTATTCATATAGATACTGAAAATTACAAAGATGTTGGCAAACAATGTGTATCCCCAGGTTTCGGAAGAGTATCTTACATACCTTTTGTAAAGAGTTCAATTAAACCTGCTGTAGGAATAGAGTTTGTTTCTATTGAGCATGCGTTTGCATTTTACCAAAGGTATGCTCTTTCTTGTGGGTTTGAAGCTAGGAAGCATACAAAATATGTACAAGCTGGTAAAATACTTTTGAAGTATTTTGTTTGTTCGAAACAAGGGTTTAAAAAGGGAAAAGTATTTGATTCTTCAAATGATGAGGATGACAAATGTAAGTGGATGCGTAGTAAACCATCTAAGAGAGTTGGGTGTGAAGCGATTCTTAAGCTACGTTTAGTTAATAGTAAGTATTGTGTTTATTCTTTCAAAGAAAAGCACAACCACTTGTTTGTTGATCAAGATGATGTGCATCTTTTGCCTACTGCTAGAAAGGTTGATCACGTAAAGACGGTGCAATTCAAGCTTTGTCCGATATAAATATTGGTCCCGTTCGAGCTTTTCATATAATGAGAACTTTGTGTGGTGGTTATGCGAAAGTAGGTACGACAAAAAATGATTTCAAGAATTATAAGAGGGATTTCAATAAATATATTGGTGAATATGATGCTGATATGCTTGTTCAAATTCTTATGAAGAAAAAGGATCACTTGACGAATTTTACTTGTGAATATATTGTTAAAGAAGATGGAACATTAGGTGGTTTATTTTGGGCTGATGATGCTATGAAGAATAGTTACTTGATCTTTGGTGATGTTGTTGGATTTGATGCTACTTATAGATCTAACAAGTATGATTCTAATCTCTTCATTGTGTCATATTTTCATTGTGTCTTTTTCCATTGTGTCATATATTCATTATGTCATAAGATTTATTGTGTCATAAGAGTCATTGTGTCATAAGACTCATTGTGTCATGGTGTTAATGTGTCATATATATCATTGTGTCATATGATCATTGTGTCTAATTATAGTTATTGTGTCATATATGATAGGTATGATATGGTTTTTGTACCTTTCACTGGTATAGATAACCACAACAGAAATGTTACTCTTGGTGCTACTCTTCTTGGATCTGAAACTGCAGATTCATATAGGTGGTTATTTGCGTAACTAGATCAAAGCTTTTGGTAATCCACCTAAAGTTATTGTTAGTGATCAAGATCCTGCAATGAAGAGGGCTATACTAGATGTTTTACCAACTTCCCGGCATAGGTTATGTATGTGGCATGTATGGGACAAAGTGACTTCTAAGTGTTTACTCATTGTGTCTTTTTCTAATTTACTTATTGTGTCTTTTTTCTTTTTAAACATTGTGTCTTTTTTCTTTTTTACTCATTGTGTCATTTAATATTCTGCTATTCCTTTTTCAGTCATTGTGTTTTTATATTATCTGATATTGCTTTTCGCTCATATTTGTAGGTGGGACCAGTTTTGTGTAACACTACAAATTTTAAAAAAAGATTGACTGCTATTGTATGGGCAGAATCTATTACTCCTGCTGAATTTGAAAAGGAATGGGATGTAATTCTATCTGAGATTGGTTTAACTACTCATCCATGGTTGTATGAATTTTTTAATATCAAAGGAGATTGGATTCCTGCATATTATCAAAATGAGAATTTTTCTGGGCTTATGCGTATAACATCAAGATGTGAGAGTGAAAACCACCTTTTTAATCAATTTTGCAACCCAAGATCAACTTTATTGGAGTTTAATAGTCATTTCGAATCTGCTATGGAGGCTCAGAGGTATGAGCATAGGAAGAATGATCATGACACTTGATTTGCTAATGTGGAGTTGTGCAGTTCATTTGCTCTTGAAAAACAAGCTGCACAGATTTTTACGTGAACTATTTTTTTGGATCAATAGTTAGAGATAAATAATGCAATCAATAGTTGTGCATCTGTGAGCATTGAAACAGTTGATGATTTTGCAAAGTTTGAAATCAAGATTTCAGGCAACCATGCACTGATTACTTTAAGGTATCAATTTCTTTGTTCTTGTTTATATATTATGTAATATTTTACTTGATGTGTGTTTTACTTTATCATTGTGTCACGCTTTGGGGTTTATTGTGTCACGTTTTGAGGTTCATTATGTCACGTGTTGAGGTTCATTGTGTCACGTTAAATGTAATTGTGTATTTTGTGTATTTTGTTGTAAGTTATGTTTCGAAAGGAAGATTTGACCATATCATGCAGTTGCAATAGGTTTGAACAGTTCGGGTTGATATGTAGTCATATTTTCTATGTTCTTCGGCTTTGTGATATTAGAGAGTATCCAAAAAAGTATGTTCTTAAGCGTTGGACAAGGGAAGTTGTGCCAAATACTTCTCTCAGATCTGATTTTATACTTCCTGGTTGTGACAATAACTGGCATTTTATAGAAGCAGTTGTTCGTGATATTAGGAGTGCCAATGATTATATTGTTAATCAATTGGTTACAAACAAAGACGAGTTGTATTTTTATCTTGATTATTTGAATAGTTACAAGTCTAAGACTGATGAAGTTCAAATGGTCGCCCCACCTTCAAGCAGGAGGGATAGGTTTGCAGAGTTAACTGGAGGGAGCGAACGAAATGAAGCAAAATTCCGTGTACCTGTTAAGCAAAAGACGAAAGGTAGGCCAAAAAGAATGAAGTCAGCTCGTGAGTTAGCCATCGAACAAGTAGGAAAAAAGTTGAAAAATTATGGGTTTTGCAAACAACCTGGTCACATTATATGCAATTGTAGTTTATATCTTCAAAGCATTAAGAATAAACAAGCTTCAAGCAGCTCAATAGTTGATTCTATGACTATTCAAGAATATGATTCATTGAGTCATAGGATTCATTGTGTCATATACTCACTGTGTCATTATATTCATTGCGTCATAAGACTCACTGTGTCATATTTGAAGAGTTTTGTTTACGTTTGATTTTGAAGATAAATACAAGTTACAAAAATACTATTGTGTAATGTAAGCAACATATAGCAACAAATATTAACATGCCAACACATAGCAAAATATAACAACATGCCAACATATTAAATTACTATTGTTTCAAATTACCATTGTGTCAAACTATCATTGTGTCAAACTACCATTGTGTCAAACTATCATTGTTTTAAACAACCATTGTGTCAAACAACTATTGTGTCAAACAACCATTTTGTCAAACAACCATTGTGTCAAACAACCATTGTGTCAAATTACCATTGTTTCAAACAACCATTGTTTTGAACTACACCATTTCAAATGTCAGCGTTTTAAAGATTCTGTCGATGTTTTTTGGAGGCTGATTTTTTAGGACCAGGTAACTCCATGTAGTTCTTCACATCTTGTATTACCAAATTCTTTGCTTCATTTATGTCATTGATGTGCTTCAAATTATACATATAAAACATATCAATTGCACATCAGTTATTCTATAAACTCTTACTGAAAATGATGATTTGATACCTAAATCGTTCATATTATGTTTTCTGGCTTGGAAAAGACCAAGATGAACAAAAGGAGCATAAATAAGAAGAAAATGAAGAAAACCAAGTTTTGGAATTCAAGCATGGGGTCGTGCTTCATGAGGCACGCCCCCATGCCCAGCCTGAAACACACCCCCGTGCTTAAATCAACACACCCACGTGTTTGTTGGTCCGACAGGACAAAATGTATGGTTCCCCGACCCGAGGCATAGGGGCGTGCCCCAGGAGGCACGGGGTCGTGCCCCATCACAAACACGGGGTCGTGCCCCATTTAACACGGGGCCGTGCTCGACAAGCTCTAAGCATACTAGCCGACCAACTTTTACGTACATTGTACTGGCAAGGGGCCGTGCCTTTTAGGCACGGGGCCGTGCTTAAACACTCCAGAAAGCCTATAAATAGGACTTCATTTGCAACTTTTAGAGAAGCTTTTGGGAGGTGAAGTGCTGGTGTTCCCTCTCGGGAACCCAGCCTTTGGAGGTCCTTAGAAGGTTTTGGAGGTCCATTCAACACTTGGAAGAAGCTCGGGATCGTTTAACATCATCCATAGTGAATCACCGGTTTGATTGTTCTTATTTATCGATGATTTCATTACTATCTTCTATCTTTGTTGTTAGGATCAAGCTCATTACGAGCTAAACTTCATTTGTTATCCTAATTTAGTGAAACCTTCTGTAATTTGTGATGAACTAATGGTGTGATTTATATTATGTTAATGTTATGATGGTCTTGGGAAAACTTTTGATGGGTAGCACCTACATTTGAATAGGAAGTTATAAACTTATGATTTGTAATTGTGATTTCCATACACGGTTGAAAAACATATGATCAACTTTTATTCATAACAAATCTATGGCTAATTAACTAGAGATGGTTATTAGAAATCATAACACCTTAACTTTCTGATCATTTACGGGTTTCCTTTTATTAGTCTGAGAAATCTACAGTAATTGTTTTGGTTTTCTAAAATTAATGGTATGTTGGAAAGGAACTTGATCAACTTTCTTCTTACATTAAGTTATGTTTTCAGAAATCGTATGTCGAAAAGGACACAAAAGATTTACCTACATTATTAGGGCTTTGACCTAAGCAGTAAATCTCAACCTGACGTGGTCCTAGTCACTACGGAGCGGATAGACGAGAAATCGCGCCAGCTCACATTTATAAACATTAACATAATTACTTTAATCAATATCTTTAATCACACCACCAATTCATCATAGTTGCATAACTGTAATCTAAATTAGGTTAACAGCCTTACTTCACTGAAAGAATCACCAAAAGTCTCAAACTATCTTTATCTATCTTTATTTATTGTTATTTTGTTTAACTTATCATTTTTTAAATCAAAACTAATAGTTAATTATGAGGGTTGTTGAGTAGGCTCCGTGTGTCCACGGATTGATACTCGGTTCTTACCAACACTATATTACCTCCCGATAGGTACACTTGCCTTTTGTGTGTGTAGTAGTATTAGTACTAACCATTTAAAACTGAATCCGTGCGAAAAACCTTTATCAAAATATATATACTATCCGCACGCATCAAGTTTTTGGCGCCGTTGCCGGGGACACATGGTAGTTTGAAAGGCAATCCAAATTTTTGACTATTTTGTTTTATTTAAAAAAATTATAAAAAAAGAAGAAGTCGATCCACATAATGCTATCAAGGTTGAAAACAATGAGGGACTAAGTTTCAAAGTTAATGGTCACCGGTTAATGGCCAAATCGATGTACCAACTAAGATTTTCTCGGAGGTGATAAACCTCCACCTCATTAAAAACTAAGTGTGGGTAAGGGTCTAGGCAAGGACCCGTAACCAAAACATGACTCTATGTTACTTTCAGTCTGTTTGTTTTTATGTGCTTAGGACTTTAACTTTCTGGTTAAATAAATTGGTGATGTTTTAGATTAATCCCGATGTATTCTTTTGAGCTCATTCAAGGCGGCTGTGGAAAAACGATCGCACACATTTCACTCATCATTTTAGGGGAGTTTTCGTTTGCCTTTCTCTACTTAATATTTATTGTTAATCACATTGAGGACAATGTGAAGTTTAAGATACTGTTTGTTTTTTCTGTAGGAAAACGTCTGCAGTGTGCGGACCACATCTGCAGACATCTGCAGCAGAAGATGTGGACCAAACGTCTGCAGTCTGCTAGAAAAAGACTGTTTGTCTTTTTCACATCTGCAGACTGTTAAAATATTTTATAACTAAAATAAATCTATTTTTTAACATCTACAGCAGAAAATGTAGATCATCTGTAACACCCCTAACGAACCCACTCTCTGTTTCTTGATCAATCAAAGCACCAGTCAATGCTCCTGACAAAGTACCCACTGCAAATTGAAAAATAGAACATCAATTTACTTCAATCAAGAGCCAAAAGATGATAAAAACTAATGATTAACAAAAAAAAACATAATAAAATTGAAATTCACAAAAGCCCCCAATTCAAAAACAGAAAAACACCCACAATCAACGTGCAATTACGATCAGATTCGATGACAAAAGAAGATGAAAACACACCTAACCCGAAGAAGAATGTGAAAATCACAGAGAAAACATTCCCAGCGATCGTTGAAACTGCAGAGCTGAAGAAATCTTTGACTTTTATCACCAAATTGGCAAAAGAAAACGAAGGTATATGTGAAAATGAAACTGGAGGGCGCGACGGAGGTTGGCCGGAGTGCTCGGCGGTGCGGGGGGAGGGCAACGCGCAGGGGGAGGGCGCAGGGGGAGGGCAGCGCGCAGGGTGAGGGCGCAGGGGGAGGGCAGCACGCAGGGGGAGGGCGCAGGGGGAGGGCAGCGCGCAGGGGGAGGGCAGCGCGCAGGGTGAGGGCGCAGGGGGAGGGCAGCGTGCAGGGGGAGGGCGCAGGGGGAGGGCAGCGCGCAGGGGGAGGGTAGCGCGCAGGGGGAGGGCGCGACGAAGTGCTCGGCGGCGCGTCAGAGGGCTCGGCGGAGGTGGGCTGCGGAGGTCGGCCGGTGCTTTGTGATTTTAGGTAGTGAAGAGTTAAGAGAAGTTAAGGTGGTTTTAGGTTTGGGGGAAGTTAAAGGAGAAGTGAGAAGAGGTTGAGAAAATCTTAGAAGTGGTAAGTCCACATCTTCTCCACGCAGACGTCAGGAAGACGTTTTTTAATGAAACGTCTTCCAAAAATCAAACAGTCTGCACACTCAAAACCTCTTTCCGTGTCTGCGTGCGCGCAGATGAAGAGGGTGGAAAGAGGTTTTGAACAAATACAAACACACCCTAAGTGTGGGGAAGGGTATCTATGCTTGGTACTTTGCTTATAAATAGGTCCAAGTTATAACTAAATCTTTTGCAAAAAGTCACTATAGTTTTAATGTTTGTGGCAACAACACATGAAACATGAAACAATTTTCGATAAAACAAAATATAAATATACGTTTTCAAGAAATAAATAAGCAAATAAAGCAAACCCAAATAACCTTAAAAATGTTTTTTGTGATATCCTGAAAAGCAAAACGAGTTGGTAAAAATATTCAAACCTGTAAAATGAAACACTTATACCCAATTCCATCCTATGTGTGAGCTTATTTTTGAGCCTTAAACAAGCTTTTGCATTTATGCAATTTTGCTTTCATTATGGATATATTGAGGGTGCCTTATGTTGCATGTGAATTAGAACTTGTTTTGGGTATACATTTCAAAACCTTATAAGTATTTCTTGCATAAAAAGGATTTAGGCAATTAGAAAAACCCAACATTCGAGCCTTTACCATTTTTAAATATCCTTACCCAAACGTTATCCCTAGTTAGCCCTGTCGAGCTTAAAACGTTTTCATTTTCCATCACCCAAACCACTAAGCCATTTAACCAAAAAGCCTTCAATAATACCCGTTTTCGTTAAAGACATGCTTTGGCTTATTTCCAAGAAAAAGAAAGAAAGAAAAAGAAAGAAAGAAGAAGAAAACTAGTTCCATCATTTTGTGGTATTTCAAAATATGTGTTCAAGAAAGGAAAAATGATATGAAAGATGCCCAACATGTGGGAAACTGGTTTCACAAAGGAAAGTGCAACAAAAACCAAACCGAATCCAAGAATTCGACATCCAAATCCATTGGGTGCAATTAGGCTCCAAGCCGAACGACCCTTTAAAAAAGATAGCTACGTATATCATCGGGTTAAGGAGGAGGTCTAGTTTTTGAAAGTGCAATACGGTCTTGACGATCTGACCTTAAACGAGTCCTCGAGTTTGTATATCCCTTACAGCTTGAGTATTGTTTGGGGAAACCTTTTTATTACTTTCCTGTTAGTTTATATCAATCAAATAAGCCAAGCTCATCGTCTTTAGCATTTAGCCACTTTTTCCCCAAATAATCCATACCCTAAACCTAAGCCAAGTTACAACCTTTCAAAGACCTAATGATTTATGCAAGTAAATACATAACATAGGTGGGGATTTGATCACTTACCAAGGATATGATTTCACATGTATTCATACTAGGCAATTGAGCGTATTAGTCATATTTCATCTTATGTATGATTCCATATATATAGCCGACTGTGAGTGCACCTTGTGAGAAGTGTGAAGTTTTACATGTTAAAAATATTTACAAACCATTCTATTGCTTGAAAGGATATCATTCCACATGTGCTTAACTGTGTATATTTGGGTAAACCAAGTTTCTTGTATAGTTCTCGAAAAACATATTTATATCTTGAGTTATTTGGTTTTTGGTCGTGTTGCTATTTTGAGTGATTTTGCTTGAGGACAAGCAAAGTTTAAGTGTGGGGATATTTGATGTGCTTCAAATTGTACATATAAACATATCAATTGCACATCAATTATTCTATAAACTCTTACTGAAAATGATGATTTGATACCTAAATCGTTCATATTGTGTTTTCAGGCTTGGAAAAGACCAAGATGAACAAAAGGAGCATAAATAAGAAGAAAATGAAGAAAACAAAGTTTTGGAATTCAAGCATGGGGCCGTGCTTCATGAGGCACGCCCCCATGCCAAGCCTGAAACACACCCCCGTGCTTAAATCAACACACCCCCATGTTTATTGGTCCGACAGGACAAAAAGTACGGTTCCCCGACCCGAGGCATGGGGGCGTGCCCCAGGAGGCACGGGGCCGTGCCCCACCACAAACACGGGGCCGTTCCCCATTTAACACGGGGTCGTGCCCGACAAGCTCTGAGCGTACTAGCCGACCAACTTTTACGTACATTGTACTAGCACGGGGCCGTGCCTTTTAGGCACGGGGCCGTGCTTAAACACTCCAGAAAGCCTATAAATAGGACTTCATTTGAAACTTTTAAAGAAGCTTTTGGGAGGTGAAGTGCTGGTGTTCCCTCTCGGGAACCCAGCCTTTGGAGGTCCTTAGAAGATTTTGGAGGTCCATTCAACACTTGGAAGAAGCTCGAGATCGTTTAACATCATCCATAGTGAATCACCGGTTTGATTGTTCTAATTTATCGATGATTTCATTACTATCTTCTATCTTTGTTGTTAGGTTCAAGCTCATTATGAGCTAAACTTCATTTGTTATCCTAATTTAGTGAAACCTTCTGTAATTTGTGATGAACTAATGGTGTGATTTATATTATGTTAATATTATGGTGGTCTTGGGAAAACTTTCGATAGGTAGCACCTACATTTGAATGGTAAGTTATAAACTTATGATTTGTAATTGTGATTGTCATACACGGTTGAAAAACGTATGATCAACTTTTATTCATAACAAATCTATGGCTAATTAACTAGAGATGGTTATTAGAAATCATAACTCCTTAACTTTCTGATCATTTACGGGTTCCTTTTATTAGCCTGAGAAATCTACAGTAATTGTTATGGTTTTCTAAAATTAATGGTATGTTGGAAAGGAACTTGATCAACTCTCTTCTTACATTAAGTTATGTTTTAAGAAATCGTATGTCGAAAAGGACACAAAAGATTTACCTACATTACTAGGGCTTCGACCTAAGCAGTAAATCTCAACCTGACGTGGTCCTAGTCACTACGGAGCGGAAAGACGAGAAATCGCGCCAGCTCACATTTATAAGCATTAACATAGTTACTTTAATCAATATCTTTAATCACACAACCAATTCATCATAGTTGTATAAGTGTAATCTAAATTAGGTTAACAGCCTTACTTCACTGAAAGAATCACCAAAAGTCTCAATCTATCTTTATCTATCTTTATTTATTGTTATTTTGTTTAACTTATCATTTTCTAAATCAAAATTAATAGTTAATTATGAGGGTTGTTGAGTAGGCTTGGTGTGTCCACGGATTGATACTCGGTTCTTACCAACACTATATTACCTCACGATAGGTACACTTGCCTTTTGTGTGTAGTTAATATTAGTAATAACCATTTAAAACTGAATATGTGCGAAAAGCCTTTATCAAAATATATATACTATCCGCACACATCAGTCATGCACTAGAATTTTTGCAGCATACTTTCGGCGCAAGTCTTCCAATTCTGCCTCTTGCTTATTATCTTTTTCATCGGTGAATCCATAATCTCAGAACTTCACATCTTCTCCCAGGTACATCTTCATATGTCGCATGAGAAATACTCCACAATCAATTCTATTTTTTGATATTCTCCATGTCATTTTTAACAGTTCAATTGATGTTTCCTTCATTTTTTTTGTTTTTCTATGTTAAATACTTGCAAGGTAATCTGTAAAAACATCTCTCTGGGGAAAAATCAACATTGTGTTATATTTAAATAGTATACGTTGTGCTATATTAATTATATGGGTTTCAAGTACTTACTACTCTCTCGGGTAGACCAAGGTACTTTGTTTCATATTCATCAGATGCATTGTTGTCAATCAAGATTGTCCTTGTGTCTTTTAGATTGAAACAAATAAGGTAATAATGACCCATTTGAAGGATTGGTAACATCACCATATCAAACTTCTTTATATCTTTCACCAATTTCTCATTTTTTAAAAGGTTGTTCATGTTTTCTATGAAGTCCTTAAGAACAATCTCATAATCTCTCATGTAAGCATTAACTTTCTGTAAATGAAACAATATAAGATAAAATAAGATAAAATAAGACTTGACGCAATGATATCATTGTGTCAGCAGATTCATTGTGTCATATATATCATTGTGTCATAAGATTCATTGTGTCATATATTCATTGTCTTATAAGATTTATTGTGTCATAAGACTCATTGTGTCATGGTGTTAATGTGTCATATATATCATTGTGTCATAAGATTCATTGTGTCATTTATATCATTGTGTCAGAAGATTCATTGTGTCATATATTCATTGTGTCATATATTTATTATGTCACAAGATTCATTGTGTCATAAGGCTCATTGTGTCATGGTGTTAATGTGTCATATATATTGTGTAATAATATCATTGTGTCATTTAGTTTACTTACAATCATTCGAGGATTGCAAAAAAAGCCTATAATAAGACTCTCTTGCCTTCTTCTTTTCTTCAACATTCCCATATAGCAATAACATCAATATGAACTTCAATTTCTGGCCTTAGACTATCCAATTCCACCCTTGGTACCGTCATGTAATCTTTAGATACAAATAAAAGATCCCTGCAAAAAAGCAAAAAGAAAAGTTAGTAAACTAATTAAAATTTAAATTTATTTATAGAAGTTATTTTACCATGGTTTTCATTTCCTGCAAATAGACAACTTGATGTGTTATTTTCTGAAACCGTTCTTCTTTCGACCATTACAACTTGTCGTTTTATGAATGGTGAGCATAGTAAATTATTGAAATCAGATTGACATCCATATCATTCAAATTTTTCATTGTGTCCTTTTCAATTTGAACCATTGTGTCTTTTCCATCAAGATGCATAGTAGCTTCCTCTAACTCCTTGTTTGGCACTTTCAACTCTTTACTAACCACCAACTCTTTAAGAACATCCTCATTTTGCTTTCCCACATCTACTTTCTTACTAACAGCATCAACATTATCTTCTTCTTGTGTTGGAGTCAATAAACAGAAGTTTGGTCTATCAAAGTCATCATCCAACTTTTTGTTAACATCATCAATTTTGTTTGCCACCTCGCATTCTTTGTTAACATTATCCACATTTTCATCTTCTTGTATTGGAGTCAGTTTATCTACTAATTCAAAGCTTGGTGCATCAAAGTCATTATAAAGAACATTCACTGTGTCATCTGCAATTTCCAATGTGTCACTCTCATTGTGTCTAATCTCTGTATTCAAATTTGTAACAATTCTCAATATGTCAATGGTTGTTTGTTCTTCGGTTTGCATTGTGTCATCCTTTCCCATTGTGTCATTCACTATCACTATGTCATCAGTTACCACTATGCCATTCAATTCTTTTCCTTCCCTTTCACTTACATTTGCAACAACTTTCTCATTCCGTTCTACACAAGCTCTTGTCTCTAAACCCCCTAACTCTCCAGCTCTAACTACCTCTCCAGCTCCAACTACCTCTCCAACTCCAACTACCTCTCCAGCTCCAACTGCCTCTCCAGCTCCAACTGCCTCTCCAGCTTCTACATCTTCAGCTTCGATTGTGTCATCCTTTGATTTTGCTTTATATGAGTTCACCAAACAATCCCATTCTTTTTGTTTTTTTGAATTGTTATGCTTCCTGGTAAATCTTTGATTGCCTTCTCTAAGAATGACATTACCCATATTGCATGGTCATCAAACATCTCGATCTCCTTTTCAATCGCTTTTACCCTTTCCTGTTGTATAAACATAACTGTTGATGATCTTTCAAGTAAATTATTGAAAGCGTATTATAATAATTAAACTTCATACATCTTCTGTTTCAGCCATCATATCCTCAACATTTTGTCCAACATCATCTGCCCTTACTTGTTCCACTCCTAATCAAAACAAAATTAATATAAGTTATTATGACATAATGTTTAAATAGAATGACACAATAGGATTTGACACAATGATACAATGATCATTGTGTCATAATTAAATACATACTTTTCTTGATTTTGACTTTCAGGCTTGGTTTCTCCTTCCTTTGAGTTTTCTTTTTCACTGTCATTGTGTCTTTTACAGGCATTGTGTCTTCCACAGACATTGTGTTATCAAGTCTTGTTTCAATATCCAAAAACATTTCATAATCAAACACATCAAGGGTTATTGAAGATGTACTCTTCACATTCTCAATTTCATAAGCAAATAAAATCTGCAATTAATAATAATAGTAATTGTGTCATATTCCATTGTGTCATATTCCATTGTGTAATATTAATTTTAGAGACAATATACTCTTACCGCAAGCACCAGAAGAGGACCACAGAATAAGTCCTTTTCATCAGCCTCCCATATTTGTTTCTGCTTGTTCAAGCAGTTGAATACGTAATCACACCAATCCACGTCCTGAATTTGGGTTTCTTTTGTTAATGACGGTCAAAATCTTTGGTTCACTGTGATGCTTTTCATAGACTCTCCCATCACAGTGAAAAAAATAACCAAAAAAATTAGTTGGAAAGTTCTGTTTGTGTCATTTTTTCTATCAGATACATGCTCAACAAAATTCCTGATGAAAATCCTCCCAGATTCTCCAAATTGACTTCTCCACTCTTTTACTACTGGATCATTAGCATTTGGCTTTGCTTGTTCATCCACTTTGACACCACCAATAGGTAATCCAAATACTACATGGATTAAATCTGGTGTTACTTGAAATTGATGTCTGCCATTGTTGAATATACATGTTTTGGCATCTTAGTTTTTTAAAAGCCAATATCCAAAAGATGTTAGAATGGTGTGTAAGTTTAAGAGTAGAGCTGGTCCAAACCCCATTGCTTTAACAACCTTTTTCTGTTTTTTTGTTAATTCTTCCAGAAAACTGATGAGATTGTTGAGTGAACATCTCAAGTTTACTTTTTGTCCATTGTACGGATAAAACCTCGCTTTTGTTGTGTCTTTAGCAACCTTGATTCGTTTGTCTTTTCTTACAGGATCAGTTCTCGATTTTCTCTTGCTTAACCCTTTTTCTCTTTCAGATTGTTTTTTGTCCCAAATATTCATCACAAAATCTTTTAACAACATGCAATCTTCCATATTAGTCTCATCTACAAAACAATGAATGAGACAACATATCATATAACTTAGTAAAGAAAGTAAGTTTTTAATAGAAGAATTATGGTAGACACTAACTTTCAGAATCATCTTCAGGACTATCAATGATTAAGGGGTTTAACTTGTCATTTTTGTATTTAGTGAAATACTTCTTTGCTATTCTTTCACTTTTTCTTTTACGTCTTAGACCTTCACAAAGACACATTATTAGCAGTTTCCATGACACAATGAATCCCCAATCATGACACAATGAATCCCCAACCATGACACAATGAATCCCCAATCATGACACAATGAACCTTCACAAAGACACATTATTAGCAGTTTTCATGACACAATGAATCCCCAATCATGACACAATGAATCCCCAACCATGACACAATGAATCCCCAATCATGACACAATGAACCTTTGCAAAGACATGACACAAAGATAGATTTTGACACAATCATGCTCGGTTGAACCCCCCCCCCCCAATCATGACACAATGAATCCCCAACCATGACACAAAGAATCCCTAATCATGACACAATGAATCTTCACAAAGACACATTATTAGCAGTTTTCATGACACAATAAATCCCCAATCATGACACAATTAATCCCCAACCATGACACAATGAATCCCCAATCATGATACAATGAACCTTCACAAAGACATGACACAAAGATAGATTTTGACACAATCATGCTTGGTTGAAACCCCCCAATCATAACACAATGAATTCCCAAACCATGACATAATGAATCCCCAATCATGACACAATGAACCTTCATAAAGACACATTATTAGCAGTTTTCATGACGCAATGAATCCCCAATCATGACATAATGAATCCCCAACCATGACATAATGAATCCCCAACCATGACACAATGAATCCCCAACCATGACACAATGAATCCCTAATCATGACACAATGAACCTTCACGAAGACATGACACAAAGATAGATTTTGACACAATGAATTCCCCAACCATGACACAATGAATCCCTAATCATGACACAATAAACCTTCACAAAGACACATTATTAGCAGTTTTCATGACACAATGAATCCCCAATCATGACACAATGAATCCCCAACCATGACACAATGAATCCCCAACCATGACACAATAAATCTTCAATCATGACACAATGAACCATCACAAAGACACGACACAAAGATAGATTTTGACACAATCATGCTCGGTTGAAACCCCCCCAATCATGACATAATGAATTCTCAAACCATGACATAATGAATCCCCAATCATGACACAATGAACCTTCACAAAGACACATTATTAGCAGTTTTCATGACACAATGAATCCCCAATCATGACACAATGAATCCCCAACCATGACATAATGAATCCCCAATCATGACACAATGAACCTTCACAAAGACATGACACAAAAATAGATTTTGACACAATCATGCTCAGTTGAAACCCCTCCAATCATGACACAATGAACCTTCACAAAGACATGACACAAAGATAGATTTTGACACAATCATGCTCTGTTAAAACCCCCTCAATCATGACACAATGAATTCTTAAACCATGACATAATGAATTCCCAATCATGACACAATGAACCTTCACAAAGACACATTATTAGCAGTTTTTATGACAAAATGAATCCCCAATCATGACACAATGAATCCCCAACCATGACACAATGAATCCCCAATCATGAAACAATGAACCTTCACAAAGACATGACACAAAGATAGATTTTGACACAATCATGCTTGGTTGAAACTCCCCAATCATGACACAATGAATTCCCAAACCATGACACAATGAATCTCCAATCATGACATAATGAATCTTCACAAAGACACATTATTAGTAGTTTTCATGACACAATAAATCCCCAATCATGACATAATGAATCCCCAACCATGACACAGTGAATCCCCAATAATGACACAATGAACCTTCACAATGAACATCCCTAAAGACATATTAGCAGTTTTCATTCACACATACCAAGTACAGAGATAAATTTGACACAATCATGCTTTAGTTAAACCCCCCAATCATGAGACAATGCACGGTTATATTTTGACACAGTAATGCTTGATTAGGTTTTACCAGTTTGTACTTGCTCTTCGATTGGAGTTATGCGAAGTGTTTCTGAGTTAATGCTTGTTGTTTTTAAGGTTGCCGACCGTTCAATGGACGGTGAAGACGTTTTCATCGGTAATGCTTGTTGATCGGAAATTCATGGTTACGATTGAGGTTTTCGTTAGAGATGGTTCGTCTGAAGGTTATGGAACTGAAAGGACGATGATGGAAGTGGTAGTGACGGTTTCTTGTCTCAAATTACTTTTTTGCCCCTCCACATGTTAGCAGTTCTCCCACTTATTTACATGTTTGCCATCGCGTTTTGTTGAACCACTGATCTATTTTAATAAGTTGATCCAATGGTCAGAATTACTTCTCACCCTTTTTAGGAAATATAGCCTTTGTAGGATATCATCTTCCTTTATTAAAAACCTAAATCTTCATAGATTATTTGGTTTGTGCGCGAGTCAGTTTGGTTTGGTTTGACCTCAAACCAACAATCAGAAACTGGTATTTTGATTTTTGGGTTTATAAAACCGTTCGGATTTGTTTTTTTATTTTTTGATTTTCGGTTTCACTTTGGTTTTGGTTTGATCATACCATTCTAGCTTTAAATTTTTTGAAATTATCCAAGATAATAAATTTGGGTTAATAACTTTGCAGTGACATCATTCTTTGATCTACTACTATAATCTATATATTGTTATAATTACTTGACATTTAAATAACTTGTAATCCATTAAAAAATAAAACTAATTAAATATATAAAACGACTTAATCTACTACTTGAAGCATAACTTTAAATATTTTTATTGAAACCTATATATTCAATCTTTTTAGATAACGTTAATTTGATAAGTTATTGATCGGTTATGTTTATAAGTATATGAATACACCTATAAATTACAAGTATGCTTTTATGAATTTGGTTTGATTTTTGTTACAACCGAAGCCAAACCAAACCAAAACCATAAGTTTTTTAAAAAACATCAATAGAAAGTAAAACACAAAATAACTATGTATCCTTCTATATTACTTAACAAATTTTATGTTATATCTAAATTTCATTTATCATAAGTACTTATAGATTAATCTAATATGTAGGCTTTTTTGTTTTTTCTTAATAATGATTGTTTATCTTGTACACGCACAACAATTTGATTTCCGTAACATTTGTTTCATGTATTTCTTTCGTGCACTACTAACATTAAATATAGTTAGACGATATTATAGAACCTTTTTTTTGCATTGACATCGTATCATTTATTCAACCTATAAATTAAATCATATAATTAATATCTTTTCTTATATGACATTATATCTCTTATTCAACCTGTATAGCATACATGTCACTAACCTAGTTTGGTATATATGATACGTGATCTTTGATATAGTGTAAAAATTAAATCATGTTATAAAAGAAAATTAGAAAACCAAAAGTTGTATATATATGTAAGTACAACTGTTACCAATGTACAACTAAATGTCCATGTAGAGGTTGTGTATATGTAAGTACATATTACCAAGTGTACAACTAATAATTACGTATATGTAAGTCTTTTCGTCATTATCGTCGTTACTTTGAGTTTTATTAAAAAATATATAGTGACCTCAAAACATAAGGTTGAGATTTATTTGAATATAATTAAAGCAATTAAAAAATTAAATCGATTATAAATGATGTGATTTGACAATGATGATTTTCACGATTTTTAATTATAAATATTAAATTTATTTGATCTCACCCGCGGTTTTTAATCCTATATACCATGCAAAGATTGGATGCCAATTTAATTGATATGATATTGATAGTTTACTAGTAAAAATCAAAAACTTATAACATATTTAAATATAAATCTAAATCTATCTATTATAATAAAAGAATGTTTTAATTAGACACTTGACACAATTGTCTAATTTTTCCGTCTATCTCTCCTATTAAATAATTACATTAATTTCAATAATATTATTTAATTCTTTTTAAAATTAAATATTGTTTATTAATAATTTAAGAAAGACTTCCTTTTATAAATGTAATTTCTAAAAAAACATCAGTTAAGATAAGAAACATTTTCTAAAATATCAATTTTAAAAAAAAATATGAAATATTTAAAAATTAGTGTTTTTAAATAATCAGATTTTTATAAACCAAAATAATTAAAATTCAAATTTATAATGAGGTTTTTAGAAATGACACTTTTTTATAATGGTTCTATTTGGAACACGATGTTTGATTTTTTTTAAAAACAAAGAAATTATTTTATTACTTATAAGTAATTCAATCATATCTTACACAAAAATATCATTTTATAATTAATAAAATTTTATTATTAATTATTTAATATTTAGTTATTCAATACGTGTAATACACAGAATACTAACCTAGTATCTAAATAAGTATAAGTATCTATAATCTATAATCTATAACATATAATAAAAAAAGGTTTTTAATAACACGTGTCATCATTCTAACATATCAAATGACACGTGTCATCATTCTAGCACATCAAAAAAATTATTTTCTCACATCTCTCTCATAATAAATACGAAAATTATAAAGAACAATCAATTTGACTTTTTACTTTTACTAAAGTATGTTAAAACAAATATATATTTATATTTGTGTTTTTTGTCTCTCATAATTAAATGATAATTATTTATAATTATAATAAAAGAATAACTCTTTGTCCACATGTCATCTTACTAGCATGTCCATCTAGATGCCATATAAATATTGCGACGTGTCCTCACCTCCTTCGTTTTTGAAATATTCATTTACTTTCCATACTTTTAATATTCTTGCCTTTTTTAACATATTCCAATAATATTTATTATTAATAATAAATACTTGACATTTACTTTTAAATACTTTTCATGTTTTCATAAATTTATTAAAATTACATCGATTTTAAAATAAGTTTTCAAAAACAGTAAACCTACATTTCATTTTAAATTTGACTTGCATAATTTAAGGATTTAATTTTCTTTCTTTTATATATGATTTTCATCATCATTATCATAATATGTTATGTTTATAACTTTAATTTAATATTTTTATTACGACAAACATGAATATTAATATTATTATCATTACAAATATTAAGAACTTTATTTATATTGATAGCATAATTCTATCTTATTATCAATCAATTTAGCAAAAGGGGACAATATTATAAAGAAGTTTATGAAGTTTATTAATAATAGACAAGAATAAAAAACTTAAGTGCCAAACATCAATTGTTATATATAAAGAAGTTTATGAATATTTATAAATAATAATTATCGTTTCTTTCATATATTATTGTTTATAACTTAAATATATCTGTTATATATAATATTTTTATTGATGTCTTATCTATAACGCATATTAGATTATACATATCCAAGAGAGCTCGGATCAATTGGTATTGCTATTCGGGCTCTCTTTGTAACATCTCGTATTTTTCGTTAATTAAATGTTAACATCGTTATATTCTTGTAAGGGTTTCGTTGTCATTTATGAAACATTGAGGACTTTTTATGCATGTTAGCTAATTTAGAAGTTAATAAATTAATTTATTAAGTATTAATAATATTAGTGTTTACAACGTTTATTTATTATAAAACTTAACATTAAGTTATAATAATAATAATAATAAATATATATATATATATATATTTATATAATAAGAATAGTCAAAATAAAATAAAAATAAAAATAATAATAATTAATAATTTATAAAAATTAAACAATTAATAAGTTATAAAAATATTTAAAACTTAAAGTTTAATTAAGTCCAGGGGATATTTATGCCTTATTGGAAACTTTAAATGGAAGTTTTAAACATAAAATAATAAAAAGAAAACTGCAGGGACTAAAGGTGAAATTTTAAAAGTTATAACCCAACCCCCGCCCCTTTTTTAAACCCGTTTTTCCGGCCTGTTTCCTGGCCGACTTCCGGCGGCCCTCCAGCCACTTCGAAACCCATTTCTTTTCTTCATAATCAAACCCCAAACGTCCCTAACCGGTTCGTGAATGTGGTTTGAACACAATTACGATCTTTAATGGAGTTAAACGACGGTTATGGATCCCAAATCAATCGAGTAACCGAAGCTCTTAATCTTAGAGCCGTTCAAGCATTAAAACTCAATAATAATCAAATTAACTGAACCTAACTAATCTTTTATCTATCTCTAATCGTTTACTCTTTTCAATTTCATCTGAAACACACAAGAGTTGCACCTTTGATTACCCTTTTGAAGCCGCAACCTGCAACCACCCATAGACTTCATCTCAAGCTTATTAACTTACAACTGATAGTGGGCTTCTCATATTTAGAGCCACAAGAAGCTTCCTGTAGAAGGAATTCGATTATCATCAACGATTTCCACCTGAACCGGTTTTCCCTGGTCGCGACTTAGTCTTATACGTGCACGTCGAATACCGATTCAAATCTGGTAAATTAAACACCTACATACACTCGAAATTACATGGGGAACAAAAGCCCCATGCTTGATTTGAGTAATAATGTAACACCCGCCTCCCTGGGCTTAATGTGGGGAGTGTTACGTATTGGATATACAGAACACATAAGAATTATAGAGTACACAACGGAAGTCTAACTTTAATTATACATCAAAAGCATATAATACATCTGTTATAATAGATAATACCATTACATCAGTTTAACTATACTAGAGATCCAAATCTTCAACAACATTCGAGAACTTTATTTTTTCCATAAACTAGCTCGTAATCTTCAATTCCTGTAATCACTTGGCACCTAGGATGTGTGTCCATAAAATAGAAAACATTTGGGACTCAGCATAAAGCTTGTGAGTTCATAAACATGGTATTCTTCAAAATTCAAAACACGTTATTATTGACTATTGCATCAAGCAGATACAACCATGGCAAACAGATAGGAATAGAGTAAGCACAGTATAAATTCACATAACCAGGCTATGTATACAAACTCCACTGGCTAAAGCAGAATCATACAAGCAGCCCTCAAGCATCCTATCAAGCATTGCCACATATCACAGATGCTATTGATAGTCAATTCTACAATTATTACCAGTTATCAGAACATCATATCCCGTTTATAAAACAGTTCAGAGGAACTCACCTCAATCAATCAAGTCAGTGATATCGTCTGCTCAGGTTCACTGCTATCAGGTATTATCCTATAGGCAAAATAACATTATTTAAGCTATATTCTAGCTAGTAACAATTTTAGGGATCATTCGTTATCTTTTTTCTATTTGTTGGTTTTATTCGGACACTTTTTTTATCCTATGCCAACCCTTTGGTACAACCCTTACTAGTTGGCATAACTCGGGCGTTTCTATCATACCCGAGCCAACCCTCGGGTTACCCAATACCTTCCCTAATGATAACCTTAAAGTCTAATAATAATAATAATAACAATAATAATAACTACAACACTAAAAATAACTAAACTAACTATAACAATAAAAATAACAACTATAATAATAATAATAACTATAAAGATGATAATTATAATAATATTAATAATAACTATATTAATACTAATACCTACAATGATAATAATAATAATAATGACTATAATAGTAATTAAACATAACCTTAAACAAGGACGTACCTGAAAACTATCTATGGCAATTTGATGTAGAGTCTCCCTTACTCGCGCTCCTAGTCGCGCTCCTACTCGAGTATCAAAACGACTACTAGCAACACCCAACGGGGTATTGAGAACTCGGGATTCTCTTTATATTAGAGCTTTCCCAAAGAAACTTATGTTCTAAATTCAACCTTAAGACTTCTATTTATAAGGTAGCAGAAGGCAGGTGAAAAACTTTCAGGGGCGATGTGGGATGAAGTTCAGATAGAGTTTCGATGTGGGATGAAGTTCAGATAGAGTTTCGATGTGGGATTGCGAATTGCAAAGAATGAGTATTATTACATTATTATATTATTATATTATTATAATTAATTCAGCTGCTTAACTCGTTTTTCTCTTATAACTTTTAAAATATAACGTATTATGAAATTTCAAATATGTCGTTGTGACGAGCTTATTTTTCTCTACGAGTCAACCTAAGTTTTATAAAAAACGGAGCAGGTTCGAATATAATATATTATTATTATATTCAAACGGTCTCTTATAATATAAAAATTTCATCTAAAAGCTTCAAACTTTAAATAGACAATTTACTCATTACTTACTCATTTGTCAATATATGAAATGCGAATTCATATGACCCAAACGCTCGGGATGTTACATTCTCCTCCCCTTAAAAGAATTTCGTCCTCGAAATTCGAAGGTTACTCGAACAGTTGAGGATATTTGAATTTCATTTCTTCTGCTAATTCTCAAGTCTTCTCGGGTCCTTTCTAACCTTGTCACCGGACCAATACTAGTGGAATTATTTTCTTTCTTAATTTTCGTTCTTGAGAATCAAGAATCTTTATCGGTTTTTCAGTAAAGTTTAATTTCTCATCTATTTGCACGTCCTCCAATGGCATCGCTTGAGTCAGATCTGCCAAACACTTTCTTAGGTTCGATATATGAAAAGTATCGTGAATACCTTTCAAAGTTTCAGGTAATTCTAGCTTGTATGCTACTGGACCAATTCTTGTGATGATTTTGAACGGTCCAATATACCTAGGACTTAACTTCCCGCGTTTACCGAATCACATTACTCCTTTCCATGGTGAGACTTTCAACATCACATAGTCTCCTTCTTGAAATTCTAAAGTTCTCCTTCTGTTATCTGCATAACTCTTCTGTCTATCCTGAGAAGCCTTTAGTCGTTGTCTGATTTGTTGGATTTTCTCAGTTGTCTCGAGAATAATTTCGGTTTTGGTCAACTGATCATATAAGGCTTTATCATATAACTCTTCTGTCTATCCTGAGAAGCCTTTATCATATAACTCTTCTGTTATCCCCTACTTCTGTCCAACAGATGGGAGTTCTGCATTTCCTACCATATAAGGCTTCAAATGGTGCAGCCTTAATGCTGGAATGGTAGCTGTTGTTATAAGAAAATTCAATCAAAGGCAAATTATCATCCCAGCTACCTCCAAAATCAATCACGCAAGCACGCAACATGTCTTCTAAAGTTTGAATTATTCGCTCACTCTGACCATCTGTCTAAGGATGATATGCAGTGCTTAAACTGATTTTGGTTCCAAGTTCCTTTTGGAAACTTGTCCAGAATCTGAAAGTGAATCGGCTATCTCTATCGGAGATAATGGATAAAGGCACTCCATGCTTACTTACTATTTCATCAATATATATCTTGGTTAGTTTTTCTATTGGATAGCTCTCACTTATGGGTAGAAAATGTGCTGACTTGGTTAGCCTGTCAACCACGACCCATACAGCATTATATCCTTTTCGTGTTCTTGGAAGTTTCATGACAAAATCCATGGTCACTCTATCCCATTTCCATACTAGCAACTCCAACTGTTGTAACTGACCGGCTGGTTTTTTATGTTCAATCTTAACTTGCAGACATGTTAAGCATTTCTCAACGTACTGGGCTATGGATCTTTTTATATTAGGCCACCAGTAGTGATTTCGAATATCCTTATACATTTTGTTTGCTCCAGGATGCATTGTGTATTTGGATTTATGGGCTTCATCTAATACTTTGTCCTGAATACCTCCAAATTTTGGGATCCAAATTCTCTGACCAAATCGTAGGACTCTATCCATTCCTTGAGTCAATAATTTCTGGTTACCCATCATTCTTTTAACCTAAATATTCTCATCTTTTAACGCTTCAGTTTGAGCATTCTTGATTTGGTCTTTCCAATCAAGCTTGACATCTATCTTTAATGCTTTTACCCTAATCGGTTTAACTCTTTCTTTTCGACTGAGAGCATCAACGACTACGTTAGCCTTTCCTGGATGGTATTTGATTTCACAATCATAGTCATTGAGAAGTTCCATCCACCTTCTTTGCCTCATGTTTAGCGTCTTTTGATTAAAGATGTGTTGTAATCACTTATGGTCTGAGTAGATTACACACTTAGTACCATACAAGTAGTGTCGCCAAATCTTTAAGGCAAACACTATGGCACCCAATTCAAGGTCGTGCGTAGTATAGTTCTTTTCATGAACTTTTAGTTGTCGTGATGCATAGGCTATAACCTTGTCACGTTGCATCAACACACAAACTAAACCATTATATGAGGCATCACAGTATATTGCAAAGTCTTCATTACCATCTGGTAATAAAAGTATAGAAGCGCTACTAAGCTTTTGTTTTAGAAGGTTGAAAGCTTCTTCTTGCTTTAGTCCCCAGTCAAACTTTACATTGTTTCAAGTCAAAGATGTTAAAGGGGTAGCAATCTTGGAGAAGTCTTGAATAAACCTTCTATAGTATCCTGCTAATCCCAAAAAGCTCTTAATCTCACTGGGATTCTTCGATGATTCCCATTTCATCACAGCTTCTATCTTAGCTGGATCTACTTGTATTCCCTTCTCATTTATTACGTGACCAAGGAATTGAACTTCTCTTTTCCAAAAGTCACATTTAGAGAATTTTGCATAAAGCTTTTCTTGTCGAAGGGTTTCTAGAACCATTTTTAGACGTCTAGCGTGATCATCTTGGTCCTTAGAATAAATAAGTATGTCGTCTATAAAGACAATGACAAACTTATCCAAGTATGGATTGCAAACTCTATTCATCAGATCCATGAATGCTGCAGAAGCATTGGTTAGTCCAAAAGACATAACCAAAAATTCATAATGTCCATAACGCGTCCTAAATGCAGTCTTAGGAATGTCTTCCTCGCGTACTTTCAACTGATGATAACCTGATCGAAGATCAATTTTTGAAAAGTAGTTGGCTCCGTGAAGTTGATCAAATAAATCATCTATTCTTGGTAAAGGATACTTGTTCTTAATAGTTAACTTGTTTAATTCTCGATAATCAATGCACATACGCATTGAACCATCTTTCTTTTTGACAAACAATACTGGCGCTTCCCAAGGTGAGGAACTCGGTCTAATAAACATTTTTTCTAAGAGTTCGTCAATTTGCTTCATAAGTTCTTTCATCTCTGAAGGGGCTAGACGATAAGGAGCCTTCACGATTGGTTTAGCACCAGGTACTAAATCAATACGAAATTCTATCTAACGATCAGGTGGAAGTCCTGGTAAATCTTCCGGAAACACGTCTGGAAATTCGCACACTACAGGTATTTCATTCATCTGCATTTCCTTTTTAGCATCTACCATGCATAAGGGAAAGGCTATGCATCCTTTCTGAATACATTTCACTGCCTTCATTGCTGAGATGATACTGGTCTTGGGGTTTCCATCACTTCCATGAATTAGTAGCTTTTCCCCATCTGGCTTACGTAAAGTCATCGTCTTATGTTCACAGTCAAGCCCAGCACAATTCTTATTCAACCAGTACATCCCAAGAATAACATCATATTCACTTAAAATGGTCGGCATTAAGTTTACAGAGAATTCGGTGTTAACTAAGGTGATAACACAATCCTTAAATATTTGACTTATCTTATCTCGCTCACCACTCGCAGTTTCTACAATATATGCACATTCTAGAGTTTGTGGTACTAAGTTCAAATAAGGTACTAAGGCAGTTGAAATGAAACTTCTATTTTCACCAGTGTCAAATAAAACTCTAGCATATATGTTTTAATGAGAAACGTACCAGCTATGGTTTCATCTCCAGCTTCTTTTAACACATAACTAACTGTCGAATATGAGGGGGTAACCCCTGTACGTATCTTTTTACGCGCTTTGCTTCAGGTGTTACATGCTCAGGAAGCAGTTGAGCCATCTCATCAAACTTGGTCGTGTACTGACGATGTGTCATGGCTCCGGCTTGTAGTTGTAAGAATTCTTTTTCAATTTTGTCCCTTTCAACTTCAGGACAAAATTTTTCCATTACCATCGCCTTCAGTTCATTCCAGGTTAAAGTAGTAACAACTACAGATCTTTTAGCTTGTTTAACATTGTCCCACCAAAACAATGCCTCAGACCTGAATGAGTGAGTGGCATACATGACAGCTTGCGTGGCTGTGCATCTACTAATTTCAATAACAGCTTCCATCTCATGGATCCACTAAAAAGTGGCCATGGAATCTCTTTTACCATCAAATATTGGAGGTTCACATCCCTTGAAAGCTTTGTAGGAACAACCCTACTTAGGTTTAGTTTCCATAGCGGTATCATCATTACCATTGGTGTTATTTATATGATCATCCTGCCCATTACCACCATTGCTCACATACCCTCCAGAGGCGTTCATAACCTCAGCTATAATAGTTGGCAAAGCATCTCTAATTATGCCAGCTACAGCTGCTTGGAATTGTGGTCCAGCAAATTGTTATGACTCATGTTCAGCATGATGAAGATTTTCATGATCATCGTTCGTAGATGACATAATTTGCCTTCTACTACCAGGAGGCCTACCATGACCCCTACCTTGAGTATTTCCTCCTCTTGGCATAGTCAAAGCCTACATGAGGGAGAAGGGATTTAGTATTTACATGATGGATCATGATCCAGAACATAATAGTATTAATAGACAAGAAATAACAGTGGTTAGGTTTCATTGCTTATCTATTGCAATTATAATGTTCTAGCCATTATCCTCCATGATTCACCAAAACCCATTACCCAATACCTATGCAATTAATCAAATTATCTTAAAGCATCCTTCTTAGTTTAAGTCTAGATATTATATTTGTACCTAGTTCACTTAAACTACGGCTCTGATACCAACTTGTAACACCCGCCTCCTAGAGCTTAATGTGGGGAGTGTTACGTATTGGATATACAGAACACATAAAAATTATAGAGTACACAACGGAAGTCTAACTTTGATTATACATCAAAAGCGTATAATACATCTGTTATAATAGATAATACCATTACATCAGTTTAACTATACTAAAGATCCAAATCTTCAACAACATTTTAGAACTTTATTTTTTTTCATAAACTAGCTCGTAATCTTCAATTCCTGCAATCACTTGGCACCTAGGATGTGTGTCCATAAAATAGAAAACATTTAGGACTCAGCATAAAGCTTGTGAGTTCATAAACATGGTATTCTTCAAAATTCAAAACACGTTATTATTGACTATTGCATCAAGCAAATACAACCATGGCAAACAGATAGGAACAGAGTAAGCAAAGTATAAATTTACATAACCAGACTATGTATACAAACTCCACTGGCTAAAGCAGAATCATACAAGCAGCCCTCAAGCATCCTATCAAGCATTGCCACATATCACAGATGCTATTGATAGTCAATTCTACAATTATTACCAGTTATCAAAACATCACATCCCGTTTTATAAAACAGTTCAGAGGAACTCACCTCAATCAATCAAGTCAGTGATATCGTCTGCTCAGGTTCACTGCTATCAGGTATCATCCTATAGGCAAAATAACATTATTTAAGCTATATTCTAGCTAGTAACAATTTTAGGGATGATTCGTTATCTTTTTTCTATTTGTTGGTTTTATTCGGACATTTTCTTATATCCTATGCCAACCCTTTGGTACAACCCTTACTAGTTGGCATAACTCGGGCGTTTCTATCATACCCGAGCCAACCCTCGGGGTTACCCAATACCTTCCCTAATGATAACCTTAAAGTCTAATAATAATAATAATAACAATAATAACATCTACAACACAAAAAATAACAAATAAACTAACTATAACAATAAAAATAACAACTATAATAATAATAATAACTATAAAGATGATAATTATAATAATATTAATAATAACTATATTAATACTAATACCTACAATGATAATAATAAAAATAACAACTATAATAGTAATTAAACATAACCTTAAACAATGGCGTACCTGAAAACTATCTACGGCAATTTGATGTAGAGTCTCCCCTACTCGCGCTCCTAGTCGCGCTCCTACTCGAGTACCAAAACGACTACTAGCAACACCCAACGGGGTATTGAGAACTCGGGATTCTCTTTATATTAGAGTGTTCCCAAAGAAACTTATGTTCTAAATTCAACCTTAAGACTTCTATTTATAAGGTAGCAGAAGGCAGGTGAAAAACTTTCAGGGGCGATGTGGGATGAAGTTCAGATAGAGTTTCGATGTGGGATTGCGAATTGCAATTATTATTATAATTAATTCAGCTGCTTAACTCGTTTTTCTCTTATAGCTTCTAAAATATAACTTATTATGAAATTTCAAATATGTCGTTGTGACGAGCTTATTTTTCTCTACGAGTCAACCTAAGTTTCGTCAAAAACGGAGCAGGTTCGAATATAATATATTATTATTATATTCAAACGGTCTCTTATAACATAAAAATTTCATCTAAAAACTTTAAACTTTAAATAGACAATTTACTCATTACTTACTTCGTTTGACAATATATGAAATGTGAATTCATATGACCCAAACGCTCGAGATTTACAAATAACATCAAATTGATGCACAATTTTGAATTCAATCGATCTAGGGTTCATTGGTTTGGGGATTTTCTTATGTTTATGTTCTTAAGCTTTTAAAACCGAGTATTAACGCTGCTGAGGCCTTTGGTTTACTGGTAGTATGTGTGCAGTGTGGACTTGAGGTCCCGGGTTCGAACCCAGGGACCCTCAATCCATTCTTTTGGTTGTTTTTTTAAGTTTTTTTTTAAAATACGTAAAAGTTTCTGAAAAATTATTAGAGATAATTTTATAAACTTTGTGTATTTCTAAAAAAATCACTTTATTAATTTCTATAAATATATTCCTAAATAATTTAAACATTTTATAAAACAAGAGTTATATTTAGTTTATTTTTTTAATATATATAAAGTAGACTCTAAATAATGATTTAAAACTTTAAATTATTATTTGACTCAAACATTATGCTATTGTTTAAATCATAAGTATTCTAAAACAAAAATTTATAAAAGATTATTTAAACTCATATCTAAACTTTAGTACCCATGATTCTATTCATTGCTCTATAATAAAATGTTTGAATAATATATTTTCACCGAATTAAAACATAACCAACTATATCATTTTTATTGAATTTAGTTATATAAACCCCCCCCCCCCAATATCAATTGAAGCCCTAGCATCCCGTTGAATCTTTAAACTCATTAGTAAACTTAAACTTGTAATGTATATATTCTTAGATACCTTGTGAAGGATTGCGTTGGAATGTTATTATTATTTTCCTAATAACCATCATTCTTATACTTATTTGCCAAGTGAGTTTCCTTGCACCTTTCTTTATGATTTTCATATTAATTTGGGGTGAAACGTGATTACTTATACATAATGCACTTGTAAACGTTTAAACTTGTAAATCACTTGCAATTCATATTTTTGTCATGGTTATTTGTGTGTTGTAAGTGTTTATATGAGATACATATGTTTGTTTACAATCATTAACTATTGCTAGCCTGGCCATGTCTTAGATCTTTGGGCCTGACAAGCCTATTTGGTGCTAAAGCCGAGGTATTGCCGGCTCCTGATGACGTATGCTTGTTCATCATGGGAACCAAATACACTTAGCCAATCTTATATACTTGTGATCAAGTCGAGGTTTGGTTGTAACGATATGTGTTCTATAACCTTACTAACTTATAACCTATGACATGAATTGCTACTTGTAATCTTATCATATTATGTATGAAAACCTTGGAAACTCACCAACTATTTTTAGTTGACCTTTTATTTTTATCATGTTTCAGGTCATGCCCAAGTTTAAAGTGATATTTTGAAGCTTGCAATAATCTAGGATTTGAACCTAGTTAATGGAATAAAAAAAATTATGTTTTGTTAGGTTATGTTTGAACTTAGTTCATATTTGAGACTTATGTTTGTAATTTCTTTTGAAACTTATAATTTGAATATTTACGTTTAAATATAGCGTTATGTGGTTGTGAACAATCTTAACGCTCACATCTTGACGATTCCGCCGTCAAGGTTGGGGTGTGACAGATTGGTATCAGAGCCCATAACTATAGGGATTTAGGTTATTAGAAATGGTGACCTAGACTATAGGTTATGCATGAGCCTTATAGAGTAATGTTTATATTCTTGTAAATATATACATTGTTTGCATGCTACATAATGCTATGCCTTCTTATGTGCAACTTGATGCCTTACAGTAGGATTGCTTTATAATTGTTAAAAGTTTGTTACTTGTCTCCCTAAACTTATCCTTGACCCTTTGACTCTCCCCAACAAATGAAACTTCTTAATCTTATTCTCGACGACACGTGGAATAGTATACTTATGCTTATGACTTGAATCTTTAGACTTAAGTCTAATCTATGAAAATCTAATCAAGGTTTTGATTTCATGAACCTAAGAAATTTGTGTGACACATAGACACCTGTATTCTGGTTTTCCTGGCAAAAAGCCTTCGGGCTAAGGTAAGCATTTTGCATAAATCCTACGGGACTAGTTATGCTTACCTGGGGATTTCTGGGATGAGTGATAAACTATGGTCAACATACACAAGTTTCTAAGACGAATGTGTCAACTTATCTTGACGTGTCAACGTTTCCAAATGGTAATGCGTTACCAAATGGAACCATTCCGTATGCCTTATAACTCTTGACTTATCCTTGTTTAAATTATAAACCTTGTTATTCTTCCTCTCCCGTGTCTAACTCATTTTGTATATTCCAGCATGTCTCATCATCATGAAAAGCGTGGAAGTTCCGATCATAAGCTAGCTGCCATGATTGCCCGGCAAATGGCTGCTGTCATCCCGACCATGGTTGCTGAACTCAATAGCACTTTGATGACCAACTCGAGCAACTATGGGAATGGTCAAGGAGAGAATAGTGCTAACCAAGGGCGCAACAACCAAACTTGCACTTTCAAGCACTTCAGCTCTTACAAGCCCACTAGTTTTAGTGGTAAGGAAGGAGCCACTGGTATTCTTGAGTGGTTTGAGAGCATGGAGAACACTTTTGTCAATTGTGAGTGTCCTGAGGCACTCAAAGTTTGTTATGCCACTAGTATGTTCCAACAAAGGGCACTTACCTAGTGGAATAGTGAGAAGAGAAATCGAGGAGCTGATGCTATTTTGGCACTCTCTTGGGATGAGTTCAAGAACATCGCCATCGCAAAGTTCTACCCGAGAAGTGAATTGCAAAAGTTGGAAGAAGAGTTTTGGAATTTGAAGCAAGATGGCGGTGACCATTTGGCTTACTCAACTAGGCATCATGATTTGAGTTTACTACTGCCCCATATGGTCGACACTGTCCCCCGTAACATTAAGAAGTTCATAAAGGGTGTACCACCCCAAATTCAAGATGCTGTGGTGGGTAGCCGACCCACAACCTTGGAGGAAGCCATCACTATCACCGCTCAACTCATTGAGAATCATATACGAGCGGGCACCATGTCTGTGAAGGGTGCAAAGAAGGTGGAAAAGATGGCTACTAAGGTCGTTAAAGAGACTAAAACTGAACCGTCTCACAATAACAACAACAACAATAAGAAGCGCAAGTTCACACCGGCGCAACTATGCCGTGGCTGCACCCAAACAACCCCAAAGATAACTTATACCTGTGGCTGCACCTGTGGCACAAGTGCCTGGGACTAGGGCCTATGCTGGTCCTCAACCTATGTGCAACACTTGTAGGTATCATCATCCGGGGAATCAACCATGCCGTATCTGTACCTTATGCGGTAAATATGGTCACTGGGTGGCGACTTGTCACCGTGCACCTAACAACGCCGCAATGGTCACAAACCGTGTTTGCTACAACTGTGGGGAACCTGGTCATTTTCGTCCACAATGCCCTCGTCTGGTGGGTAATGTTCCACAAGCCCGAGGACATGCTTTCAACATCAACGCAAATCAAGTACAAGCAAACAATGATGTGGTGAATGGTATGTTAATTTACCTTTAACTTTTGATACCCAATTCTTTTCATGCGTTACTTGTATCGTTAAATACCTTTAAAATTGAACAGGTATGTTCCTTATTAACAAAACTTATGCATATGTTCTATTAGATTCTGGAGCCGATAAGAGTTTTGTTTCATTAGAGTTTGAACCCATACTTGCTAAGCCACATATGAAACTAGAAAGACCTCTCACCGTTGGAGTTGCCGATGGAGAACCAAATTCCATGGATGTCGTTATTCGTGATTGCGTCTTAAGTCTTGACACACATGATTTTCTTATCGATCTTATTCCTATGAAACTTGGAAGCTTCGACATCATCATTGGTATGGATTGGTTAGCCAAACACCATGCCGAGATCATTTGTTTCAAGAAGTGCGTCCGTATACCGTTATCATCTGGGGATACTTTGAAAGTGTTCGGTGAAAAATCTTCCAAAGGGCTTAAACTCATGTCTTGCACTCAATCTCGAAAGTGCTTAAGCAAGAAGTATATGGCCTTCTTGGGTTACGTGGTCAACACGAAAGTCAAAGGGAAAGAACTTAAGGATGTCCTTATCGTACGAGACTTTCCTGAAGTATTTCCTGATGACCTTAGTGGTCTACCTCCCGTGCGTGAAGTTGAGTTTAAAATTGACTTGATACCGGGAGCAAACCCCGTGGCTAAGTCACCATATCGGCTTACACCATCAGAAATACAAGAACTCTCTAGTCAACTTCAAGAGCTATCCGAGAAGGGCTTCATTCGTCCTAGTTCTTTGCATTGGGGTGCACCTGTTCTATTCTTGAAGAAGAAAGATGGGCCATTTCGTATGTGCATCGACTATCGGGAGCTTAACAAGCTTACCATCAAGAACCGCTATCCTTTTCCTCGTATCGATGACTTGTTTGACCAACTTCAAGGAGCTGCTATATTCTCGAAGATCAATTTACGTTCTGGATATCATCAATTACGAGTCCATGATGATGACATCCCAAAGACCGCGTTCTGTACTCGTTATGGGCACTATGAGTTTATGGTTATGCCTTTTGGTTTAACTAATGCTCATGCTATCTTCATGGATCTCATGAACCGAGTATGCAAGCCTTATCTAGATAAGTTTGTGATTGTCTTCATTGATGACATACTTATCTACTCCAAGACCAACACCGAGCATGAACTGCATTTGCGACAAGTTCTTGAGTTGTTGAAGAAAGAGCAATTGTACGCGAAGTTGTCGAAGTGTGACTTCTGGCTCGAGAAAGTTCAATTTCTAGGACACGTGGTGAATAGCCAAGGAATTCACGTTGACCCTGCAAAGGTGGAAGCTGTGAAGAATTGGTGTGTTCCTACGACTCCGACCGAGATTCGTTCTTTCCTTGGTCTTGCTGGTTATTACCGGCGATTCATCGCCAACTTTTCAAGGATCGCGAAGCCGCTCACTTCCTTGACACAAAAGAATAAACCATTCGAGTGGGGGCCCAAGCAAGAGGAAGCTTTTGAAGCATTAAAGCATAAACTATGCAATGCTCCTATCTTGACCCTACCCGATGGAAACGATGATTTCACCGTATATTGTGATGCATCAAAACAAGGCCTTGGTTATGTTCTTATGTAACGAGGAAAGGTCATAGCTTACGCATCGAGACAATTGAAGGTTCACGAGGTGAATTACACAACACACAATCTCGAGCTTGGTGCTGTTGTTTTTGCTTTGAAGATTTGGAGACACTACCTGTATGGTACGCAATGCATAGTTTACACCGATTATAAAAGCCTTCAACACTTTTTTAATCAAAAATATCTCAATATGAGACAACATCGTTACGTGGAGTTGATTAGTGACTACGATTATGACATTCGTTATCATCCTGGTAAAGCCAACGTTGTGGCCGATGCACTAAGTCCAAAGGTTCATAACAAGATGATTTCGTTCCAAGAAATTCGCGATCGACATCAATGGTTTGACACCTTGAGAGGATTCGATACTAAAGTTCAACTAGATGTCAATGAGGCTACTGTACTGCTACAAAACTTGAGAATAGATAGAGACATCGAGTCTAGTATCTTGGAGGCTCAATAAAGGGTTCAACAAGAAGGAAGAATGAAGGATGAACTGGAGCATAACCTTCTAACTCAATTGGAGACGAAACCCAATAGGTTGATGTATTTCGCGAATCGGATTTGGGTTCCAAATCATGATAATCTTCGTACTCTTGTCATGAACGAAGCTCATCAAACTCGTTATTCTATTCATCTTGGCTCCGATAAGATGTACATGGACCTGCGTGGTCAATATTGGTGGCCTGGAATGAAGAAAGACATAACGACTTATGTTGCTAAGTGACTTACGTGTACGAAGGTTAAAGCCGAACATCAACGTCCAAGTGGATTACTTGAACAACCCGAGATTCCTATGTGGAAGTGGGAACATATATCTATGGACTTCATAACTAAGCTGCCCCGAACCTCCCGTGGACATGATAGCATATGGGTGATCGTCGACCGATTGACCAAGTCGACACATTTTATACCCATACGTGACACTTACAAGACATCAAGGTTTGCTCGTATATACGTTGATGAAATTGTAAGTCGTCTTTGGGTACCTCTTCACATCATATCCGACCGAGACGCTCGTTTCACTTCGCACTTTTGGTCGTCTATGCAGGAACTCTTGGGTACTCAACTGGATCTAAGCACGGCTTGCCATCCCCAAACTGATGGTCAAACCGAGCGAACCATCCAAACCTTGGAGGATTTGCTACGCCTTTGTGTCCTTGACTTTGGTGGTGATTGGGATACGCATTTACCGCTCGCAGAATTTTCGTATAACAATAGTTACCACTCGAATATCAATATGGCACCATTCGAAGCGCTTTGTTGGTACACATGTCCCCAGTTCTAGTCTAGTGAGCTACAATGTAATAGAACTTCTTCTTGTAACACATATGTAACGTTTGATCATTATAATGAGAATCTCTTGTATTTATGTTTATTGGTTGTTTACATGTTATATCTATTCATATCAATTATTAGTACACGCATATATGATAATGTTATATAGGTTTACAGTTGTTAGACATAGGTTTGAACCATTAAAGGTTCAAGAATGTGTTTAACTAAGTAATCTGATTCAGTCGCACGACTGGACCATCCGAATGGGCCGGTCACACGACTGAACCAGGTGATTGAGTCAATCGTACGATTGAGTCATAAGACTAACTCAGTCGTCCGAATGAACCAATCGTATGACTCAGTCGTACGACTGAGCCAGTCGCTTGGCTCAGTCGTACGAATGATAGCTGTAACCTATAAATACCACTTAATTCGTGGAAAAATATAACACTTCGAATACTTGAAACCCTAGTCGACCCAGAGCATCCTGTTCATCCATTCCAAGTTCATAGAACGTCTGAGATCATTCCTAGTCCATTCTTAACGTTTTCTAATCGTTAGGTTTGATCTTGATTACGTTCTCCCTGATTGGATCACCAATCAAATAGGATTCCACACTATTTGATCCGGTTTAACGAAGAATCAGTTAGTACTCCGTACGTATACGGTCCTAACAATTGGTATCAGAGCCGGTTACTGCTGGAATGATCTAACAATCATTCTAGCAACCCGAGCTCTTGATTTCTGGATCAAAGTTCAGATCTTGACGTTAAACCCACTTCGTGTTCTTCGTGTTTTACTCAGATCTGGGTACGTGTGGTGTTTCTATATTAAAATCGAATTCGAAACCACATTCCTATCACCCTTGCGAATCTGATGATGTCTATCTTGATTCGGTTCACGTAAAATTCGTCAGATTAGGGTTTTGGGCAGCCCTGGCGGCTGCAGATCTGAAAATCTACATGCAGACCCGTTCATGCGACTGGGCAATGCGAATGGACCATTCGTACGACTGGACCAGACGAATGGACCATTCGTACGACTGGACCATGCTAATGGACCATTCGTGCGACTGGGCCAGTCATATGTTCAATCGTGCGACTGGACCAGTCGTATGTTCAATCGCCCGAATGAGCCATCTGCATTGACTCATCCGCATTTGTTCCAGACCAAAAAAAAAGAGTCTGGAACAGCTTCTTGCACGAATTTTTCCCTAAACCATTTTTATCAGTCGGGAAGCCTTCTGAAAAAGTTCGGTAAAATAAAATTTTTTTTGGGGAAAATTATCGGGTCATGTATTGTTCGTCGTCAGGTCAATAGTGAAGATTTTCCTGGAGAGTCTATGCAAGAGTTGAGGATGAGCAAAGGACATTCACCCTGAGGTTCTTTGTTAAACAAGTTCGATGGATACCCCATTATTCGTTGGACTTCTAGAATAGGTGAATGTTGATAGAACACGAAAGAGAGAAGAGAAGATGTCAGCTGTCGATGCTGATTTTGTGGGGTAGTCAGGAGCATCTGACTATTTATGGACCAATCAAGTTATATTTATCCGCACAGAGAGGATTCTCATTCTTAGGGGAATCCATGTATAGAGAAATTGAAGACGCAATCAGAAAGTGATGATGTGAGCAGGTTTCTGATGATGAATCTACGTGCATGCTGATTTGTTTGATATTGTCAGCTGTGGATTGGAACCTTCAACCTTTTGCCCAATACACCGTATGAAGACGTTAGGAGAGTGCAACGTTTATATATTGGGATATGCTAAATGTGAGGGGGAATTTCTGCAGTTGTTAATGTTAATCAGGTTAGCCTGTGTGAAGATTGGAGCAATGGAAAACTGTTTATGTCATTATCTGGAAAAATCAGTCATTTGGGGAATCTTACTGCTATGATGGTGTTCTGCAAAGTAAACGAAAACTATTGTGCCTAAATTTATTTTCAGGGATATTATAGTAACCTGACGGATAGGCAATATTGGCTAATATGGTTGTTCGTTTGATTCTATTGAAACCAGAGCAAAGATTGACTGAAGATTGTAAGAGGTGTTATCTACTATTCGCAAGCAACGTCCAAGGGGGAATTTGTTGGAGCATATATTGTCATATATAGTGTGTCCGTCGCTTGACGAATAGTCTAGGCTTAATGTTATACACCTTGTAAACACATGAAACTAGGTCATTCGCCGGAGCATATGCGAATGAGACTCAGTCGTACGACTGAGCCATGCTAATGGACCAGTCGTGCGACTGAGAGATGCGATTGGGGCATTCGTAAGATTGAACCATAAGAATGGTCCAGTCGTACGATTGAACCATACGCATGGTCCAGTCGTACGATTGAACCATACGCATGGTCCAATCGCACGAATGAGCCCAGTCGCATCTAATATAGGCCGAGACCTATATATATACCAGTTTCAATGTGTAGAAACCTAAGGGTTTTGATAGTGTGCCCGGTGCCCAGGCGCTGCCAGATGAGAGGGGAGATCATGCTCGATCTCCCCTTGCCAAAAGTCTTCATTCTTAAGTTGTAACGAGCTTAAAATCGTTATGTTTTATCAATAAAATCATTCGATTATTGTTCATACTATTGTTTGTCTTTTGGTTTATCACCTTCCGTCAAGAACATGCTCGGATGTTTATCGATCCAGTGACTTCACAATTGAGCGAAACCCAAAGTAAATCATCTGATTGGAGTCAAGAGGATTTTTCGTTATCTGAAGGGTACTCCAACACTGGGGTTATGGTATCCTCATGATGATGACTTTGAGCTAACTGCGTATAGTGACTCGGATTATGGAGGCTGCAAAATGAATTACAAGTCTACGTCAGCAGGATGTCAATTTTTTGGGAGAAGATTGGTAACTTGGCAGTGCCAGAAGCAGACATCAGTTGCTCTATCTACCTGTGAAGCTGAATACGTTGCCGCCGCCAGCTGCTGCTCTCAAATCATTTGGATACAACAGCAAATGTGGGACTAAGGTTTGCAATTCACTTCTACTCCTATATTTGTTGATAATTCTGCTGCAATTGCAGTAACTAAAAATCTGGTCCAACATCCTAAGACCAAACACATAGGCATAAAGTATCACTTCATAAACGACTGCTATGAAAAACATTTAATTGATGTGGTCAAAATTAACACGGATTTTCAACGCGCTGACCTCTACACCAAACCATTTGATAAACCCAGATTTTTCTATCTGCTAGAGGTCAACGGGGTTAAAAAAAAAAGTGATGTTATATTAGAAGAAACAGATACATAGTCCGACACCTGTTTTTTTTATTTTTAGTATTTTTTTATTTTAATTTTTTTTATTTCCTTGTCGTATAAAAAATCCAAAAACACAAAAAGATTTTCTGTTTTTAGAATTTTAGGGGGAGATTATTTATTATTTCAGTATTCATTTACTTAAAAAAAAGGAAGGTGAGTAAAGCTGAAAAGGCATAGACAACAAAACTGGAAATGTGACTCAATAAAAATTGGAAAATGATAGTACACAGGCATCGAGTTACTTAGAACACCAAAAGGATTTTATGTTTTGCAAGGTTAATTAAACCACAGAAAATTACAAATCAGAGAAGTCTAGGTCTAACATATTGGGAAAATGATAGTACGCTTGGTTGGTACTGTAACTACCCGGAGAAAGTAGATCTAAACGCTTGGTTGGTACTGTAACTACCCGGAGAAAGTAGATCTAGGGTGATGCCAGTGCATTGTATGATGTGTCGGTAGATTCAACATAATAGATCAGTAGACATCATCAGTGATTTGGCTTAAACTTAAATAATTCAACAAGTTGTGGGTTTTCATGGTATCCCTGGTTTGCACAATCAGTCAATTTCCAATAAGGGGTAAGGAGCAAGCAAATGCCACAAATGTGAGCAAAGACCTGAAAAACAGAGCAAAAGATGACAAATGTCACTGAAAACAATGTATATTCTAATATACTGCTCTAAGAAGAAGATAGGTATTGCGCCTCTCTGCTGTGCGATGGCACTGACCTAAGGCTTAGCATAACCTATCCAATCTAAGAATTCACTGCAATTTGTGCCTCTCTGCTGTGCGATGGCACTGACCTGAGGCTTAGCATCTCTTTGAAAATTCTTAGAACCAAATCTTCTAAGTCCCAAGACAGCTCAAAAATCTCCTGAGGAAGATTGATTACCATATACCTGAGGAACATACAAATACTTGTTGACCTAATTCATCTAATTAATCATTAATGCGTGTCAAAAGTCTGTGTATGGATTTAAATGGACAAGTATACTGACAATCGTCGTGACTGCATTGCCTGATGCTCAAAATCAATGGGTGTTACTTATCATGTCAAGCATGATTCCCAGTTAGATCTTAGAAATCTTAGATGAGTGAGAAAGCTGTGATATGTAATTTATGCAAGTGTTTAAAGTTAAATACAAATCAAAGGTTCCAAGTAATGGTGTATATGCCTGTCTGATTCCAAATGAGTCTGTTCCTGATATAATATCAATGCTAATAGGCTACACAAACCTGCCCTAACAAAAATCACAAAAAGATGTTCATTGTGTTCGTAGTTTAAAATTTTTCAATTTATTAGTATAAGCGTGTCAATGTCGAACTGTGTATATTGTTATCTGGTAATGTCACAAAATGAGCTTAATGTTTATTTAAACAAATTATTTCTGAAAGGATAAAAGTATCACGTCTGAGGTGATAAGTTGGATAAATGGATCACGTCTGAGGTGATCGGGTGGATAAATGGATCACGTCTGAGGTGATCGGGTGGATAAATGGGTCATGTCTGAGATGATCAGGTGGATAAATGGATCGCTTCTGAGGTGATCAAAATATAGTTTTTATTTTAAATGGTCATGTCTGAGATGATCAACCTACTCATAATGTTTATCTATTGTTAAGTGAAGCTAATTGTCGGTAGGGAAAATGGTCAGAATGTCACAAGTATGGCCCAGTCGCACGACTGAATTATCAGTATGAACCAGTCGTATGAATAGAGCATACGAATGAGTACAATCGTATGATTGGACAATGCGAATGAATCCAATTGCCCGATTGAAAGTGACCGACTAGGTCAGATGTGCGAATGAAGTTTAATCGTACGATTGGAAATGGACGATTGGGTGAACCGTACGACTCAAGCTCAGTCGTACAACTCAATTAGGCGACTAGATTCAGTCACACGACTAAGCCAGGCGACTAGGCTCAGTCGTACGACTGGACTTGCCCTAGTATAAATACAGGTCGAATCAGACTCAGTCGCCCATTCACCCAAATCGCCCCTCTATTCGTACGACCTAACAAATCGCTGTCAAAATTTTGTTTGATTCTTATTTACCATCTCTGTGTGTGTTCTGACATTCTTCTGTGATTATACAGGTAATATTCATGATGTTTCATCATTAAAACCGATCAATGACATCACAAATCACTCGAAGTTTGACCTAACAGTAACCGGGACTTAAAAGAATCAAAACATCATCAAAACTAAACCTAAAGATCAAATTAATGGTACAATAGGTTTTGTCGGTGGTTTCCGAGTGTAATAAGCCCAATTTCGACGTTTAACACTTAGTTTTGCTCAAAACAAGAATTTGAATGGACAAACAGTCGAATGAACGACTGGACATGGTGATGAACTTCAATCGTACGACTGAGCTATCTGACTGTCTCAATCGTACGACTGAGATGGACGAATGACTCAATCGTACGACTGAACCTTGCGAATGAGTTCAGACGCATGATTAAGATACACGTATGAGAAGACATGCGACTGAGTCCAATCGCATGACTCAGTCGTACGCATGAACTCAATCGTTTAACTAAATCTCAGTCGCACAGTTCAATCGTACGACTAAAACTCAGTCATTTGTTCAGTCGCATGATTAAGTCAAATAGTTGAAGATCATTGACTGAAACCAGCTATCTTCCACATATTCTAACGTTTACTTGTTTTGTGTCACAGATGGCGAGCAGGTTGACTATGAGCACTAAGCACAACATTTGTGCTTATCTCGATCTGACCTCCCGTAACTCTGTGGAGTTTGCCGGGATTATTGCATTCCTACGCCACTCAAGGATATTTCATGCGATCTCTACACCGTGCACTCCCTACCGATCGATACAGCAGGCGTTCTGGGAGAACGTTGCTGTAGACAGGTCTACTGAGCCCTACGCTATTAGGAGTTCGATTTTCGGGGAAGCCATTCAGATCACCGAGGATGATATAAGGACAGTTCTAGAGCTCGGGGATGATAGTGATTGCCCCACCCGATTACATCCTCTCATAGTTAGAGGCTGCTTTCTGAGGTCCAAGTATTCTGGGGACATCACCGCAAGTATGCTCAACAAGAGCAACTTGTGCCCCCAGTTTAAATATCTGGCCCACGTTCTGCTTAGATGTATCGCATCCAGGAAGGGTGGCTTTGACGAGCTCTCCGACCAGATGCAGAACGCCTATGTGGCGTTGGTGCTGAATCATCCTTTCAGCTTTTCCACGATGATCTTCACCTATATGGTGGAGAATATAGAGGCGAAGGGGAAAGATAGCTTCTGCATGTATCCACGTTTTCTGCAGATGATTATTGATCAGAAGCTCCCCTCGCTGCCCAAGGAGAAGGAGGATGCTGTCGTTCTGGAGGTCATGGACGACACGACATTAGGGAGAATGAAAGTGTACCGAGGGAAGCAGGTGAAGCCCCCTGTAAAGAGACTGTTTGGGCATCTGGCCCGGGAAGACTATGTGGCGCCTTCGAAGAGGAAGTGGCGCCACGATGAGAGTGATTCTGATTCTGAGCCGATCGCTATTCCTGATGATGACTCAGATAACGATGATAGTAGTGATGGAGATACAGGCCCCGCATAATCTAGGCCTACGACCACCGAGGTGACATCTCCCTCATCCACCCAAGGAGGAACTGAGAGAGCTCGCTTCCATCCGGGATTTCAGCTCGATGAGGAGGAAGAAAGTGATGAAGAGCCTCTAATGAGGACTGTGGGCAGCAAAGTTATTGCCACAAAAAGAGGCTTGAGGGCGGTAGGTGGACGCCCAGTGGAGTCCGGGGATGCTGCAGCGGCATCAGATCCCTCATATGCCCCGGATCCGATCAGTAGCCAAGGGGGAGCCTCTGCATCTACAGGTAAGAGGAAAAAGACTATGGCTCGTCCCTACGGCAAGAAGGGAAAGAGATTGAGGTTTACCTTGACATCATCCACCACTTCCACCGCCACTACCCAAACCACCTCTACTCCATCCTAAACCTCTCAAGCCACCACCACTATCCCTACATCTCACACTCCCACATCCACCACCACCACCACTGTACCCCCTACCACCTCATTCATACCCTCTCCCATATTCACCACAGCTACCACAACCACCACTACTCACCAAACAAGACCCTCATCTTTTCCATCCAGCTCATTCATACCACCAGTTTCTGTGGTAGAGCAGCTTGCAGCACTAAACAGCATGGTGATCAAGCTGCTGGCTTCGGATGAGGCCAAGATGGCTCAGATACAGCAGCTGAAAGAGTTGAGTTCCTCCCAGTCTGCTGAGATACATCAGTTGCGAGAGTTGACTTCTTCCCAAGCTCAGCTGATCTCTCAACAGACTGATCAGATCACAGGTCTCCTAGAGCATAAAGCTGAGTTGGATAAGAAGCTGGAGGAGTTAGAAGCTGCAAACAAGTCAATTCTGCTTAAGCTCAAAGGGACTCAAAGTGAGACTCTAAAGATTGGAGAAGGAGATGGTGATGAAGGTGATGATGATGATGATGATGTGGATGATGATGACGAGGATGATGATGAAGATGCTGACGAGGAGGGTGACGAAGATTCACATGACAAAGACGATGATGCCGACGAAGGAGACGCAGCTATATCTCCTTCTGATCCTGAGCACGAACAAAGAACCAAAAGGAAACAAGATCAGAGGGGACCTTCGTCTGCTCCGTCTACCTCCTAATCTACTGGAGATCCAGCTATGATTCAAGGCAAAGTTCAAGATTAGATGTCTATTTATTATTTAAACTTTGTACTTGAATATTTGTATCAAATTTTGTGCTTTATAAATAAAATGAAAAAGTTCAACCAACCTTATTTATGTGCTTAATGTGTACTTACTTGTGTTATAACTGGTTGTTAAACAGGTTCAGCTAAACAAGTAGATGAACACGATGTAGTGCCCCTCCGTCACATTGATTCTAAATTGACGATGATCCTCGATCTACAAGGGATTGTTCAACGATCAGTTAGCTACACTGCTGAGGAAGGGGAGATTATTCACGATTTAACAGATGATCAAATTACAGAACTGTTTAGTCTGAATCCTGACGAGCTGGTGAAAGACGCTCCAGAGGTCGACATAGTCAGTGATGATGAATTACAAGACGTTGACAAAGTGGAGATTGAGGACGTGACTGCTGATGACTATCCTCAGTATACTAACGCCGAAGGCGAAGTTCTCCCAGATCTGGGGAAACATTTGACAACAACATCTTCGATAAGGTAGAAGAGATGACTGCTGCGAAAGCAGCTACAGCAGAAGCTCCTTAGGCAAATGATGCTGATCTGGCAGTCAAAAAGGCTGAATGGATAGCCTGCCTGGAGGAGATGAAGAAACAGCGTGCGCCAAACAAGTCAAATGCCTACACCAAGCTTTACAAGATAAAGAAACATTAGAAGGTGTCTGGAAAAATTATCAGTTGGGCATACCTTGAGGATCTCAAGGTATATGCTGTCAAGAGGGAGAAGGGAATTGAATATTTCAGATTCCCACACGATCTGAAAACTCTCCCTGGATTTGAGCTTAACCGTCTAGCCAATTTGAACCTCCTGTATACTGTTCCAGGAAAGATGTCAGGATGGTTTGAGCAGGCACTGAAGAAAGAGTATCATACGAGGTGGGTAAACTTTAAACCTCAACAGCCCAGAAGGTTAATTCATAAGACAGAGGTTGATTCCACCTCAGGAAGACCAAAGGTGGTCTTACGATGGCACCCTCCGCGCACAATATCGCGTATTCCATTGAGGGAAATGCCACAGGATTTTGCACCCTATTTTAAATGGTGGTACTATGACTGGCGCACTGGTGAGGCAGTCATAGTTTTGGAGAAAGAAGGGAAGGTCGAGACAGTTAGGGTATTTGACCCTATGTGGCTAACTAACATGTCTGCTTCAGATGTATACATCTTGTACAAGTGGCCACTGTTTTTTGACACTCAAGATATCGTGCAAGCACTTCAGTTCCAACACGTCATACGTCTATGCTTCGTACTCGATATTCACTCTGGGGTTTCTAGAGAAGATAGGAAGAAGAGATTTGAAGAATTCAAGAAAGAAGTCAAAGTCTAGATAGAACTAGGTCCAGAGGGGAGTTTGTTGGTACACATGTCCCTAGTTCTAGTCTAGTGAGCTACAATATAATAGAACTTCTTCTTGTAACACATATGTAACGTTTGATCATTATAATAAGAATCTCTTGTATTTATGTTTATTGGTTGTTTACATGTTATATCTATTCATATCAATTATTAGTCCACGCATATATGACAATGTTATATAGGTTTACAGTTGTTAGACATAGGTTTGAACCATTAAAGGTTCAAGAATGTGTTTAACTAAGTAATCTGATTCAGTCGCACGACTGGACCATCCGAATGGGCCAGTCACACGACTGAACCAGGTGATTGAGTCAATTGTACGATTAAGTCATAAGACTGACTCAGTCGTCCGAATGAACCAATCGTATGACTCAGTCGCACGACTGAGCCAGTCGCTTGGCTCAGTCGTACGAATGATAGCTGTAACCTATTAATACCACTTAATTCGTGGAAAAATATAACACTTCGAATACTTGAAACCCTAGTCGACCCAGAGCGTCCTGTTCGTCCATTCCAAGTTCATTGAACGTCTGAGATCATTCCTAGTCCATTCTTAACGTTTTCTAATCGTTAGGTTTGATCTTGATTACGTTCTCCCTGATTGGATCACCAATCAAATAGGATTCCGCACTATTTGATCCGGTTTAACGAAGAATCAGTTAGTACTCCGTACGTACACGGTCCTAACACGCTTTATGGTCGTAAATGTTGTTCGCCGATCTGCTGGAGCGACATTGGTGAAAACTTCATCACTGGTCCTGAACTTATACAAGAGACGACCGATAAAGTTTCTATCATCCGAAAGAACCTTGAAGTGGCAAGAAGTCGACAAAAGAGCTATGCTGATAAGCGACGTAAGCCATTGGAATTCCAAGTTGGGGAGATGGTTCTTCTTAAGGTTTCACCGTGGAAGGGTGTTGTTCGCTTTAGAAAGAAGGGTAAACTGGCTCCAAGATTTGTAGGACCTTTCAAGATTCTGAAAAGGATTGGGAAGGTGGCTTACAAACTAGAATTACCTTCCGACCTTAGTGGAGTTCATCCTGTGTTCCATGTCTCGGATTTGTGAAAGTGTCTGGCTGACGAAGGTCTGCATGTCCCGTTGGATGACATCCAGATCGACGAGTCATTACACTTTGTCGAGAAACCCGTTGAAGTTATGGATCGCATTATGAAGAAGACTAGAACCACCACTACCCCAATCGTCAAGGTACGCTGGGAAAATAAGCGTGGCGCTGAATTTACTTGGGAACGGGAGGAGCACATGAAGAAGAAATACCCATTTTTATTTGTATAGTTTCATTTCTAATTTCGGGACGAAATTCTTTTAAGTTGGGGAGACTGTAACATCTCGTATTTTTTGTTAATTAAATGTTAATATCGTTATATTCTTGTAAGGGTTTCGTTGTCATTTATGAAACTTTGAGGACTTTTTATGCATGTTAGCTAATTTAAAAGTTAATAAATTAATTTATTAAGTATTAATAATATTAGTGTTTACAACGTTTATTTATTATAAAACTTAACATTAAGTTATAATAATATATATATATATATATATAAGAATAGTCAAAATAAAATAAAGATAATAATAATAATTAATAATTTATAAAAGTTAAACAATTAATAAGTTATAAAAATATTTAAAACTTAAAGTTTAATTAAGTCCAGGGGGTATTTATGCCTTATTGGAAACTTTAAATGGAAGTTTTAAACATAAAATAATAAAAAGAAAACTGCAGGGACTAAAGGTGAAATTTTAAAAGTTACAACCCAACCCCCGCCCCTTTTTTTAAACCCGTTTTTTCGGCCTGTTTCCCGGCCAACTTCCGGCGGCCCTCCGGCCACTTCGAAACCCATTTCTTTTCTTCATAATCAAACCCCAAATGTCCCTAACCGGTTCGTGAACGTGGTTCGAACACAATTACGATCTTTAATGGAGTTAAACGACGGTTATGGATCCCAAATTAATCGAGTAACCGAAGCTCTTAATCTTAGAGCAGTTCAAGCATTAAAACTCAATAATAATCAAATTAACTGAACCTAACTGATCTTCTATCTATCTCTAATCGTTTACTCTTTTCAATTTCATCTGAAATACACAAGAATTGCACCTTTGATTACCCTTTTGAAGCCGCAACCTGCAACCACCCGTAGACCTCATCTCAAGCTTATTAACTTACAATTGATAGAGGGCTTCCCATATTTAGAGCCACAAGAAGCTTCCTGTAGAAGGAATTCGATTATCATCAACAATTTCCACCTGAACCAGTTTTCCCCGATCGCGACTTAGTCTTATACGTGCACGTCGAATACCAATTCAAATCTGGTAAATTAAACACCGACATACACTCGAAATTACATGGGGAATAAAAGCCCCATGCTTGATCTGAGTAATAACATCAAATTGATGCACAATTTTGAATTCAATCAATCTAGGGTTCATTGGTTTGGGGATTTTCTTATGTTTATGTTATTAAGCTTTTAAAACCGAGTATTAACGCTGCTGAGGCCTTTGGTTTACTGGTAGTATGTGTGCAGTGTGGATTTGAGGTCCCGGGTTCGAACCCGGGGACCCTCAATCCATTCTTTTGGTTGTTTTTTTAAAGTTTTTTTAAAATACGTAAAAGTTTCTGAAAAATTATTAGAGGTAATTTTATAAACTTTGTGTATTTCTAAAAAAATCACATTATTAATTTCTATAGATATATTCCTAAATAATTTAAACATTTTATAAAACAAGAGTTATATTTAGTTTATTTTTTTTAATATATATAAAGTAGACTCTAAATAATGATTTAAAACTTTAAATTATTATTTGACTAAAACATTATGCTATTGTTTAAATCATAAGTATTCTAAAACAAAAATTTATAAAAGATTATTTAAACTCATATTTAAACTTTACTACCCATAATTCTATTCATTGCTCTATAATAAATGTTTGAATAATATATTTTCACCGAATCAAAACATAACCAACTATATCATTTTTATTGAATTTAGTTATTGAAACCCCCCAAATATCAATTGAAGCCCTAGCATCCCGTTGAATCTTTAAACTCATTAGTAAACTTAAACTTGTAATGTATATATTCTTAGGTACCTTGTGAAGGATTGCATTGGAATGTTATTATTATTTTCCTAATAACCATCATTCTTATACTTATTTGCCAAGTGAGTTTCCTTGCCCCTTTCTTTATGATTTTCACACTAATTTGAGGTGAAACATGATTATTTATACATAATGCACTTGTAAACGTTTAAACTTGTAAAGCACTTGCAATTCATATTTTTGTCATGGTTATTTGTGTGTTTTAAGTGTTTATATGAGATACATATGTTTGTTTGCAATCATTAACTATTGCTAGCCTGGCGACGTCTTAGATCTTTGGGCCTAACAAGTCTATTTGATGCTAAAGCCGAGGTATTGCCGGCTCCTGATGACGTATGCTTGTTCATCATGGGAACCAAATACACTTAGCCAATCTTATATACTTGTAATCAAGTCGAGGTTTGGTTGTAACGATATGTGTTCTATAACCTTACTAACTTATAATCTATGACATGAATAGCTACTTGTAATCTTATCATATTATGTATGAAAACCTTGGAAACTTACCAACTATTTTTAGTTGAACTTTTATTTTTATCATGATTCAGGTCATGTCCAAGTTTAAAGTGATCTTTTGAAGCTTGCAATAATCTAGGATTTGGACCTAGTTAACGGAATAAAAAAAATTATGTTTTGTTCTGTTATGTTTGAACTTATTTCATATTTGAGACTTATGTTTGTAATTTCTTTTGAAACTTATAATTTGAATATTTACATTTAAATATAGCGTTATGTGGATGTGAACAATCTTAACGCTCACATCTCAACGATTCCGCCGTCAAGGTTGGGATGTGACACTCTTATTGAATTGTATATTTGTGTTAGGGGCCCTGGATATGAAAATATCTATTACATAGTTTTTCTATTTCAAACTGTGTAACATACGGATATCTAATCTAGTTTTAAATAAATAAACTAAACTATCAAAGATCTAAAATATAATAAACATTTAAATTTTATTAATTTATTAATACGTAATGTATATGATTTCAGACATATTTTATCTTAAACATAGAGTAATAATTGTTAATTTCATTGTTTGTTATACTTTTTAAATATTTATTATGTTTTTATTTCATCAATGACTAATAACATATAAAAAATAAAAGATTTATAAAACTAATAATTTTAACATGTATTATTTATTTTGTCGGGTACATGAGGTTTAAACATACTATATTATTAGAAAAGTAAAAAAAAAAAACTAAGTTTTTCTTACAAGACATTCCCTGATATAACTTCATCTCCCTTTTTCATTTTCCTCTTTCACGATATTAATATTAATCAACCCATACATCCTATATGTCCATATCCCCTAAACAAAACCACTTCCCATTTACACCACCGCCGGCCCCATCGTCATCCTCATTCTCCGTCACCGGCCCACCGTTCTCCGACGAAACACACACCAAAACACACACTTAACACACGCACACTACAATTCACTCTACACACTTCACATCACTCACTCCACCATTATCCCCTTTGATCCCCACTGCTACTATGATCACCGAAACCCTAGCTTCAGTAATCCACACCTAGGGTTTTCCACTTTCGTAATTGCACACACTTCGACCTCGATTCCGCCTCAAATCTCCGATTCTCATGGGCAACTGTTGCAGATCTCCGGCGGCCGTTGCTAGAGAAGACGTCAAGTCTTCAAACTACTCCGATAACAACCGGAAGGATAGGGGTACCTCCGGCAACGGGAAGAAGGCTCCGATCACGGTGTTGAGCGACGGGACGAAGGGGAATATTGATGAGAAGTATATGTTGGATAGGGAGCTTGGGCGTGGGGAGTTCGGTGTGACTTACTTGTGTGTAGATCGGAGCTCGAGGGAGCTGTTGGCGTGTAAGTCGATTTCGAAGCGGAAGCTGCGGACCGCGGTGGATGTGGAGGATGTGAAGAGGGAGGTGGCGATCATGAAGCATTTGCCGGAGGATTCGAGTATTGTGACGTTGAGGGAGGCGTGTGAGGATGAGAATGCCGTGCATTTGGTGATGGAGCTGTGTGAGGGTGGGGAGCTGTTTGATCGGATTGTGGCGCGGGGGCATTATACGGAGAGGGCGGCTGCAGCTGTGGCGAAGACGATTGTGGAGGTGGTGCAGCTGTGTCATAAGCATGGAGTGATTCATAGGGACTTGAAGCCGGAGAATTTCTTGTTTGCGAATAAGAAGGAGAATTCGCCGCTTAAGGCTATTGATTTTGGGCTGTCTATCTTCTTTAAGCCAGGTGAATGGTTGTTGTAATTGGTGTTGTGTGAGTTTAGAAAGTGATTGGCTTTACTTTCCTATTAGGCTTGTTAAGATGAATCTTATTGGATAGTGTGTGAAAGTGGAAACAAGAATTAGAAAGAAAGACAATAAATTCTATTGTTACGTACATTGTAGGAACTTGCTTCTTCTTCTTTGACAGTGCCCGCCAGTATCACATCTCTAGAGATCATCACATCACTTGTTTCGATATCCTATCACATTCGTTTTTTATAACCAATAAACATAATTTGTGAATATTTGTTGTGTCCTTTATAGTCCTCCATAAGCTGGCTAACTAAGATTTTAACGCATATTGATCTCATGGAGATAAAGAGACTGATTTTCCAACTCCTTAGTTGCAGAGATTTTTGTCGTGGCAGGTTTTCTTAAAAGGGTTTTGGTTATATGGGAAGTATTGTTCATTGTATAAAATTTTCATGTTCTTTTTTGTAAGCCTCGTAGGAAAAGAAGTCATCATGTACCATGTTGGTTGCGATGATATATGGAGGAAAATATTCGTATATTTTAAGAAAAGATGCTATTATGTGATCTAGTTGCCATACGACTCCTATTTTCCAAGGGCTCTCTTAATCTGACTTGTTCTATACTTCTATGTATGATGCTCTTTACAAGAAGTCATTGGAAAAAGGAGTAGAATTGTTGTAGGGTTTCTAGAGATTATGAACAATAGAAGGCTGAGGCAGGACTTCAGGAGCTACTGGCATAGTTGTAAATGTGAATTATCCTAAGTGGAATGCAGTTTGGCACTTTGGCATGTGAAGAAGTCAACGTTTTGAGCCTGTAGATGGTGTGAATCTTGGAAAGTTTTGTATTAGGTTATCTATTTATTATTTCTTATCTTTGACTGAAAGTGTGTTCTTTGGCCTGTTTGTTGTGGATGATTATGATAAGCACTTACTGTGTATGACACACAATGTGTGGATAGTTATAAAATCACATACTTTTGCTTCTAAAGTAGCAACTTTGTAAATGATATTACATGTATGCGATAATATACAATTTACTGTGCATATTCATTTCTCTTCACTAAACTCTTGCCCAAAAAATTCTGAAAATTTGACTAACCTGGGGATTATGCTATTTAGCTTATTAGCTGTCTTGTTCATTGAGGAAGTTCAAATTGAGCAGCTCTGAGTTAAAATTAAGTTTTAACAATTGAGAATATTGAATTAAGGGCCCTAAAAAGACATAATGTGGATCTAGATTGTTGATCATACACAATTGTATTATATTATTACTTCCACCCTCCGCAGCTACCTCAAAGACCAGAGATCAAGACTACGACTGTTTAACCATGTAGATCAGTTACATATATAGCTATTTGACTATGACGATCAAACATATCTTGCTTGAGTTTCTTTGTTGTAATTACTAACGTTTTCAATATATATACACACAGGTGAGAGGTTTTCTGAAATTGTTGGAAGCCCATATTACATGGCTCCAGAGGTGCTCAAGCGTAATTATGGACCAGAGATTGATATTTGGAGTGCTGGAGTCATTCTTTACATATTATTATGTGGTGTGCCTCCATTTTGGGCAGGTAAAGTCTATTATTTCAAGTTAATTGGTGAGCTGTCTTCATATATGGGGTGTATATAATGCAGGTTTAGAATTTGCTCAGATTGCTGCTATTAATCTTGCGATCATTCTAGTGAATTATTTTCTCTGTTAATGCAGAGTCGGAACAAGGGGTCGCACAGGCCATTCTTCGTGGGCTAATAGATTTCAAACGTGAACCTTGGCCTAGTGTTTCTGAAGGTGCCAAGAATCTTGTAAGACAAATGTTAGAACCAGATCCAAAGCTACGTCTTACAGCTAAGCAAGTGCTTGGTATGCTTATTCTTCTAACATAAATGCATCACAGGCAGTTGGCTCATATTTAGTGTTTAATCTTTAGAACTGTTTTAATTTTAACCAACAATCCCATTCCCACTTCATAAGAAATGATCCTGCTTGGAAACTTTTTAAAATAAGTATACTTTAGCCATAATAACTGTGACATACTTGAATTTTCGGTCCACATTCTTGGTCAATATGGCCACATGGTGGCAGGTGAAGGATTTCTGTAGAGCAGGATTTCTGTAGAGCAGGATTATTATTATATACCATCTTGATAATAAAAATGATAAGCCTGCATCAATGCATGTTTTATTTCATAAAAATGAGTCGCTATTTATCATTTCTAATTGATTTTGCAATGTTTGTACAAAGCACGTGATTTACAGAGGGTGCATGGGTATGCATCTGTTTATATTAATTCGTGTATTGATGTATTTATCTGGTACAGAACATCCTTGGCTCCAAAATGCTAAAAAAGCTCCAAATGTTCCCCTTGGTGATGTTGTCAAGGCAAGACTAAAGCAGTTCTCATTGATGAATCGGTTCAAAAGAAAGGCTCTGAGGGTTAGTTAGTTTATTAAGTCTTGTATCTTTTTTTGCCTTTAATCGACATTTGATTTACTAAACAGCCTGTGTTTGTGAACTGTGATGCTCCTATCTGATAGGTTATTGCTGACTTTTTGTCCAATGAAGAAGTTGAAGATATCAAGGAAATGTTTAAAAAGATAGACACAGATGATGATGGTATTGTTACAATTGAAGAACTAAAATCTGGACTACAACAGTTTAATACACAGCTTGCCGAGTCTGAAGTTCAGCTGCTTATCGAAGCTGTAAGCATAATCGACACTTTGTTTAGATTTCCACCTATATTTTTATCTTGAAAGGTCAAAATAACAGCTTAAAAGAAAGTGGATGAAATGGGTTTAAAGTAGCTTAACGTATGTTTTTTTAATGCATTAAAAATAATTATATTCATATAAATTATATTATCATTGAAACAATATAATATAATTTCTGTGGTCATCTTTGACAAATTTAAGAAATAATGGCAAAAGCGGTTAAAGCGCCGACCCACTTGACATGTTCTCTGTACAGACAAGTACGGGTTACTGTTACTCGTTAACAGTTGTTTCATTAACAACATACTTGGTAAAAGAACAATGCATAATAGGTGATCTTTCACTATTAAGAAAATATATTTGTGAAAGTTCTTTCGAGTTGATGTTGCTAATCTGACATGCGCCTGATTCCCCTCTAGAAGAGATCTCATGTTTGAATCACGCTTCACTGGTTGGTTTCTGCCATAAGCTCTAGAAAGCCACTTGTTGAGCTCAAGTTTCGATCACATGATCCGGGTGGTAGCAGGGTACTGGTTGGTCCTGTGAGTTTTCCGGAAACAATGTCTCATGGTTACCAAGAAAAGACCCTTGTTGATCCTCTTTTATTATGTGTTGATCCTCTTTTATTATGTTAAGCTTAGCTTCTTAATGCACATATCCTACTCTCATAAATCATTTATTCCAAAAAACGAGGATATTTTTGCAATCATATTTGACACGCTAAATGTTTATTAAAAGTTGAAAAGTTTTCATTGAATTGATATGATCTGACAGGTAGATACTAACGGTAAGGGAAGGTTGGATTACGGGGAATTTGTTGCTATCTCACTCCACCTAAAAAAGATGGCAAATGATGAGCATCTACACAGAGCTTTTTCATACTTCGATAAAGATGGCAATGGTTACATTGAGCCTCAAGACCTCCAGGATGCCTTGATGGAAGATGGAGGTGATGTTGATGTTGCAAATGTTACAAACGACATCTTCCAAGAAGTCGACACTGATAAGGTGGACCCCACCCTGACATTTTCGGCGTAGTTTATGTTTTATAAAGAAATCAATAATCAAATATTTTACCATGTTGATTTTTGAATTCCGATCTTGCAGGATGGCAAAATTAGCTATGAGGAGTTTGCAGCCATGATGAAAACGGGAACCGATTGGAGAAAGGCATCTCGACATTACTCGAGAGGAAGATTTAACAGCCTCAGTGTGAAGCTTATGAAAGATGGTTCTTTGAACCTGGGGTAACATTTCAACTTATATCTTCTGTAATTAGATATTGTTCTAAGTTTGACTCGGTCCGTACTGTTTGCTCAAGGACTACCGAGGTCGATTTTTTAGTCACTGTTCAAGTTGTGCAAAACTGGAGATGATAATGCATGGATTTGCTGAAAAGCATGTATTTTACCATGTAGATTGCATCCAATTTCAGACCTGAAGTTGAATTGTGTTGAAAGTACTTTCCCCCAACCAACAAACACATACTCACCCTTTTAACTCTACACCTATTCTACTTCTAAAACCAAAACCAGTACACTTGCACTTTATAAGATTTTAACATTTTGACCCAAAGGTTACTTCGAAAGCTATTTATAGATTATGCCAATTCACTCTAGTTGATGGGACTGAAAATCCTTATTATAATAAACAAGAAACCCCAAATTCTGATATTTCGGCCTTTTTCTGGTCAACAATCTATGCTTTTTGGTCAATATCATTTCTTACAATTCGCAATCTCACCATATATATATGGTTTTTTGTAATTTTTTAATCAAATTACTTATTTTCATCACAATCAGAAGAATAATTATCTCTTTCAATTTGCAATCTCTTCATATTTACATGTTTTTACTTTTGGTAAGTATTTAACAAAACTATATAATTTAATATTTTCATTCGACTCGTATAATACATAGGTTTTTAATCTAGTCTGTTAAATACACAACAAAAATTAATTGTTGTTGGCTGTAATATAAAATTGTTTTGGTGGGAAATTAGTTGCAAATCGACTACCATACATGTCAAAGGATTGCGAAGCGTTGTTCACCTCTATCATTTGTTTAGTCTATAAGAATAAATTAACTTATATGAGAGTGTGCATTTCACACGTTCTTAACTTGTATTGTACTATTGTTTCCTTCACATGCTAAATAAAAAAAGTGCCAACCCATTTGTATGAATATGAATGTAATTCATTATCATAACATATTAATGGCTATAAGTAGAAAAGAAACTGTATGTTAGGTGAGTGATGAATAGTATTATCACTACATATCATTTTGTCATGTGTAACTTCTTTTTCTTCTTTCTTTTTAGCTCTTTTATATAGTTATTAATATCATCACGCATATTATTTTGTTAATTCATTATTGTTCTTGTTAGTGTCATTATTATTATTGTTTATTTTTTCATATTCGGACATGTTAAAAAAAGTAAAAATCCCTCCTAGATTTATCATATTTAATCTATGATTGTATATAGATTTTACGTCCCATCTTCAATGCGCGGATTCATGGTTTGTTCAAAATAACTAATTACATTATCTTTGATTGAAAGAGATTACATAGAATATTGTTAGGAGGTTTCAGTAAATTAGTTTAACGTTAAAATTACATTATCTAAAAGAATCAAATTGAATCCGTAGATACTACGATACATGTTGAAGACCAAGAAGTTCCCATTGAACCGGTGAAAAAAGGACCATAAAAAAATGGAAAGAGAGGCGGTTTTCAATTTTTGATCAACAATTGATCGACTTTTTTTTATTAACTTGAAACCTAATACTCGACTACTTACAATTACAACCTATGACTCCTTCTAAATTACTCCTAAAACCTTTTCATACTAGGACTTAAACTTTTATTTTCTAGACGTTTAAATAAGTAGATAAACTTGTATATAATTAAACTATTAAGTATAAACTAATGAACTAAACTAAACAATCACCTAAAAACATGTTGAAAAATCTCTAGAATTACGGCCGCCAAATCAATTAAAAACCATACGACCATTCAACTTCAATCAAACACACATGACTGTAGCAAAATATTAGTTCCTACACATATTTCCATTTGGGTTACTTATGCAACTTGAAAATCACATCTCATATAAGAATTACAAAGTATGAGATGTGATTGACAAAGAGAAATTGATCGCACTACAATTGATTATACTATATGTCTCTGTAATAACAGAACTAAAAGATCGCACTACAATAAAATTAACAAAAATAATTGTCCAATCTCTATACAACTCTAATATATTTCTACGATCTAAACATTCACAACAGTGTGTATCTGGGATCGGAGCTCCATAAGTGTGAAAGATAACCCTTTGATCAAGAGATCTGCTGATCTAAACAACCGTCAAAACACGTCAAACTCCGAGAGCCAGAGCACACAAAGAAAGATAGCTGACCACTAGGTTAAAATTGTTAATATGATATTTGATTGTGACAAAAATGTAGAAACTTAGAACTAAAGTGGCAACATTGCAAATTACAGAAACTTAGGAGCACAAAACATCTGTGAGTGGACAGCAAAGCCTTTAACAAATCGAATATCATATCAAGCACTCACTGGTTATCGTCGTCACTGTTGTCTCTAGGGTTTTGTGAAGCGAAAATGCCGTGCCTTAATCTCTCAACAAATGTCAATTTAGAAGGTGTTGATACCTCAGCAATACTCTCCGAAGCCACCTCCACCGTCGCCAAACTCATCGGAAAACCTGAAGCTGTATAATAATATTATTCTCTCTCAACATTTCTCTTACTCTGTGTGTTTTCTGTGTTTTGATTGAATCAGAATGTTTGTTGAGGTTACGTTTTTCAAATTGCAAGCATACGTGAACTCGATTTCGTGATAATTTTATGTTTTAGGGTTTATTAGTGAATTTGAAGTTCATGCCGCTAGAAATTGATTGATGTTGGTTTAATTTGCTTGTTGAGATGTTTGATTGATATATTAACATAAATCAGATATCATTTCATTGCGTGATGATTCGTTTTAATACACAACCTGTAAGTTTGCTGGTTACTTGTTTTCAAATGCAAATTTTGCACATGATAATATTATGTTTTAGGGTTTATTAGTAAATTTGAACGTCTTTCTGCTAGAATTAGATTGCTGGTTTGATTCAACATCTTATTAATACATGAACATAAGTCTGACTTTATTTCAATTTCTGATGATACATTTGAATACACAACCAGTAGATGTGGTGGTTACTTGTTTTCAACTGCAACTTTTGGACATGATCTTGATCATGTTGCACATCTTGAGTTCTTTCTAATGAACATGATTATATGAAAATCGTGATTGGTAAAAATAATATGATACTATGATAGTGGTTTTCTCCATGGATTTTTATGAGCTAAGCTACATTATATTCACATATGGATATGGTTACTTTCCCTGTAATCAAACAGTTTGTGCTAGGTACTAGTGTTTATGCTATTGTATTAGAGTATAGAAAAGTCGTCATTCGTTAGTGCTGGTGATTTGTGCAAGTCTTAAAACCAATAGTTATTTGCAGAATAAGTTATTTGATCATTGTTGTCTGATGTATGCTTTGAGGTTGATGATTGTTATTGATATGGATATTGTTGTTTCTTTAACAAACATAACATTTGTGTAATTTCGAAGCATTACTAACGCATATTGTGTAGTTGTGTTGTTCTGTTAATAGTGTTTATTACCCTCTATATAAGTATAGAAAAGTCATCTTTCATTATTGCTGGTGATTTGTGTAAATTTAACACCAATAGTAGTTACAGAATTAGCTATCCAGATATATGCTTTGAGGTTGAAGATTGTGATTGATATGGATATTGTTGTCTCCTTAACAAACATATTATTTGTGTGTTTTCGAAGCATGGCCAAGTGCATAATTGTGCAGTCATGTTGTTCTTTTTACCAGTGTTTATTATTCGAGTATAGAAAAGTCAGTGTTCGATATTGCTACTGATCTGTGTAAATCTTAACAGCAATGGTGGTTTACAGAATAAGTTGTCCGATCATGCTGTCAGATGTATAATTTTTGTGTTCCCTCAGCAAACATAAAATTTGTGTGTTTCTCAAGTGTTACCAAATGCATAATTTTCTAGTTGTGTTTTTTTCGTTAAAATGCGCAGTATGTGATGATCGTGTTGAAGGGATCTGTACCCATGTCCTTTGGAGGTACTGAGCAGCCAGCAGCATATGGTGAGCTTGTGTCCATTGGGGGTCTGAATGCTGATGTAAACAAGAAACTGAGTGCTGCAGTTGCTGAAATTCTTAGCACCAAGTTGTCTGTCCCCAAATCAAGATTCTTCCTGAAATTCTTTGATGCAAAGGCAATATTCTCATCTCTAATTTCTCTATTTTCTATTCAACTAGCGGGTTTTGTAAATGATCAAAATGGGTTTAGGTAAAAATGGGTCATCTTCAAGGTTGGGTTGACCCACCAAAAACTTATTTTGATAAATTATTTATTATTAATTAAGGAATATACTTAAAAACATTGGGGTAAACCTTGGAGCAATGTTATGGTTGCCTCCATGTGACCTGGAGGTCATGAGTTTGAGTCGCGAAACAACCTCTTGCACGAATGCAAGGTAAGGACACTTGGCCGGCCACCTCCCTGAACCTATGCCTGCAGCAACCTTGTGCACCACGTCTACCCTAGTTACAAACCTTATATTAACTAAACCTGACATGTTTTTTTTTATAAATTAAACAATCTGGATGTTTTAAGCATTATACTATGTTCCACAACTTTCAACATGTTTTAAGCAATCCACTTTTGATTTATCACTTACTGAGATATGGTTTATTTGCACAGGGCTCTTTCTTTGGATGGAATGGGTCTACTTTCTAGTCTACTATTATGTTATATTCGGTTCTAGTAAAACCGAACCTTGTTATGAACCTATGAACCAACAATTAGTGTGTTTTAAATGTCAAAAAACCTTGATTGCTTGGATTTATAATCTTTATCATATCCAGTTGTTTATGCATATGTTTCTTTTTTATTACTGTTAAAATTTTCAATTCAAGTCCTGCCAGGTAGGTTACTTCTGCAATGAAAGAAGCTAATCGGGTACATATGAATCTTGTATAGACGAACAGTAGTGACAATCTGTTGCTTTAATCATATGTTTTACGCTGTGTTCCCGAGTTTACTTAACGAGAGAAAAGAAAAGAAACACTTTCTTTTCATTTCTCTTCTTTTCTCTTCTCTTCTTTTCATTTCTCTTCTTTGCTCTTCTCTTCTTTTCTTTTCTTTCTTTTTCTTTCTCTCCATCTCCTTTCATTTTGAAAGGATTGATTTTAGCCTTTAATTTCCTTCCATTTCCTTCTATTTCCCTCCTTAAGTAAACTCGGGAACACGAATTTCTAACAATCCTTTTATTTTCTTTCATTAAAAAAAACTCTGGAACACAACTATTTTTTCTTTCATTTCACTTTCTTTCTTTTCTCTCCTTAAATGAGACTCGTGAACACAGCGTTACTCTTTTCAAATGGTCAAAACAAAACATAGATAAGATCACCAGATGGAAATGTTAGACAAGATCGAGAATAACAAATGCCGCGGCTGACGTGGTGTAGTTGGAGGCGGCACCGTTGAGGAATGAGAGGAACCAGTGGAGGCATGATGTTGTTCATCAAGGAGCATATCCTCTGGAGACCTGAAGGCACCATGAGTAGAAACAACAATTAGTAGTAACTTGTATGTGTGTTAGTGTAATCCGCATTTTATGAACTTTCTACTGTAATATTAATCATTTCATGTAAATGATTTCTAAAATTGGTCCTAAAATGCTGAAATATTGGTAGCGTGAGATTTCTCAAAAGGATTTACGATATTAATTTAAGACAAATTGGATTTTAACAATTTAAGTTATAACCTATTAGCCAATAATAATCTATAATATAAATTTGACTAATAATAATCTTAAATTTTACTTTTGTTATCAATGACAATTGTAGTAATATGATTGTCAAATATAAATTTTATTTCACTCAACTTTGTGAATGTTTAGAGATTATTAATTAAATTGTTAGTATGAATATTATCGGTTAATGAATCATAGTTGAATTATTAGAATTTAAATTTTCAATTTATAATTATAGCAAATACGTAGTTAGAGACTAAGTAATTACAGTGGGGTGCGTAGTTAAAGACAGAGCAAGGACAGAAAATAATTTAAAATGTCCCTAAACTTGTATAACATGCGCATGCATATGAAAATTTTCTAAAATAAAAATAGTATAACTTATTTCGTTTAAAATTATTTTAACGTTACTTCATCAAATTTTCACCATTTAAATGTTTAGGACAAGTTTAGAGTTTATATGTTAAATTAAATTAGTTTAAGAATTTTAATATATCAAAATTAAATTCAATGTATTTTTTTTATCACTAAACACAAATATTCTTTACTCTACTTTTAAATTTATCACACACTCTCTATAAGATTTGAACCTATATCATTTGTTTATAACTATACCACTTCCTAGGGCTGAGAGAGTGGGAGTGGGGTTGGCTCCGGCCAGGTATGGACAGGAACGTCACCACCACCCAATTGGTACCATGCACATTCCATCAATTTCAAATTATAAAGGCCAATGATGCAAGAAGTTTATGAAAACCGGGATAACTTGCAGGCCTAGAGCGGTTGTAATGACTCAGGAGGGCTGAAACACTGCCCCTAACTTCTAGAGTCGTAGTGGGTTGACGGGTCACAGAATTGACTCTCTCAACCCTTAATAGTTCATGGTGTAGTAGTTAGTAGTATTGATGATTATTCTTGATAAAATGATTTAAAAATGGTTATTGGATTTTAATAATCAAACTTTCATTCAATGGTCGGGCTAATCCCAACTCAGGAAACTAACGATGTCAATTTCCAGTCAATAAAAGATTGTTGGAGGAAAATAAGTTTAAAGTTGAAAGTGTCTGTGAACAATTCCTAAATTGAGATAAATCCCGACCAATAAACGAAAGTTAAAATAATTAAAATCCAATAGCCTTTTAAAAAATTGATGTTAAAAAATCATCCTTTTGTTATAATAATAATAATAATTGAGAGAATTGAGGATCCTTTTGTGATGGAAATTGAAGATTAATTTGAAGAAGAAGAAATCTTCGTATATATCTGTAATCTTTGTGTTTTGATAAATGAAATGAGAAGAGGAGCAATCATATATATACACATAGCAGTGAAAAAAAAACAAAATGGGGGGACCCATATGTCTGCCATTATAACACTCCCCCTCAGACATATGATCTAAACATTTCTCTAATGTAATATGAGTGGATATACTGCCTCATTAAAAACCTTGCTAGGAAAAACCCATTGGGATAAAAACCATAGCTAAGGGAAAAAGAGTACAATATATAGCTCCCCCTCAAATTATCATTTGTGTACATGACGCATCCCGATATTATAAATGTGTTTTCTGAAGATTGTTGTAGGAAGCGCCTTTGTGAAAAGATCTGCTGAATTATTGGTAGACTGAACGTATCTCATTTCAACCTGACTATCTTTAATAAGTTCTTGAGTATATGAGAAAAATCTTGGGGGTATATGTTTCGTTCTGTCACTTTTGATATACCCTTCTTTCATCTGTGAGACACAAGCTGCATTGTCTTCATAGATTAGAGTTGGATTGTTATCTTTCTCTAGTCCACAAGAAGTCAATATATGTTGTGTCATAGATCTCAACCACACACATTCTCTAGAGGCTTCATGTAGTGCAATAACTTCAGTATGATTTGAGGATGTTGCAACAAGTGTTTGTTTTTGAGAACGCCATGAGATTGCAGTTCCTCCGTTCATAAATACATATCCGGTTTGAGATCTTGCTTTGTGAGGATCGGATAAATAACCTGCATCTACATAACCAACTAAACTTTCTTTTGATTCGTTAGAATAAAATAAGCCTAAATCAACTGCTCCTCGAAGGTATCGAAAAATATGTTTAATCCCATTCCAGTGTCTTTTGGTAGGGGATGAACTAAATCTTGCTAGCAAATTAACTACAAAAGAAATGTCAGGTCTTGTACAGTTAGTAAGATACATAAGAGCTCCAATTGCACTGAGGTATGGTACTTCTGGACCAAGTACTTCTTCATTTTCTTCACAAGGACGAAATGGGTCTTTTTCAATGTTAAGCGATCTACCAACCATTGGTGAGCTTAATGAATTTGCCTTGTCCATATTGATACGTTTCAATAGTCTTTCGGTATAATTTGATTGGTGTATAAGTATACCGTTGTTCATATGTTCAATCTGTAAACCAAGACAATATCTGGTTTTTCCAAGATCTTTCATTTCAAATTCTTTCTTTAAAAGAATAACTGCTTCATGAATTTCCTTATGCGTACCGATTATGTTCAAATCATCAACATATACTGCTATTATCACATATCCTGATGTTGTCCTTTTGATAAAGACGCATGGACATATAAGATTATTTGTGTAGCCTTTACCTATCAAATAATCACTCAAACGATTATACCACATTCTCCCAGATTGTTTCAATCCATATAATGATCGTTGCAGTTTGATTGAATACATTTCTTTAGACTTCGATTTTAATGCATCTGGGATTTTAAACCCTTTTGGGATTTTCATATAAATATCACTATCAAGTGATCCATATAAAAAAGCTGTAACTACATCCATAAGACGCATTTCTAATTTTTTAGAAACTGCTAAACTGATTAAATATCTGAAAGTGATTGCATCCATAACTGGGGAATATGTTTCCTCATAGTCAATTCCCGGCCTTTGAGAAAAACCTTGGGCTACAAGTCTGGCTTTATACCTTGTAACTTCATTTTTCTCATTTCTTTTTCTTACGAAAACCCATTTATATCCTACAGGCTTTACTTCCTTAGGTGTAAGTATAATAGGCCCAAAAACCTTTCGTTTGTTAAGTGAATTTAATTCAGTTTGCATAGCGTCTTTCCATTTATCCTAATCATGTCTATTACGACAATTATCTACAGATATTGGCTCAGAATCATCATCTTCATTCATAATCTCACTGGCCATAGAATAAGAAAATATATAATCATTTTCTATTTCATCTCGGTTCCATACTATATGTGTATGACCATAATTGATTGATAATTCTTGGTCGTTTACTTCCCCCTGAGGGAAAGTAGTATCATTTACCTTTTCCTGAGGGAATATTTTAATATTTGAATCATTTTCTTTATGGTCAATTTCATTTTCAGTACATTTTCTTTTTCGAGGATGTTTATCCTTTGAACCGACTGGTCTACCACGTTTCAACCGTTTCCGTGATTCATTCGCCATATTATCCTTTTGTTTGTCGGGAATCTCAACTCGAGCTGGAGCATTTACAGCTGGTATATAAGACTTTGTTACCCTTTTTGTATCAGTAAATGCATCAGGCAATTGATTTGCAATTTCTTGTAGATGTACTATCTTTTGAACCTCTGTTTCACATTGTTTTGTTCTAGGATCTAGATATAACAATGAAGGTACACACCATGAAACATCATTTTCTTTACTTTTATTTTCTCCCCCTAATGTAGGGAAAACTGTCTCATCAAAATGACAATCAGCAAAACGTGCTGTAAAAACATCACCTGTTAAAGGTTCTAGATATCTTATGATAGAAGCGCTTTCATATCCAACATATATTCCTAACCTTCTTTGAGGTCCCATTTTGGTGCGTTGTGGTGGTGCAATAGGAACATATACCGCACAACCAAAAACTCTAAGATGGGAAATATTTGGCTCTTGACCAGAGACAAGTTGTATGGGGGAGTACTTGTGATTTGCACTTGGCCTTATACGAATTAATGATCCAGCATGCAAAATTGCATGACCCCAAATAGACACAGGGAGTTTTGTTCTCATTATTAATGGTCTAGCTATTAGCTGGAGACGTTTAATTAATGATTCCGCTAAACCGTTTTGTGTATGTACATGGGCAACTGGGTGTTCCACAACAATTCCAACAGACATGCAATAATCATTAAAAGCAAGTGATGTGAATTCTCCCGCATTATCAAGCCTTACTCTTTTAATTGTATAATCAGGAAAATGTGCTCGTAATTTAATATTTTGAGCCAAAAATTTTGCAAAGGCTACATTACGAGTTGATAATAAACATACATGAGACCATCTGCTGGATGCGTCTATTAGGACCATAAAATATCTAAACGGTCCACACGGTGGATGAATTGGTCCACATATATCACCTTGAATTCTTTCAAGGAATATTGGTGTTTCCTTTTCGATTTTTAGTGGCGAAGGCCTTGTAATTAATTTTCCAAGAGAACATGATGTACACAGTTGCATTTTATTTGCTTGGGGAATCCTTTGATTTTTTAATGGATGTCCATGTGTATTTTCAATGATTCTTTTCATCATTGTAGATCCGGGATGGCCTAATCTGTCATGCCATATGTTTAACATACCAGGATCACAATATTTCTCTTTTACTGCCATATGTGCTTGAGGCACATTTATATATGTATAATGCAATCCAGAATGAAGCATTGGCAATTTTTCCAATATGTGATTTTCCTTCACAATATATAGATATTTCTTGTTACCAACAGTTCTTGACTGGGATCATATCCATTTTGATATATATTTTTGAAACTTAATAAGTTTCTTGTTGATTTTGGGTAAAATAGAGCATTCTCTATTAAAATCTTTGTACCGTTAGGTAATTCTAAATTTACTTTTCCCACACCTTCAATCAAGTCCGTAGGACCTGATATTGTATCAATATTTCCCTTTGTCGGTTTCAATTCATAAAAATATTTTTGATATTTAAGAATAGTATGTGTAGCACCACTATCTGCTATACATAAATCTCCATTACTTGTTCGGTCTTGTGCTCCATTGGAATTCATTTTAATCTTCAATTATAAGAAAAATAATAATAATAAGCACATATAATATTATACATTTTAAACAAAATATGTTACATGAAAAGAAAGAAATATATTACAAACATAATTAAACATAATTATAAAAGAAATTATTATTATTCAAAAGCATTTAAATTTCTCCATCATTGAAACAATCCGAGTGGTGTAGTTCCGTGTTGACATCATCAATTTTATCTACATGGTTCACTTCTTTCTCTTTTAGAGATGCTTGATATAATTGACATAGATGTGAAGGTGTTCGACAAAGTTTCGCCCAGTGGTTATTACTTCCACATCTATAACACGAACTATCATTATTTTGAGATGTTCCAGCTTCATTTGTGAACTTATTTTGCTGGTTAAACTTGTTACTTTGTGGTGCGTTTCGTCCACGGCCATGACCACGACCACGACCTCGTCCACGGCCTCTATAATAATTGTTGGTCGACTTGAACAAGTTGTTATGACCACTAAAATGTGTTGATACATGTGTACCTAGATTCTGAGCTAAATGTAATATCTTTGTAATGTCTTACTTATATGTAATTGAAAGTGGATTAATGAAATGCAAGTGGCTGTGGATGCTTATGATGTTTAAATGTTTCATTAATGGGTTGTGCAAGGAATGGTTGATAGATTATATAGGTAGATGGTTGTTTGAATTGATAGGCTTAATGTTATGATAATTAACACATTCAAACCTAACATGTTGAAGTTATCATGCGAATGGGCCATGCCAATGGACCATACGCATGAATAACTTCATGCGAATGGCTCAGTCGCACGACTGAACCAGGAGACTGGATCAGTAGTAAGACTGAAGCATGAGATTGAACCAGTTGTACGACTGAAGGCTCAGTCGTGCGTATGGATCAAACGTATAGCTCAATCGCACGACTGAACCATGCGAATGGTTCAGTCGCACGAATGAGAAACCCTTACCTATAAATACCATCTAATTCGTGGAAAAACGCAACACTTCGAATACTTGCAACCCTAGTCGACCCAGAGCGTCCTGTTCGTCAATTCCAAGTTCATAGAATGTCTGAGATCATTCCTAGTCCATTCTTAACGTTTTCTAATCGTTAGGATTGATCTTGGTTGCGTTCTCCCTGATTGGATCACCAATCAAATAGGATTCCGCACTATTTGATCAGGTATAACAAAGAATCAGTTAGTACTCCGCACGTACACGGTCCTAACAAGTGGTATCAGAGCCTAGGCTCTTGATTCTTCGTGGATTCAATCAAGTTTTTGGTAAAGTCAACGTTTTTACGCGAAAAGATCCAATCTTTCTGCTAAAAATCAAGTCTTTACGTGTGCATGTTCTGAAAAATCAATATTTTTCGACTTTCAGCCGTCTAGGGTGTCAAATCTTGCGTTTTAGGTCAAAAGTTGTGAAAAACCTCGTTTTCAGCAGTCTCAGTCGCACGATTATCTCAATCGTACGACTGAAGTCCAATCGCCTGTTCATTCGTCCGATTGAGTCAGTCGTCTAGTCCAATCGTCCGATTGAGTCAGTCGCACAGTTCAGTCGCCCAGTTGAGTCAGTAGGTCTGTTCAGTAACCTAAGTGCCTCAGTCGCCTGTTCAATTGCACGTTTGAGTTCAATCACATACTGTTAGTGTCAATCGCATCGCAGCCGTACTCCCCAATCGCATTAACAGTTTTGTTTTCAAGTTTAAGTCAACATTCACTATGGACTCCGAAAACTTTGCATTCTCAGCAGGGAAAGACTCAAGGATCCAGAACTTACTGCTTCTGGAGAATGAGATTGGAAACCACAATAAGCCACCTAAGCTTCTGTCTATTGATGAGTTCCCGCAGTGGAAGCAGAGGTTTGAGATTCATCTCAATGGTGTGGACACTAATCTTTGGAATTCTATTGAAACTGGTTACACCATGCCAGTTGGTGCTGATGGTTTGCCATTAACGTTGAGTGGAATGACTGATGCTCAAAAGACTGCCTACAATGCTGAAAAGAAAGCTTACACGATGCTCACCCAGTCTATTCCTAAAGAGATCTTCCATCAGTATTCTGATCATAAACAAAGCAAGAAATTCTGGAAAGCTCTCGAGAAAAGATATGAAGGTAGCTCAACTCTGAAGTCTTTGAAGGCCAAAGCACTTAAGAAAGAATTTGATAATTTTTCAGCTATTAGGAATGATAGTTTATCATCTGATGAGTGAACTTCACACTCATGGGGTAACCACGTCTAAAGAAGAAAAGGTCTCCAGTTTGGCTGATGGACTTCCTGAAAAGTGGGATTCATTTATATCCACCTTGAGACATAATTCAGTTCTTGAGACATTGGATATAAATGACTTTATCCTGAAACTGCAAGAGGAAGAAGTCAGACACAAGTACAAGGCAAAGAAGGGTTCTTATGCTCAGCATCCGACACTCTACAACGTGACTCCAACTCCTATTGCCAAGTCTTCGAATACTCCTCTTCAAACTACGTTTGTTACTAATACATCTGCATCTAGACAAAGCTCATCATCTATTGGTGAGTCAATGGTATCATCAGGGGTTCAACACAGTGTTACTGAAGCTCAATCGACAAAGTTAGTAACAGAGAACTTGGGTAAGGTAACTGTGGAAGTGGCCAAGGAACACATGGACCTGCTTGCTGCTGTGGTCCATTCCTATAATGGTTTGGTTGCTGGGAAGATAGGAAACTGCCACTTGGCTGATGAAGATTACGAGCAAGTGGATGAGAATGAGTTGGAGAGGATGGATATTATGTGGGCTCTCGTAAGTGCTGGGCGACGAGCAAAGAAATTTGTGAAGAAAACAGGTCAGAATTTGGTGGCTACAAAAGATACTACTTTTGGTTTCGACAAGTCAAAAGTCACCTGTTTCAACTGTGGGGAGAAAGGACACTTCAAGAAGGAACGTGTCAAACCGAAGAAGACAGGAAATGGAAACCCATTCTCCTCCTTCACAAAGCAAGAGAAAGAGAAGAGGCCAGCTTCAACCAGCAGTGACTCAAAGGCTATGGTGGCGCAAGGTGATGAAGGACAGGACTGGTCCTTTCGTTTCCTATCTGATAGTGAAGCCAACATAGCATCCGTTGACGATCTAAATGAAGACTCAGCGAGTCAGGGGGAGAACTCAGCTGAGCCTGATACTGCTGAATTGGATGATGACATATCTGTTGTTGATCAAATTGTTGAGGATGAACTGAATGCTGAATCTGAAGCACATTCTGAACCCCAAAATGCTTTCATGGCTGGAACATCTACATCAGTACAGATAGAATCTAAGGATGATTTATTTATTAAACATGCATGTGTTGAATGTGAAAAGTTTAGAGAAAGCATTGACCTGAAATTTGTTGGGTTATTTGATCACAATGATAACTTAGTAAATGATTTAAAATTGTGCACTGAGGCAAACAGAATCTTAAAACAAAATGAAAACAGCTATAAAGAAAAGGTTGAAGCATTAAAGAAACAGTTAAAAGAAACTGAGGTTGTTACATTTAACCAAGAAAATGATATCAAGTTTTACTTAAAAACAATCGACGAAACTAAGAAGGAACGAGCGGTCTTACAAGTTGAAAATGAGTCTTTAAAACAAAAACTCCACAGTCTAGCTAGTTCCTCACATATTTTGAAAAACTTGGTTAAAGAACGCAACAACGGGGAAGGTTTGGGATACAAGGTTGTGCCTCCACCACATGAGACCCTTTTGAACACCAAACAACATCCAATTAATAATAACCCAATAAAGGATCATGTGGTGACAACTCCTCTGGTCAGCGATCAGGACACAGTAGTTAAATCTGCCCCTCCAGCTACTGACCAGAAAGCATCATCATCAGGCACAACTGGCACACAAGTCACTGAAAACCGGGTGGACGAGAATGTTCAAGCTTCTCTTGGGTTGGGTCAAAAATCGACTACTACACGACCAAAGATTTCCAAAACCACTCAATCTAAATCAGTGAAACAAGAAATCCATCATCTTCGAAGACAAAACACACATAATGTTAAACAAGTTAAATTTGTCAAGGGAGGTGAAAGTCTTAAAAGTGAGAACAAGAAGAAAGAACCAGAAGTTTATTCACCGCCCCACAAGAGATCTCCTAGCCCCGATGAATGGAGATCCTGCTATACTTATGGACAGCGTGGTCATATTTCGACAAATTATCCTCGCTATCAGACTCCAAGAATTAAGGTTAAGCTGAACAACAAAGTTAATTTAGATTCAAAACAGCGATCTAAGACTCCTGTTAGATCGAAAACCCCTATTCGGTCTAAAACACCTTCTAGGTCGTTTTCGTCTCCTCCACGCCAAAGGCAACACAAACAAGTCACTGACAAGTCTGTGATGCCAGCGGCGAAACCTGTTTCTGAATCTAAACCATATGCTCAAACTGTTAATCAGTCTAAGGTTTACCACAAACAATCCTTTCACAGGGATGGTCTGTGGAAAGCCAAAATGACTGATGAGTCTGAAAGCAAGGACAAGTTGAACGTTGAGATTCCACCCACTGATAAAGGACAGTGGGTTGAATTCCTGATGGTTGATTCCTCTGGGAAACCCAAGCCAGTCAAGGCTTGGGTCCCCCTCCTTAACTGATTATTTTCTCTTATGTGTAGGTTGTCCGCTATAGTGCGTCTACAAATACATGGATCGTAGATAACGGAGCTTCCAGGCACATGACGGGAAATAAGTCTCTCCTTTTCAATGTCAAACAAATTAAAGGAGGACACGTTTCTTTTGCTGGAAACAAAGGAGGATACATTACCGCTCAGGGAGAAGTAGGTAATGAAAAGGTAAGGTTCGACAAAGTCAACTTTGTTCAACAATTAGAAAACAATCTGCTTTTTGTGTCTCAGATTTGTGACAAGGGCTTCAAAGTCATGTTTGACAACCGAAATGTTCCATTCTGAAGAAAGAAATGGATATTCCAGAGGAGCAGGTATTAATGTCCGCATCTAGATATAATGACTTGTATGTTCTAGATATGTCTAATGCCTCTACTAGTACTTCTACTGTTCAATGTTTCTTATCCAAAGCTACAGAGAATGACTCCATTTCGTGGCACAGAAGAATGGGACACATTAATCATAGGAAGATGAATCATCTGATTCATAACAACTTAGTTGATGGATTTCCTGTCAAGAACTTCAAGCTTCCTGATTTCTGTGTCTCATGCAAGAAAGGAAAGCAAACCAGGAAATCTCACAAGACCAAGAATGTCAATTCTATCGAGATGCCCCTGGAGCTACTTCACATGGATCTCTTCGGTCCAGTTAGCACGAAAAGTATTGCAGGAGATTGGTACTGCTTCGTAGTCACTGATGACTACTCACGATTCTCGTGGGTGATGTTTCTGAAAGCAAAGTCAGAAACCTTTGAGTCATTCAAAGTGCTGGTCACAACTCTGGAATCACTGTACAAACTGAAGGTGAGAAAGATTCGCTCAGATAATGGAACCGAGCTTAAGAATCAGTGGGTGGATGCTTTCTGCAAAGAAAAGGGAATTGTTCATCAATTCACCTCTGCATACACACCACAGATGAATGGAGTTGCTGAGCGAAAGAATAGGAGTCTGATCGAGACCGCCAGGACTATGTTGGCAGACTCAAAACTGCCAGTGCAGTTCTGGAACGAAGCTGTCGCCAATGCCTGCTACACACTCAATCGTGTGTCAGTAGTGAAGAGGCACGGGAAGACTTGCTATGAGCTACTACAGAAGCGTAAACCAAACTTGGAGTATTTGGAACCTTTCGGTGCTCCTTGTACACTTCTGAAGAAAACTCAAGAAGGCAAGTTTAATGAAAAGGCAGATCAGGGGATCTTTCTGGGATACAGTATACCAGACAAACGAGTTTACAACAACTCTACTGGTCAGGTAGAAGTCTGGTGTAATGTTGATGTTCAACGTTTCACTATCTTCCTGCTGGAAAAGTTCCATCGTCATTCTTTGACTATGATGGCCTTTTCAAATCATTCAATCTTCCTCAGATAGATTCAGATGATGATATTGCTACTCAGCTGATGCACGATGTTCTAAACTCACCAAATCTGGATACTAGCAATGCAACATCTGCAAGTGGTTCATCGGGATCTGCCACAGCTGATCGGGATGATAGTGAGGACTCTTCTGATGAAGAAGAAGCAACTGAAACCAGCAATGCTCCAAATGTTGATCAAGAAGGAAGTTCTTCAGCTGCAGAACCTGCATCTGGAAATACCGATACTGAACCTCCAGTCACAACTTTGGACTCTGAAGTTGTTGTTCCTACAACTCCTTTGACTAGGATTAGTACGAGTCATCCGCCAGATGCTATCATTGGTGATCTCCACTCCGGTGTGCAGACTAGAAGTCGATTGTACACTGCTGATTACGCTGAAGTAATGGAAAAGGGCTACGTGAATGATGGAGCTTACAGATGTTTTGTCTCTCAAATTGAACCCAAACATGTAAGTGATGCCCTTAAGGATGAAGCCTGGGTCAATGCTATATAAGAGGAGTTGCTACAGTTCAAGAAACTTGGAGTGTGGACTCTTGTTGACAGACCCAAAGGAGTCAAAGTAATTGGTACCAAATGGGTACTTAAGTGCAAGAAGGATGACCAGGGTGTTGTTATCAGAAACAAGGCACGGTTGGTTGTTCAGGGCTTCAGACAAGTCGAAGGAATCGACTACAATGAAGTCTTTGCTCCAGTAGCTAGAATGGAAGCTATTCGCATCTTTCTAGCCTACGCCTCTTACATGAAGATCAAAGTCTATCAACTAGATGTTAAGAGTGCATTCTTGCATGGGGAAATCCATGAAGAGGTATATGTCAGTCAACCCGAAGGATTCGAAGATCCTTATCATCAGGACAGAGTCTACAAGTTAGACAAGGCTCTGTATGGGCTACATCAGTCTCCTCGAGCTTGGTATGAAAAGCTCTCCACCCATCTGTTGAAACACGGCTTTCGCAGGGGTGTGATTGACTGTACATTGATCATCAAAGAAAAGGATGGTGATTTGCTTTTGGTGCAAATATATGTGGATGACATAATCTTCGGTTCACGAAACGAAGAGTTATGTAAAGAATTTGAATCTGTGATGAAGGCTGAGTTTGAGATGAGTGCCATGGGAGAAATGAAATTCTTCCTAGGATTACAGGTGGATCAAACACCTACCGGCATCTTTCTGCATCAAACTAAGTATGTCGGTGACATTCTTAGTCGCTTTGATATGGAAAATGTCACTGCAGCCGTACCCCACTCGACACAAATCATGATGTGGCTCCTGATGAGAATGGGGATTTGGTGGATGCCACCATGTATCGTGGGATCATCGGATCTCTCATGTATCTCACTGCCTCGCGTCCAGATATGATGTATGCCACATGTTTGTGTTCCCGATATCAAGCAAAACCCAAAGTGAATCATCTAATTGGAGTCAAGAGGATTTTCGTTATCTGAAGGGTACTCCAACACTGGGGTTGTGGTATCCTTATGATGTTGACTTTGAGCTAACGGCGTATAGTGACTCGGATTATGGAGGTTGCAAAATGAATTACAAGTCTACGTCAGCAGGATGTCAATTCTTTGGGAGAAGATTGGTAACTTGGCAGTGCAAGAAGCAGACATCAGTTGCACTATCTACCTGTGAAGCTGAATACGTTGCCGCCGCCAGCTGCTGCTCTCAAATCATTTGGATACAACAGCAAATGCGGGACTACAGTTTGCATTTCACTTCTACTCCTATATATGTTGATAATTCTGCTGCAATTGCAGTAACTAAAAATCCGGTTCAACATCCTAAGACCAAACACATAGGCATAAAGTATCACTTCATACGCGACTGCTATGAAAAACACTTAATTGATGTGGTCAAAATAAACACGGACTTTCAACGCGCTGACCTCTACACTAAACCATTTGATAAACCCAGATTTTTCTATCTGCTAGAGGTCAACGGGGTTAAAAAGAAAAGTGATGTTATATTAGAAGAAACAGATACATAGTCCGACACCGTTTTTTTTATTTATTTTTTATTTTTTCATATTTCTTTTATTTTAATTTTTTTTAATTTCCTTATCGTATAAAAATCCAATAACACAAAAAGATTTTCTGTTTTAGAATTTTAGGGGGAGATTAGTTATTTCAGTATTCAATTACTTAAAAAAAAAGGGGGGGGGAAAGGTAAGTAAAGCTGACAAGGCATAGACAAAAGGACAGGAAATGTGACTCAATAAAATGGAAAGTGATAGTACACTGGCATCGGGTTACTTGGAACACCAAAAGGATTTTCGGTTTTGCAAGGTTAATTAAATCACAGAATAATTATAAATCCGAGAAGTCTGAGTCTAACAAAATGGGAAAATGATAGTACGCTTGGTTGGTATTGTAATTATACGGAGAAAGTTGATCTAGGGAGGTGCTAGTTCACTATACGATGTGTCGGTAAATTCAACACAATAGACGAATAGATGTCATTGGTAAACTTAATCTAAACTAAACGGTTCAATCAACTGTGGGTTCCCATCTTATCACTGGTTAACACAATCAGCCATTTCCGATAAGGGATAACGAGCAAATAAACGCCACCAAAGGTGTGCGTGTGACTACAAAAAGAGCAAAAGAAAAAATGAATACAAGCGTAATCATGCTGATAACAAAACGTTGTTGGTGCGTTATGTGAAAAAGAAAAATAAGAAATGCTCTAACAAGGAGATAGGTTGTGTGCCTCTCTGCTGTGCGATGGCACTGACCTGAGGATAAGCATAACCTACATATTCTAGAATTCATTGTTGTTTGCCGCCTCTCTGCTGCGATGGCACTGACCTGAGGCTTGGCTTCTCTTTGAAAGCTCTAAGAATAGTCTCTTCTTGTCAAAATACCTATAGACCGCTCGAAAGTCCTCAAAGGAATTTTGATTACCATATAAGCTTGGGATCCACAAATGTTGGTTGAAATAATATAACTTAATTCTTCACCAGTGCGTGTCAAAAGTCTGTGTATGGATTTAAGTGGACAAGTATACTGACAATCGTCGTGTATGCACCGACTGAAGTTGATAATCAAAGTATGTTACGTATCATATCGAGCATGATTCCCAGTTAGATCTTAGAAGTCTTAGATGAGTGAGAAAACTGTGATATAAAATTTATGCAAGTGTTTAAAGTTAAATACCAATCAACGGTTCCAAGTAATGTTGTTTATGCCTGTCTGATTCCATATGAGTCTGTCCTTGATATGATGTCAATGCTAATGGGCTACACAAACCTACCCTAACAAAAATCACAAAAAGATGTTTGTTTTGTTCGTAGTTTAAATTTCTTTAATTTATTAGTATAAGTGTGTCTTTGTCGGACTGTGTATATTGTTATCTGTTAATGTCACTAAACAAGCTTAATGTTTACTTAAACAAATTGTTTCTGAAAGGTTAAAAGGATCACGTCTGAGGTGATCAGATGGATAAATGGATCACGTCTGAGGTAATCGGGTGGATAAATGGATCATGTCTGAGATGATCAATTGCACATAATGTTTTATCAATTGTTTAAGAAAACTAAGTGTCGGTAAATGAAATGACTAAAATGGTACAAGTTTAGCCCAATCGCACGACTTCATGATAAGTATGATCCAGTCGTACGAATGGAATATACGATTGAAGACAATCGTACGATTGGGCCATGCGAATGAGCCCAATCGGCCGATTGAAAGTGACCGACTAGGTCAAACGTGCGATGGAGGTCAATTGAGCGAATGGAACTGGTCGATTGAGTGAATCGTACGACCCAGTTTCAATCGCACGACTAAGTCATGCGATTAGACTCGGTCATACGATTGGAGATTGAATCGGCCGAATGAGTCGAGAGAATGGGTTCAGTCGCCCGACTGAGATGAGTTTTAGTATAAATAGGGAACTCAGTCGATCGCTGACCCCATTCGCCCTAAATCGCTAAAACGCACCGTTACTCTGCCCAAATTCGATTTGAACTCAAACATCGATTATACTTGATTTCTGACATTTTGGCACTTTTATACAGGTATTACGCGAATGATTGATGATGTTCATAGTCGAATGTGGCTTTAATCCGACCGTATTTGACCTAGTTTTGAACCGACAATAAGTTGTACAATAAACTACCTTAATCCCATACAATGTTAAATCAATGGATTAGGTGGTTCAGATACATGATTGCGAGTCTAAAGAACCTAAGCATAATGTCTAACTCGCAATATTGGTTGATCTGAGTATTAATGGAATCGAACAGTGAGTCATGCGACTGGTCCCCCAGAATGAACTTCAATCACACGATTGAAAGGGGCGACTCATTCAATCGGCCGAATGAATAATGCGAATGGTTTGAGTGTGTCATACGACTGGACTCCAGAATGAACTTCAATCGCACGATTTAAAGGGACGGTTCATTCAATCGGCCGATTGAATCATGAGAATGAGTTCAATCGCACAATTGAACTGAACTATATTTCTGATTTGGTCAAACTCTGTTTTTCATGTGTTCTCACGTGTGTTTGCTATTTGTTACAGGAATATGGCTAATCGTTGGACCATTAATCCAAAGCACAACATTTGTGCTCACTTGGATTCCACATCGAGGAATGGCGGTGAGTTTGCTGGGATCATAGACTTTTTGAGAAGATCACGGATTTATAGAGCCATATCTACACCCTGTACTCCATACCAGTCCATTCATCAGTCATTCTGGGAGGGAGCTTCGGTAGATCAATCTGTGGAACCCTACCGCATCCGAAGTACTATCTTTGGTAGGGAAATCGAGATTACAGCGGCAGATATCAGGAGAGTATTGGGATTTGGAGATGATGAGGATCATCCACTTAAGCTGCATCCTCTGACGGTTCGAGGTTGCTTTATGAGGATCGGGTACTGCGGGGACATCAACTTGAGTGTGCTGAACAAGAGCAACCTGAGTCCCCAGTACAAGTACCTAGCACACGTCATACTGAAGTGCATAGCATCCAGGAGGGGTGGATTTGATGATCTGTCGGACCAAATCCAGAATGCCTATGTTGCATTGGTCCTAAACCACCCTTTCAGCTTCTCCAACATGATCTTCTCGTATCTGATAGAGAATTTAGAGGCAAAGGGGAAGGAAGGCTTCTGCATGTACCCCCGATTCCTACAGCTGATTTTTGATGAGAAGTTGCCTGATCTGCCCAAGGAAAAGAGTGATTCAGTGGCATTAGAGATCATGGATGACATCACTCTTGGGAGAATGAAGGTGTATAGGGGCAAGCAGGTCAAGCCCGTGATAAAGAGATTGATAGGGCATCTGGCCCGGGCTGATTATGTTGCGCCAAGGAGACGCAAATGGCGTCATGATGACAACGGATCTGACACTGAGGTGATTGCGATACCATCTGATGATTCAGATGACGATGATAGCCATGATGGCAATGGTGGGCCAGTTATTTCTGAGGGCCCCTCCACTCACACAGCTCAGCCACCACCACATACAGACACGGCTGCTGCCGGGTTTGTACCTGATTTCTGCCCGCCAGACGATGTTGAGGAAGAGAGCGAGGAAGAAGGTCTGATCAGAAGAGTTGGCAGCAAAGTGGTTGCCACAGAGAGAGGACTGAGGGTTGTGGGTGGTCAGTCTGGCACATCAGGGGATCCATACACAGAGTCTGATCCGGCTTATGCCCCTGATAAACCCAGCACCAGAGTAGGAACCCCGGTGTCTACTGGGAAAAGGAAGAAGACCATGGCAAGACCGCATGGTAAGAAGAGCAAACGAATACGTTTCACCACCTCCGTCACTACCACAGCCAACACATCCACTCCATCCCAAACACCTCAAGCCACCACCACTATTCCTACATCTCACACTCCCACATCCACCACCACCACCACTGTACCCCCTACTACATCATTCCCATCGCCTCCCATATTCACCACAGCCACCATAACCACCACTACTCACCAAACCGGACCCTCATCTGCTCCATCCAGCTCATTCATACCACCAGTGTCTGTGGTAGAGCAGCTTGCTGCACTAAACAGCATGGTGGTCAAGCTGATGGCTTCGGATGAGGCCAAGACTGCTCAGATTCAGCAGTTAAGAGAGCAGTGTTCCTCCCAGACAGCTGAGATTCATCAGTTAAGGGAGTTGACTTCATCTCAAGCTCAGCTAATCGCTGCACAGACTGATCAGATCACTGGTCTATTAGAGCACGAGATTGAGACGGATAGGAAGTTGGAGGAGTTAAAGGCTGCAAACAAGTCTATCTTGCTAAAGCTGAAAGGAACTCAGAGTGAGCCCCTCAAGATTGGTGAAGGGGACGATGATGAGGAGGACGATGATGATGAGGAGGACGATGATGAGGATGATGAAAGTGAGGAAGGTGATGATAGTGATGACAAGAAAGATGATGATGATGATGAAGGAGGAGAGGCTGCAGGAGAACAAAGTGATGAAGCAGCAGACGAGAGGCGTTCTAAACACCATCAAGACCAAGGAACCTCTACGTCTGCCCCACCTGAAGATACTCCTGAGATTCAAGACAAAAGTACTGATTAGTTATTTATGTTTCTGTATTTAAAAGGCTTTTGTACTTGGAAAAATTGTGTAACACTTATGTAATTAATGTTTATATCTTTTGTCTTAAAATGATCGTGTTTGATTACTTACTAACAAGTATTGTGTTACATGTTTAAATCAAGCAGATCCAAACTTTTAAAGAGATGAATATGATGTCGAACCCCTACAACAGGTCAGGAGCTAGTTAACAATGATTCTTGATCTGCAGGGTATCGTAAGGAGATCGGTTGAGTATACCCCAGAAGAGGGAGAGATTATTCACAGCTTCATTAAGGAACAGTTGGCAGAAATGTTCAAACTCAATGCCGACGACATAGTGAAAGACGCTCCCGAAGTCCAAGTTGATAGTGATGAAAAACTACACGACGTAGATGAGTTTGAGATAGATGATATAACAGACCAATGCTATCCAGAGTACATGACACTGAAGGGCATGTCAATCCAAATCTGGATGACAATCTGGTCAGCGAGACTTTTGATACTCTGGATAAGATGGAAGAAGAGTCCGACAAACAAGAAGATACAGCCAGAGCTACTGAGGAGGAATTCAAAGAGAGAAAAGCTGAATGGGCTGCTTGTTTTACGGATCTTCATGCCCAACGAAGTGCTCAAACGTCTAATGCCTACACCAAGCTCTACAGAGTGAAGAAACATCAAAAGGTGTCTGGAAAGATTATATCGTGGGCGTATTTTGATGACCTTAACGCTTATGCGGTTAAGAGAGAGAAAGGTATCGAGTATTTTAGATTCCCACACGATCTAAAAACTCTACCTGGTTTTGAGCTCAACCAACTGGCAAAGCTGAAGCTACTATATGCTGATCCCAGAAAGATGTCAGGTTGGTTCGAAGCTACGTTAAAGAAAAAGTACCACACCCGGTGGGTAAACTTCAAGCCTCAGCAACCTACGAGGTACATTCGAAGGTCTGAAGTGGATTCACGAACCGGGAAGCCAAAGATTGTGTTGAAGTGGCGTCCTCCGCGTACTATGTCGAAGATCCCTCTTAGGGAAATGCCTCAGGACATCACCCCACACTTCAAGTGGTGGTACTATGATTGGCGAACAGCAGAAGCAATCATAGTTCTGAACAGAGATGGACAGATGGATGTCATCAGGGTATTTGACCCAATGTGGCTCACGAGCTTGTCAGATAATGATGTTTATACTCTCTACAAGTGGCCACTGTTCTATGACTCGCAAGACATCGTACAAGCTCTCCAGTTCCAGAATGTCATACGCATCTGTTTTGTATTTGAAATACATGCAGGTGTAACCAGAGAGGAGAAGTTCAAGAAGTACGAGGAGATAATGGGTAAAGCAAGACATTAGAGGAATCTAGGTCCAAGGGGGAGTTTGTTGATACATGTGTACCTAGATTCTGAGCTAAATGTAATATCTTTGTAATGTCTTACTTATATGTAATTGAAAGTGGATTAATGAAATGCAAGTGGTTGTGGATACTTATGATGTTTAAATGTTTCATTAATGGGTTGTGTAAGGAATGGTTGATAGATTATATAGGTAGATGGTTGTTTGAATTGATAGGCTTAATGTTATGATAATTAACACATTCAAACCTAACATGTTGAAGTTATCATGCGAATGGGCCATGCCAATGGACCATACGCATGAATAACTTCATGCGAATGGCTCAGTCGCAGGATTGAACCAGGAGACTGGATCAGTAGTAAGACTGAAGCATGAGATTGAACCAGTTGTACGGCTGAAGGCTCAGTCGTGCGTATGGATCAAACGTATAGCTCAATCGCATGACTGAACCATGCGAATGGTTCAGTCGCACGAATGAGAAACCCTTACCTATAAATACACCTAATTCGTGGAAAAACGCAACACTTCGAATACTTGCAACCCTGGTCGACCCAGAGCGTCCTGTTTGTCAATTCCAAGTTCATAGAACGTCTGAGATCATTCCTAGTTCATTCTTAACGTTTTCTAATCGTTAGGATTGATCTTGATTGCGTTCTCCCTGATTGGATCACCAATCAAATAGGATTCCGCACTATCTGATCAGGTATAACGAAGAATCAGTTAGTACTCCGTACGTACATGGTCCTAACAAAATGGTTTTTATTATAATAACCACGACCACGGCCACGGCATCGACCATGAACTTGGCCTTGTTCCCATTTTTTAAAATTATTAGCAACATTTGCTTCTGGTATTGCTAGCGATCCTGTGGGACGAGTTTCATGGTTTTTCATAAGCAGCTCATTATGTTTTTCTGCTACGAGGAGATGTGCATTGAGATCGGAGTATTTATAAAACTTCAACAAACGATATTGTTGAGCCAAATTAATATTTTAAGCATGAAAAATGGAATTAGTTTTCTCCAACTTTTCTTCCTCGGTAACAAGATGCTCACAAAATTATAGTTTAGAGTATATTCTATATAAAGCAGATGTGTAATCATTTACTTTTTTAAAATCTTGGAACTTCAAATTGTTCCATTCATATTTGGCAGTAGGAAGTAAAACTTCCTTTTGATTATCAAATCTATTTTTTAGATCCTTTCATAACCCACATGGATCATCATAATTAAAGTATTCATGCTGCAATAATTCATCGATGTGTTTATGGATAAACACATCAGCTTTAGCCCTTTCTTCTTCCGAACATTGATTATTATCATTTATTGCTTCTAATACATCAAGTGATTTTAGGTGTCTCTTGATATTTGCTAACCAAGACATATAATTTTCTCCGGAAATATCGAGAGCCATAAATTCAAGTTTTGATAGATTCGATATTTTTCTAAACAATAAAATAGATATTAGAATTAATTTAGCATTATAAATAAACCTTTTAATAAATGTTAGTAATCGTTAGATTAGATATATGTTAGATGACATAAAAATAAAAGTTAGAAGCGTAAATAAATATTAGTTAACAGAATAATAAAAGTTAGGAACATAAATAAATAAACGTTAGTTGACAGAATAATAAAAGTTAGAAGCGTAAATAAATGTTAGATTAGGAGCATAAATAAATGTTAGACATGTTAGTAGTCCCAACTGTTATATTTATTAGTAGTCCCAAAAATTATAATTTCTCCATAGTAAGGGGTACCCTGCACTTATTTATCATCATAGTATTTATATATTCAATTTATATATATTTATGAAAAACTTACATTGATTGTTATGACAACTTCTTCTTTATTGATCTTCTTGGTTGAGCACCTCGTGCTGATAACGTGTTATAATAATAATAATAATTGAGAGAATTGAGGATCCTTTTGTGATGGAAATTGAAGATTAATTTGAAGAAGAAGAAATCTTCGTATATATCTGTAATCTTTGTGTTTTGATAGATGAAATGAGAAGATGAACAATCATATATATACACATAGCAGTGAAAGAAAACAAAATGAGAGGACTCATATGTCTGCCATTATAACACCTTTTAGTTTTTATTCTTCTTCGTATTTACCCTATTGGATTTTTGCAAAAGAGTTGCTTTCATATAAAAATATTTACCCTATTGGATTTTTGCAAAAGAGTTGCTTTCATATAAAAACAAGTGCGTGCATACGTCCAGAAGAAACGCATAATAATGTGGTGAAAATATAGCCGTTGGAGATTGATCTTCTTCCTCGGTCAAAACCCTAATCAACCGTTTCACTTGCCCCCAACAGACATTTCATTTCTTATTTCTTAATAATAATAATGTCTTCATCCTCATGTCATGTGACTATTATCAGATACTGTCACTAGCCGTTGCACCCCCCTCAACGTAAACATCCTCATCATCTTCTTCCCCAAATTAATAATATTATTATTCACCATTCACCCACCCACCGTCATCTCTCTCTCTCTATTAAATATCCCACATTTTCATTCTTCAGTTTCCCATTAACCCTCTTTCTCTCTCAATCTCTCTCTGTGTCTATCTCTCTATCCCATTTGGGATTTTGAAAGATCGATTGATATCTGAAATTGTGTTGTAATCTGTAAACAATCAAAAGAGATTCACATTCACATTCACATTCATTTTTTGAATTGTTGAGCGTACCCCACTTTTGTAGTGTTTGGTCAAGCTGTTTTACTGTTGGGTTTGAGCTTATTGCTTGATTTTTGGGGGTTTCTTGATGGAAACTCAAGATGGCTCTCTGAGTCATTTTCACAAACACTTGGTGTGCATAAATGAGCTAACCCCTGTTTGTTTCTGCAGGAATCCATCCAGCAACAGAGGAAAAAGAAGCTGTTTTTCGTTACAAAATGCACTCTTTTTGCTTACATTTGTGTTGATCCTATGCTGCCATCTTGTTTCAGGTGAATCGCCCTCGAACGAAGTGGTTACAGTCACCCTTTCGGATTACTCAGCTCTTCAAGCCATCAAGAAAGATCTTGTTGATTTCAGAGGAGTGTTGAGGACATGGAAGGACAGAAGTGGGGTCTGTTCAGGTGGATGGGTTGGTATCAAGTGCGATCAAGGTCGAATCGTTGCGATACAGCTTCCATGGAAGGGGTTAGGGGGCAAAATTTCATCAAAGATGGGGTCTCTTCATTCACTCAGAAGAATCAGCCTTCATAACAACCTGTTATCAGGTCCTATACCACAATCTTTATGGTTGTTACCTAATCTAAGAGGTGTTTATCTCTTCAACAATCGACTTACAGGTTCGATCCCACCATCTGTTACTCAATCATCATCTTTACAGAATCTTGATTTGAGTAACAACCAGTTAAATGGGATCATCCCCAACACTGTGTCGAATTCTAGCAAGATTTATAGGTTTAACCTTAGTTATAATGCCTTTTCTGGTTCGATTCCAACGGGTTTTACTCGTTTGCCTTCACTCACATTCCTAGCTTTAGAACACAATAATCTCTCTGGTTCTATTCCAGACAGTTGGGGTTCTGGTGAACTCGCATCATTCACCCTTGATCATAATTTTCTTACTGGAAGTATCCCTACTTCCTTGAGCAAGATGCGAAATCTTGAAAAGATTAATCTTGGTCATAATCACATTGGTGGGGTGATACCTCATGAATTTGCTAATCTTTCTAAGCTTCAAATCTTGGATTTGTCCAACAATGCCATCAATGGGAGCTTACCTTTGTTTAGTTCATCGAATATTTCGGTTCTGATATTGGATAGAAACCGATTGAGTGGCCCGATTCCTGATACAGTTGGGAAACTTTCTTCTCTGACCCAACTCAGGTTATCCCACAACAATATCAGTGGTGAAATCCCCAAATCCATTGGTGATTTGAAGAATCTTGATTCTTTGAATGTTTCATATAATTCGCTTTCGGGAAGTGTTGATCCTTCTCTCTTGAAGAAGTTCAATTCAAGCTCTTTCGTTGGGAATGTTCAGTTGTGTGGTTACAGCATCTCGACACCATGCCCGACTCCACCTATTTCGCCTTCTCCATCTGCTTCGCAAATTCTTCCTTCAGAAAACAAGAAACATGAAAACCGAAAACTTAGTACAAAAGATATTATTCTCATAGCAGCTGGGGCCCTTTTACTGGTTCTGCTTCTGTTATGTTGTTTACTCCTCTGCTGCTTAATCCGAAAGAGAGCTGCACGATCAAAGTCGAAGAAGGGCAAAACCGACATTTCCATGCCAGTGCCAGCAGTAGCAGGGGCTGAAGTTGTTGAATCAGGAGAAACAGGTGGGAAATTGGTGCATTTTTCGGGTACATTCGTGTTCACAGCTGATGATTTGTTATGCGCGACTGCTGAGATAATGGGCAAGAGTACATATGGAACCTCGTATAAGGCGACACTAGAAGATGGTAAAATGGTTGCAGTAAAAAGACTAAGAGAAAAGGTAACAAAACCACAGAAAGAATTTGAAAGTGAAGTTGCTGAACTGGGAAAGATTCGACATGCAAATATTTGGCCCTTCGAGCTTATTACTTGGGACCAAAAGGCGAGAAGCTTCTCGTGTTTGATTACATGCCTCATGGCAGTCTGGCTTCTTTCCTCCATGGTATGATCACTTTTGAGTTTTGATGCAGGTGTAGATAGTTAACTTGTAATAATTCCAATCAATCACCCTTATCTAATGTTGGTTTGATAATGTTTTTGCAGCTCGAGGACCCGAAAGTGTGATAAACTGGCCAACAAGATTGAACATAATCGTGGGCATAACGAAAGGCCTCGTGTACCTTCACAGCCAAGAGAACATAGTCCACGGGAACCTCACTTCAAGCAACGTGTTACTAGACGAGCAGAAGAACCCTGCAATTGCAGATGTGGGTCTGTCAAGACTCATGACTAATGCAGCCAACACCAATGTGATTGCAACCGCTGGAACCTTGGCATATCGCGCTCCAGAGCTGTCAAAGCTCAAGAATGCCAACACCAAAACCGATGTTTACAGTCTTGGTGTGATCATGTTGGAGCTTTTGACTGGAAAGTCTCCTAGTGAGGCAACAGATGGGCTGGATTTGCCACAGTGGGTGGCGTCGATTGTGAAGGAAGAGTGGACGAATGAAGTTTTCGACTTGGAACTAACAGGTGATCCAGCCAATGTTGATGGTGATGAGCTGCTTAGTACTCTGAAACTGGTTATGCATTGTGTGGATCCTTCACCTGAACAAAGGCCCGAAGCGGGTCAAGTTCTTGAAAAGCTTCAGGAGATTAAACCAGAGCTAGCTCAGAGCTCTGACGATCCTGTGGCTACAGAGGCTGCAGGAGTTTCATCCAAAACTGATTGAAGGAAATAATCATTCTTTTGTAAGATAAAAGATGCATATAATATATACATATATTATTGATTATTGATTGTATTGTATAAGCTAAAGTGTGTAGATGTGTTTATATAGATTGAATTTGTTGATTCTTTATGTAATGAGAAAATAAAACACCATTTATGTTTGACATTTTCTGCATTAAATTTTCTTGTTGTTGGTTCAACTTTTCTATCCTAACTAGACTTGGAGCATTTTCACTACATAAAATTCAATGTGTAATATTCCATTTTTATTTACGCATGACACTTTAATGGATCTTAAAATATTATTAGGTCATTTCATGTTTTTGTTTCACAACAGTTCAACCCTGTTTTGAAAATGGCGGAGATTGATCATAAATTCATAATATTAACAAAATCAATCAACGTGTATTTGTATTTTTGGGTCAAGTTTTAAGCATAAAAGAAAAAATGGATTGATCATAAGTTCAACAGACTTAAATGGGTTTAGAAGTATCAAACCTCCTTAATTCCTTAATACCTCTTTGTGCTTGCTAACTGATATGCCAACACTCTCTTATATATCATATATTTTCAAATAATACTGTTGAGAATCCAAACATTATTCATACTTTCTTGAAATCATTGACAACTCAATACAAAATGTGTATCTGATCAAAGCTTCATCCATTTGTTGTAACTATTGTCTCGTTCTGGATTAACATTGTGTTCCCGACTCTTTTTTAAGGAGAAAAATAAAAAGGAATTAAATGGAAAGTGAAAGGAAATTGTGTTCCTGAGTTTTTTAAACAAAAAATAAAAATAAAACTAAAAAGATTTGTGTTCCCGAAGTTTTTTAAAAGATGAAAGTGAAAGAAAGAAAAAAAAAATTATTTTAATAAGTTTTCCTTCTAAATTTCCTTTCAAAATAGAAGGAAATGAAAAAAAAAATAAATCAATATTTATTTTATTTAATTTCCTTCGAACCGTAGAACACGAAATTATAATATCTTCTCTTTTCTTTCCTCAATTTTCTTTCTTTTCATTTTTTTCCTCTCGTTAATTTTCTTTTACTTATTTTCTTTAATAAATTGAAGAACACAATGTAAAAATCCAGATAAACTTTCGTAACCCTTAAAAAATCATTCTTTTACCTTCTTTCTCCATTTGAACATGCCAAACGTGACATTTTTGACATAATTGCATTCTTAGAGTATAAGTTGTAACAACATATATCTACTCAAGATGACATTCCACTCTATCGAAATGATGGAGTTATACGGTGGCGGACCCAGAAATTTTTTTCTTCGGGGTCGTAATTTTTTCATAGGGGTTTTAAAATTTTTTCATAGGGGTCGAAGTTAAAAAATACACGGGGTCAATTGAAAAACGTCAATACACGTTACAGATAAAAAAAATTCTGCGGGATCGGTTGACCCCTCCCCACATAAGGTAAGTCCGCCACTGGAGTTATATACATATAGACATACATATAGACGGTGGGTAAAAAATGTTAGCCCACTTAATAAAAGCATTGCCTTTTATAAGGAGAAACCAGGCTTGAATCCAGACGAGGTGTATATAAGAGTTGGATTTATTAGCCGGTCAAAAAACAACAAAATGTAGAAAAATCCCTCTACTCTAATAAAAGGGTAATTAAAGGTGACATATGATAACATCATAATTTATTTTTATTAAAATTTCTCGCTTCCCTCTCCTATTAAATAACTACATTAATTACTAGCTTCTCTCTCCTATTAAATAACTACATTAATTACTACTAAAAATAATATTATATCTAAAAAAATTTTAATAAATTAAAAACTAGATTTTTTATTAATGTTATTTTCAAAGAAACAAAAGTTTACAAAAAGAAATATTTCCAAAACATCAAACTTTTGTAAAACATGTGAAACACTTTAAAATTGGTTTTTAAAAAGTAAAAAAATTTTATAAATAAAAAATAATTAAAATTGGGAGTTACAGTAAAAAAGAACTTTTAAAATGACATTTTTTTAAATGGTTTGTTTTGAGAAAACATGTTTAATTTATTTTTTGAAATATACAAAAAAATTTTAAAAATTGATATCATTGTGTTTATTACTTAAAAATATTTACTCATATTTAATTTCAATCATATTTTATCTTGGTATATTATTATATAATTACTAAATTTTATTATATTTAATTTTAATTTATTTCACACGTATAATAAACGGATTTACTAAAACTAATAATAATGTAAATGTCATTGTTTTTTTAATGGCCAACGAATAATTTTTAAACCTGGTCACCCGGGTAAACTCGTTGACGAAAGGTCACTCACGCCCGCGAACACAGACATCACTGGTGACCCGGCTCGCCTAACATTTCAAGGGAAACCCATCACCCAAATACCCAATGAGGTAAAACCTTTGGCCCACTTAAAGCATATTACACCTAGTGAGACTCCAACTTATGATCTACACTTTGAAAAATCATAAAGTGTCTCCTCCCCTCCTAAACGACGAGTTGATTTAAAAGTCATTGTTCTAAATGTCATTGTTTTAAGAGTGAAATTATGAAAATGGAGGGAAGAGTGCTGAAAACACGCAGAAAATGCAAAAGCATCTCTCTATTTTCCATCAAAAACAAACCCCCATCATCATCATCCCCCTTCTCTCTCTCTCTCAAGTTTCAACTTTTGGGGGGAAATCTAGAGAGAGAAACACGAATAATCAAGCATGGATCATCTTATGGGATATTGGTTTAGCAACAAAGCCGGCAAAGAGCTGGATTCCGTCAGCAAAGATGTCAAGGTTGTTAAACTTCTTTTAATGCCGTTGGATTTTAATCCTTTGATTATTATATGTTGTTATTCGTCTGTTTCGATCGGAATTGGGGGTGGGTTTCTTCTGATATTTGATGATTGTAATGGAGCAAGATTGCATTTGTGGATCGATGTTTATCGGTTTCATTCTAACCTTGAATAGTTGAATCTCATCTAGTTTTGAATCGACGATTTACATTCTCCTATGTCAATGACGGTGCGAATCGTTGAATTTCATATAACTTTTGTAATGTGTAAAATTGATAGATATTTGGGCTTTCTAAGGTGAAATTTGTCATAAAGTTCGCATTTTCAGATTATCCGAAAGATGATATTATATGAGAATGTGACATTAAGTTTTTGGGCATGGATGTTTTGCTAATCATCTTTTTGTGGATGTTAAATATAACAATAGAGAGATTTATTGGTTACTAATACTATGTGTTGATGAGGTTGAACCATATCCAACATTCACGAGTCTTTTACAAGTCCTCATAAGTGACCCGAGGTGGGGCCTAGAGGAATACCCTTCGATGATCAAGTCAGTAATCTGTATCAATACCAGTGTATCGCGTATGTGAAGCATTTAGGCTAAAAGACGACGGAGTATGATAAAGACCAACTGTTGTGGAGCTAAAGCAAGTGAGATGGAGAGGGAGGGATGGAGAGGGAGAGACCATCAATGGGCCCAACTTGCCTAGGGTTAGCCTACACGATAAGCTCAATCCGAGGGATATGCCATCAGCCCTAGTCTAATATGATGTAGTTCCAACTAAATTATATTAGAGTCATTCTCCTTATTATCTTTGTATATATCTTCAAATTGTCTTCGCTTTGTTGACTGTAGGTAACACTACATAAACGTAAATGTCTTAAGTGTTAGTATATGGTTGTTAGTCCTTATGACTTCTTATTCCGATGACTTGTAGTACGGATGGATTTAGCATGGTCCTAGGTGACTCTTGCTTCATGTGACCATTCTCATGATAACCCTGGTACAATATACATGTCAATGCCCCATAAATTGCCATTCCACACATTTTATCTTGTGTGTACGGCTGGACTATCTTCATCTAGGGTATACGTCATATGATCATGCATGTCTTGAACATAAGAACTAGAACACGTTTCAATTAAGGAGCGAATTAGATTGGTAGCTCAACCTAACGAGGAACATACTCGTGCATTACAGAGAAAATTTTGTTTCTATGATAATATAGTTTTGTTAGGTTTGGTTTGGTTGGGTTTTACTGTTACTGTCTCTCTCTCATTTTAATTCTCTTATCATTTGCAAGTTGTAATAGAAATTATTGCCTCTTTTTGTGTCTTAGAATGTGCCCAAAAATATTAAAGGCGGAGCAAAAAAGTTGGTCAGTTCAGCAACAGGTTTGTTTACATTTTTTTATTAGTATTACAAGTGATATTATCAGACATAAATAAGGATGATGGATGTGCAGAAAAAAGGAAAAAGCCACTAGCTGATGTGCTGCAGGAATTCGAGTTGCCGCCTGGCATCTTTCCTCGCGAAGCAACAAAATACGAGTTAGACGAAGCAACAAAAAAGCTAACTGTGACTATACCGACGATATGTGAAGTGAGCTACAGAGACTCGTCGACTTTGAGGTTTTCAACAACCGTCACGTGTCATATCGAGAAAGGAAAACTAACTGAAATAGAAGGGCTGAAGACCAAAGTGGTGATATGGGTCAGAGTTACGTCCATTGTTTCTGAAGAGGCAAAGCTGCTTTTCGCTGCAGGCTTGAACAAGACCCGGGAAAGAAAAGTGTATCAGGTTGTTAGAGACGGGATCCCTGTAGATAAGTTCTAACTTATTCACCTCACCTAACTGAATGTGTATATGTATTATTATTATTATGTAAAAATCACTAAAGAAATGTGACTTTTTTATCTGTCAATATATAAATTATAATTCTAATGCCATAGAGTTCAACAGTGATGAAATGATAGAGTTGCATCAGCAGATCTAGGCAGCAGCATTTAGCGTTGCTCAAACGGGTAGCAAACTCATGACTGGTGTACGGATTTAAAATTACACATGTTTTTCTCTGTACTAAAGGATTCCAACACGGCCCATGTTCCTTCCACTGGTCACCATCACAACATTCCCAACATCAAACTTGATGAAATCGACTGTCTTCTGAGAATTGAGGTCAAGTTTAATGGTGTCATCCCATTTGGATTGTTGATCAACTTTAGAAAAACCGACTGCAGTGGAATTTAACCTTGCCAGTATAATTCATATGCAATATTAAACAAACCGACTGCACCGCACCTATCTAAGATTTGATTCATCATCCCTGATCGCATGCAGTGGAATCTAACCTTAGTAAAATAAAGAAGACAGAAGTTTTCATTGGTTTCGAGAGTTGAAACAGCATCCGCTTCTTCTGCTTGCAAACAAAGGAAATTGCATAACTTCATTTGCGGGTTGCTAGATAGCAAAGGAATGAATAGGTTCAAAATGCTATATTGTTACATAGGAAAAACAATTTAAATATCCCATGCTATATACCACTTTTAAGTACATTAACATCCCCTGCCCAACCCTAACATGCAAATATATAAGTAAACATTACTACTGCTTGTTTCCCTTAAAAAACAAATCAAACAATGCTCGACTGCTCGCCCATGAAACCAGAAGGGTAAGTTGTCTTTCCTAACCTTGTTGTCAACAAGTACATGACGTTGCACCAAAATAGATTGGACCTCAAAGCATGTCAAAGCATACTTCAATCTATTTCGAAGAACAAGTTTTTCTTAGTGTACTTGATCTTCATTGTTAGTGGTCGGATTGAGTATTGGTTTGAACCTCATTAATGGTTGTATTTTGATGTAATGGTCTGTTGTCAAACAAGAAAGTTGCAATGCGAAAACGTTTTGTAGTAACATAATGAACTGTTGTTGTTAGGTTTCAGGGAATCAGGGTTATGCCTCAGTTGTCGTTTTGTGTATAGTAAGCTTTGTTTTTTATTTTACATTTTTACCAAAACTAGTGATGTACGGTATAATATGAATCTAACTTCATGTACAGTAAACAAAAATACCACAAGGAAAGTTAACCAGTCCCATTTCATTCTGATCTTCCTTAGTTGTATTTAAGCAAGTGATCATACAGCTACACCAATCCATAGATATATCTCAAGTTATTTACAACTAACGTGACCCATAAATGTGTTGAAGATAACAAGAACGTTAAGCATGAAAACTCTATCACCTTATGCTGTTATGCATGAGTTGAGTTTTTTAATCCCCTTGACAATTATTCTCTCATGATCGAATTGTATCCCCACTTCATCTATTGTACTATCTGCACCTTTCCATGGTTTACATTTTTTGATTATGACAATGTTTCCAATATAAATGCCAAAAACATCATATGACTGCTGATATTTAACCAGTTTCTTCTATGTCCATGATTCGCTATAACCGGTTGGAATAAAAAACAAAACAGGCGGAATATACTTCTTGAATTTTCATCATACCCACACCCATCAGATCTAGGTAATCTTTTTTTGTCTTTTAATGCGAAAATAATCACACTTATATAGATGGTTATAGATATATAAGTAATAACTTGAAAATGAATTACTGATATTACAAGTTGAAGGAGAGTACAACAGAAAAATGAAGGGGGTTTGTTTTAGATGCCTTCTATAGATGGTTACGAATGTACAAGTCATAATATTTACATAAAACTTTTGACAAATCAAAGCTGTTATGTAAAAACAACAATAGTTTGTTCTATCATCGCGCATTTAATCAAAACCAACATAGAAACCGCATCCAAGAAAACACAAAATGGTCATTCGTACAACCACCTTAATAAATTCATATAATCACAAATCGTAATTTGACTTACGAGAATGGAAAAGCTTCAGTCTTTTCTGTCAGCGAGTTATCATCTTCCAGACTGCATTACAAGTATCAAAATCACTCGTCTCCTGGTTATTGAACTCGAACTTTTCAACTGTTTTCTTCTCTTTATCAACAATATCTATGATTGGATTGGTGGTCAAATTAAAGAATACACTGAGAAGAAACATGCTACATTAAAATCTCAAGTAGTTGTAAATTGATAAAGCACACAAGTAGGAGTAAAGGCAACAAAGGATACGTCCAGATATCTTCGACTGCTCGTTTAAGTCTGGGATGATGTTTGTTACAGATGCATACATTGAGAGCTTCATCCTGTGAACAAAAGAAAAGAAATACATAATATTCTTCCATTACAATATAAATGCAGTTCTCAATGGGGCACTAGTTTAACAATCATGAATCATGTTTGACTTTTAAGCAAATATAAGTACGGCAATCCTGCCGTACACATTTAATATGGGTTTATTTGGATTTTTAATAAAAGAATATAGGTTGTTTTGGGATGAGTATTGTTTCAACAGATCTAAATGGGCAACAATGACAAGGGAAAAAAGAGAGAGAGTGGATCATGTTGGAAAGAAACAAAACAAAAAGGAGGGTAGCTTGTAAAGCATCCAATGGATCGATGGTAGTGAAGACGTAACATTAAGCTCATATAGTTCGATTATGAAGGGAAATTAGCTTTAAGAGAGTAGAGTTTTCCAGTGGAATGAGGAAGATATTTGTAACGGTTGTGTTGCTAGAAAGGGGGGGTGACAACTGGAAAAAAGGGTTGGCAGGCAGGGTTGTCGGTGTCTGCACATGGAATTCCAGGGTAACATGCATTTCAGCTGGCGAATCTAGGGGTGAAGGACGGTTGGTTTGTTAAGTGACAAAGTAGCGAACTAGTGGTGAAATCAAAGGTGGTTCCAGAATTAAAAAAATAAATGTGAGTACAGAATTTCTGAATTATAAATCTCGATCTGCTGCACAAAAACTTCTATCAAATGGTAGATTATTTAATGATGTGCCTCAGAATATAACAGTGATTCATCTATTGAATTTCTTGATTGAAAAGCAAAGATAATTGAAAACCTAACTATAATTTGTTTTTCTAGCCATGTGAATTTTTTTTTTACAACGGTCCATTTGGACCTGAATCAACCTGGTACTTCTTTAAAACAATCCGTTTGACCCAAACCAAATTGATACTCTTTAAAATCAGCCTGTTTTGACCCGGATCCATATCCTGTTATAACCCGAACATAATTGACATTTATCCTAAATCCGACCCATTACCTGCCCCAGCAAAGCCCGCCCATTTTGCCGAGGTTAAGCAAATATATCAGGAATGACTAGGACCAAAAGGAATGCTATGGACTTACTGCGTCTTCATTTCATCTTGTTCGAGTTTCTTCAGAACTTGCCTTCTCTCTTCAATAATACTTCTTTGCTCCTCAAGGTCTTTAATTTGACTGGTGATGACTGTGCATATGATATTCGCGAACAATCAGTAATCAAACTACCGCATACATACGTAATGTAATAGAAACAAGCGCCATACATACACACATAGATATATATATATATATATATATATATATATATATATATATATATATATATATATATATATATATATATATATATATATATATATAGACAGAGAAAGAGAGACAATCACTCAATTAAGAAACACATATAAGTTGAGAACCACAAGAACCAGATTAGTTATTGTATGTGTATATTGAAGTTATGTAACTAAATACTTATCTAAGGTCCTCCCGTAGCAATGCTTCTCTCTGAACCTCCTCATCCAATTCTTTTTGAAGCAAATGAATCTCTACATCTGAAGCCACTTCAGCCTTTGCAGCTTCTATTTTTTGCTTGCATGTGTCTATCTTTTTATGATAACCTGTTGCATGAATTAACTAATGAATTAGTTTCGTTAATTTCCCATTAACTGTTTTCAATTGTCCACTTTTCAACTATTCAAAACTGATGATGAAACTGTGAACAGCATCTAGTGCTCCCACATAATTTAGTTTCTGCAAACAAATCATTTAACTATTCTGATGCTGATTTTGTGTATATCATAACACTCAGGGACAGAAGCTGGAGGGCAATCAGAGAATAACATGAAACACGTAACGCATGTGCTCAAAAAGGGTGTCTTCAGAGTTAACAACGCATCTAACTAACCAAATCTCTAGATGACAAAAATGACACAAACCATACGACATGCTGCTTTTATTCTAAGATCTAAACCAATCAGATCATTGTCAGTGAGTCATAACAAACAGATGCACCTAGTGATCAAACAGACTAATGCCAGCGTCAAATATGATATGTCCCGTAAAATATTAGAGAAACTGATAATTACTTAAAATACTGTAATCCTAATACTGCTTAAAACCCCAGGAACATTGGTATTTAAATTATAATCAAGTGTTAATTGCTAAAATATCAGGAACATGAGTATTCAAAAACAACTCTCAATAATCTATCAGAAACCAGATTTGAACTTTTCAGTTCTCTGCTCTATTCATTCCTACAGCAAGCATTTCTGTTTGGGACCTAGGGTTCATAAACTTCAAAATCTCCAAAACTGAAAGTGTACTCCTCATACATCATCAGAAGTTAATTTCACTTTGAAACCGAATGAAACGAATCATACAAATGTTCCACAAAAACATTACAACCTACAGATCATGGACTCGACAGTTACAACATTTGACATTCGAAGTAATCTCTTCTGCGACATGAGAATAATAGTGTTTCATTACGATTTAAGAGCTATAAGTTGAAGAAGTGATTACCTTCAAGAGAATTCTGAACTCCGGCGTGATCAGAACGGCAACGGGAGCGGAGTCCGTCGGATTGTTCAACGCAATGCTGCAGGTAATTGATGTCTTTTTCGTTTTTCAAGAACTGAACTAGATCATCGCTGTATGAGATGAGCTTCTGAACATCAATTTTTCTCGAAATGTCAGCCATTTGTAACAACAGTTGGTAGCGATCAGTTAGGGTTTCTGAGAGAGTGAGATTTGTGGGAGAAAGATGAGGGAGGAGAAAAATTGGAAATCTTTTGGGGGAAACCTAGTTTTCATTCCGCATAAAGTATTGTTAATTTCCGTTATCTAATAAATTTTTTTTCTAATAAATAAAAATAAATTCAAACAGTCATTTTACTTATCTCTCCTCCTAATTATAAATATCATAATAACTATTTATTAATTAACAACTATCTATAATTAAAATTTTAAATATGTTAACTTTAAATTTTCAAATGTGTAATACATAGGTTTATTCAATCCGTATAATACATATTTTTAAGACAATTTTTTATATTATAAACCATGTAACAGTAAATTTATTTAGTCCGTGTATCACACGGGATTGTAACCTACTATTATATATATGTGTATGTATATACTAGTGAAAATGTCTACGCGTTGCGATGGTACGACTGTTGAACGATTTTTTGGGAATCCGATTTTAGTTAGTAGCGGCTTGATGCGTTATGATGTAAATTAAAAAACAAAAATATAATTATTGAAAAATTGAATGAAAGAATGGCCATGTTTAAAAGAATGAATAAACACGGCTTGTAAATTTATTCACGACTCTATAAAATTATGAGCCGAAATTTAGCTATAGACATAGAGCTTGTAATAGTTGAGTTTGTATTTAACTCGACTCGTTTACACCCTATTTGCAACATTTTAGTGAAACTTACATCGACCATGGATGTTCGAATTCAAATATCCTTCGATTCATACAAATATATCATTTACAGTTCAAAACATATATATGCTTTTTTTTCTTTTGCTTCATTTTTAGCATGGGGTCTCATTAAAAACGGTCTCTTTATCCTAAATAATAGAGATAAGAGTTGTCATCATTCAACCCCTCCCAGACACTGCTTCTAGTAGAATTATACTGGGTATGTTGTTGTTTTTCTTGTGCCTCAATAAAGGTCACAAGGAAAACAATTTCAATACGGTTCCCAGGAAAATATATTTGTTTCTTATATTCTTTAACTAAACACATCACCATCCATTACAAAGACATGAGTTATCTTGTTTCTTCTATTTATTTCTTCTACTCGTAAGACTAGAATCAAACTATCGATTACTCTCGAAGTCTGTAGAATCAAGTAACTCTTGATTACCCGTTTAGGGCTAATGAAGGATGCCGAAAACTACATTACTCTTAGGGTGGTGGGGTGCTCATACCACACTCTTCATACCATACCACACACCCACCAATTATATAAGACCACATCGCACCGCACTGCACCGCACCGCACCGCACCGCACTACAACGCACCCCACCGCACCGCACCCCACCGCACCACACGATTATTTGATTGATCGTGTAGTGTGTAATCAAACAACTACACCCCACCACCTTTGAAGACTACAATTAAACTTTCTAGAGTAAATTATAAATTTTATCCTTTAAGTATGTTTAAAATTATATTGTTTGTCCTTAAACTTTCACAATTACATTGACCGTCATTTATTTGAAAACTTATCACACTTTATGTCCTTTTAACTAACAAAAAGTTACTTTTTTCTAGTAGTTTATATAAATGATTGTTTTCCCCTTATTACTTAAAGGACAAAATCTGTGATTTTTATTACTTTTTTCTTTTATGTTTTTATTTTATCTACTTTATCTTTTTAATACACTTTTTATTTTATAATCTTAAATATTAGAGTTAATCACACAATTGATCCTTGTGGTTTGCCTATATTACAGTATTGGTACAAACTTTAAAGAATTTACAGGTTTTGTCTTTAATATTTGTCAACTCATAACACGATTAGTCCCCGACACTAACTTCTGTTAAGTTTTTCAGTTAAATGAATATGAAAAGACAAATATACCCTTTAATATAATATATTTAAAAACCCAACCCACCCCATCCCCTTCCCCTCCAATTAGACCAGGCGTCGGCGCACCATCATCGCTGGCGCACCACATCCGCTGGCGCCCCACCACCGTCGGCACCCCATGTTTCACTGTCACCGCCAGCAAGCCTCCGCCGCCGGCAATCCGACATCTTCGGCAAACCACCCTCGTTGAAATGATCAGATTGCAAGTTATCACGTGTTCTCTTCTGTTGGATTCTTCATCACTTTTGTAATCGTCTTCTTCTTTAAAATTGAATGGAATCCTTCTTCTTCGTAACCTAAAATCACCCTCTGTTTCTCTTTGAATAATATGACTTCCAATTTCACATTCTTTCTGTATCTCAGGACTCCATTCTTGAGCTTTTACAAAATTGTTGCTTTCATGAGGCTGTAAATCAAATTCTTTAATCTTCTTGTGTGTAAACCAAAAAGGTTGTGGTGGTAATGGTGATTTGAAGCTCACAGATTGAGATTCTAATGGACTTTGTCCTACGTCGATCAACATCGAGTCTTCAGGTGGCGGTGGAGAATTGCCGATGGTGGTGGCGGTGGAGAATTGCGGTGGGTGGTGGTGGTGGCCATAGAGAACTGCTGTGTTGGTGGTAGCGCCGGTGGATAACTGTGGTGGTGGTGGTGGCGGCTGTTCAGCGGTGAGTAGGGGTGTTCAAAAACATCCGAATCCGAACATCCGATCCGAACATCCGATCCGAACATCCGAAATTCCGAACCCGAATTATCCGAAATTTCGGATATCCGAATTTTCGGATATCCGAAATTCGGATATCCGAAAATATGGATTCGGATTCGGATAGCCATTTCAGGAATTTTCGGATATTTCGGATATCCGAAATATCCGAAATTATTAAATTAATTTTTGTATTTTATAATATATATATATATATATATATATATATATAGAGGGACATTCTAATGAAAACCAAAAAAATGGAAAAACCTAAGGAAACTAATTATGACCTTTGATCTACAGAATCTAGGGTCCAGATTAAAAGGGTAAATTTGGAATTTCATTTTTTTATTAAAAGGTGGATATTTGTACAGGAGGGGCAATTTGGGGATTTCGCACACACCCCTTCAATAACCGCTTACAGTTCTATTCGGGGAATCAAAATTCAAACGAGTTCCAAACGAGTTCTATTCGGGGATTTCGCACACAATCCAACAACAATACTTCCTTCAATCGTGTGAAATACCAGTTGATTCTCAATTAGGAGCATCAACATTCCATCTTTGAGTGAAATCGCGAAGTGATTCCTGCTGCGAATCCACAAATTCCGTCAATTAAGAGTTTCAATCTTTTATCTGTTTTCTCCGAGGTATGCTCTTTACTTTGCGTCAATTAGTTTAAATTTCAAGTTTATTTAGTTATAATCTTCGAATAATGCTATATTTGCTTCACCAAAAGCTCTGATTTGGGTTCTTGTATGCGTTTAGGTTTATTGTTCAAGTCGTATTTAATATCATGTTTCTGATATCAACATGCAATTTTTCTGTGATTGTTTTATAATTTTTCCCCAATATCATCGGATCTTAACATTTTATCAACTTTGTTATTGTTATTTTTGATAATGTCTGTGATTTTGCTCCTCTTTTTGAATTTTGGCAAAGGTCATTCGCTGAGTTATGATGTGTTTGTAATATTAATTGTACTGTATGTATAAGTAAATCTTTTCATTTATGCTTTGTTTCAGCTAAAGAAAACATAAGATTGAGATTTGTTGTAGTATATAGCTGGTGATTTTTTAAGCATCATCAAATTTAGAAGTTCAAGAATATGTCTGATTTGTATTGTTTGTGTTATTGGGGATAGTATAAGTTTTATATTTGTAGTGTTTGAATGTGTATTCTAAATGCACACACTGTTTTCTAGTTGAATTCATTTTGATGATGTGTTGTGTAGTTTTCTAGTAGATATGATCTTACTGCTGTATTGGGTGTTTGGAATAAACTGTTGGTTGTGTATATGTAGTTTTTTCTAAATGCTCAATACTAATCATAAGTATATGTAATGTTTGATTATCATGTTGTTTGATGCAGGCCAATAATAGTGTTCATTTTTTCTTCCATTAAATTTATGTTGTTCTTTATATTAATATAGAGTTTCATCAATGTTTGTACTTAGATTCTGATGTTGGTTTTTATAAATTATTTTCATGGTCATTGTCCATATGTTTGTTAGAATTCTGTGTTGCCTTGTTCTTTATTTGTTCATTAATGCACATTCAAGAGTGGTAATAACACTTAGATCTATTTGATAGGATAGTTAAATTGTTGGCTAATATGTGTCTTATATTACATAAATTCTTTTGTAATTGTATGTATTTCATTTATTTCTAAATGATTTTTTATTATGTTGGTTTAAAGTAGGTAATTCCTGACAGAAGTTGTTATAGACGAAGCCATGAGTGGAGGTAGTTTTGTCTTTTGATCCTTATATATTATATCTTTTATTATTGTTTATATCATATAAATTTTCAAATTTTCCAACAGCTCGCAAAAGCGCGAGGATAGCTTTCAAAGAAAGAGGCCTAATTAAGTCAGCAAGTGGAGACCCAAGTCGACCAATTCTTATATCTGAAAATTCTAAAGGGTACATTAATGATGTAGAATGTAGCCCTGCTAAAGAAGGTTATAAACATTAATTTTCCTATTTTTTTCATATTTATATAATCTTCATATTTTATTCATTGATTCGTTAATTATTCCTACTAATATTGTTTTATGTATATGTTCCAAAACAGCTTGCCCTGATCGACCCACGATTATCATTCCAGAATCATCTCAACCTAAACGTTACACCAAAAAAATGATAGGTTTTGTATATTTTTTATATTTGTCAGATTAACCAGAATGTTTCTTTTAGATTATTATCAATATTTATTTTACCCATATTTTAATGCAGCTGAAGAGGTGCTCGGAAAGGTTAATCGCTCTGAATCTCACCCTGAAGAGTCTGTCTCTAAATCCAGAATTGAAACGCAAGCTTCACCAGGTTTACATTTTTATTTTTCTATTAATATTTATTTTACTAAATTTCAAACTTTTATCATAGTATAATGAATATAGGATTAAATATTTTTGTGCTATGTTGTGTTTAAATAAGGCCATTCATTATCATCTCCCATAATTACATCTGATACTTCTACTCCAAGACGTTATACGAAGGCAATGATTGGTAATTTTCATTTATGTGTTTCATATGATTCATACCTATTATATTCCATGTATGTATTATAATTTTCCCATTTTTTTCATATTTATATAATCTTCATATTTTTATTCATTGATTCGTTAATTATTCCTACTAATATTGTTATATGTATATGTTCCAAAACAGCTTGCCCTGATCGACCCACGATTATCATTCCAGAATCATCTCAACCTAAACGTTACACCAAAAAAATGATAGGTTTTGTATATTTTTTATATTTGTCAGATTAACCATAATGTTTCTTTTAGATTATTATCAATATTTATTTTACCCATATTTTAATGCAGCTGAAGAGGTGCTTGGAAAGGTTAATCGCTCTGAATCTCACCCTCAAGAGTCTGTCTCTAAATCCAGAATTGAAACGCAAGCTCCACCAGGTTTACATTTTTTTTTTCTATTAATATTTATTTTACTAAATTTCAAACTTTTATCATAGTATAATGAATATAGGATTAAATATTTTTGTGCTATGTTGTGTTTAAATAAGGCCATTCATTATCATCTCCCATAATTACATCTGATACTTCTACTCCAAGACGTTATACGAAGGCAATGATTGGTAATTTTCATTTATGTGTTTCATATGATTCATACCTATTATATTCCATGTATGTATTATATCAATTTTATGATTTAATGTTTTTGTAGCCAAGGAGGTTCTAGGTAAGGCTGCTCATCATCAAGGCGAAGCTCATGAGACCATCTTCCTTACTGATTCTGATAAAAAGAAAGATGATAATGTTAAAAAGAGGAAAAGAAAGATGCCTGATTCTTCAGGTAATCAAGGTTATGTTAATCTGTTATAGTTGTATTGAAGGTATAGATTTTAGTATTACATAACTTTCAAACATACATTATGTAATATTAGCAATTTGTTTAGATCATTTCCTTATGATGATTAAATATTCTATTTGATATTCAAGTATATTTTTGCATTATAAAATATATCATTATATCTCATATGTGAATATTATGTCAATGTAGCCAAAAGGGTTCTTCGAAAGAGGGGTTTTGTTGAGGTTCAGCCTAAAGAGGTTGTGACTTTACCTAAGTCAACTAAAAATAAGGCAATTAAAGACAACAAGAGAAAGGGAAAGGCGCATATTACTGAAGGTATTTGTCTTTCTTCAATATTTTTTACTAAAATTGTATTGTAGATGTTCATTGAATCATTTTGAGCACATAAAATTTGTTTATTATATTCTCTATTAACAGCACGATTTATATGCAAAATTTATGTTTAACTCTCTTTTATACTCGTTTGATTGAAATTTTAATATTGTTTAATATACTAACATTATGTGATATTTGATTGTAAATGTAATTTTAATCTTACTCATATGGGTTTATATAATCCTTGGTCATAGATGATGTCACATATGATGACTAATTATGATAGTCTTAGACTGTTTCTTTTTAAGAAAAAAGATCATTTTTTTAGTAGTGATTGTGCAGTGATGCAAATAATAATATCTTTTGTTTCTATGTCATATGATAGCATTTTATATGTTTTTTTATTCAAGGTAAAGGTATTAAGTCCAAACCAGTGAAGGGTGATAAGATACCTCCAATCCCAAAGAAACATAATGGTCGACCAAAAAAATTTCCTACCCTTCATGTACGAACCAGCCCACGTCCTCTATGTCAAGCTCTGAAGAGTATTGGATCATCTCAGCAAAACAGCCTGCGTGAGATAGGGTTCGAGCGATTGCGGTACTTCAGTGTTGATGGGATTCCAGCTAGACTTGCGTTTTTTGTTGTTGATGCATTTGATCCTGAATCGATGTCAATTCGTATTCCTAATGCTGAAATCCCGGTTACTGTCAATACAATTCATGATGCCACCGGGTTACCTTATGGAGGAAGAGACCTATTGGAGGTCGAAGATTCGGTTTCCTCGCATGCTGTTATTGAAGAATGGCTGAAGATATATGGTCGTAACAACCTAACTGCCAATGATATCATGGAAAATATCATTTTAAATCAAGATGATGATCGTAAATTTCAGATTGATTTAATTATGTTGTTTTGCACTACCATGATTGAGTGCACCAAATCGGGTCTCATCAACATCAAACTTTTAAAGAGCCTTAACTTAGGTTCTGGACTTGGTAATCTGGATTGGTGCGGATTGATTCTGAAGAAACTTAAAACATGCAAAAAAAAATGGGCTCTCAACAAATCTCGTCCCTTTACTGGTCCTGTGACTATATTGACGGTGCGATCTAACTTTATTTTATTTGTAATTGAGTAGTTTTTCCATAAAAAGTTAGGTTTTCTTGTAAAATATATAACCAAGTCCATTATCGCAGTTAATTTACTTGGACGGAGTAGAGGTTGAAGGATTGCATAGAAATATTCGGCTTTTGCCGAGTTCTAGCTGGACATTGGGAAATATGAGAGTCCGTGAGGAAATTGAGATCCGCAACGGGGGGTTTGGAAAGGGAAGGTTGGTTGATGGTAGGGAACAAGGTCATATCGTCACTAAACAGGTATCATTTTTATACTTTTTCTTAAATATTAGTTGTATATTATAGCACAACGAGGTGTTTAACATATTTGCTTGAGTTACTTTAAAACGATGATAATTTTTTTATGTTTATTATCTTACGTATTGTATATGTATACAGATGTAATCTGTTTATATTTGTTTGGTGTGTCAAGGATAGAAATCATGCATTACTGCATATATTTATAGTCTCCTTTTTCATAATGTTTAGCCCTGTTATTTTTTTTATGTAGGAGTACAAAGACACTTTGGACAGTTACATTAAAAGGGTCATAGCTTTTAAGATTCTTTTTCGGAATACTATAAGGGATGCAAGTAATGAATATCCCGAAGACGAGGAATGGACAGAGATTCAACAGGAGTTTGATGAATTATTCCAAAATGTTGAATCGGGTGTTGATCCTAAGCAATCAGATAAAGTCCCTGATACTAGGGATAACCTTACCACCAAGACCACTGTTAAGGATCATAAACAACCGGATGAAGCCAATAAAGAACCAGAGAAAATCGTTAATGAGGCATCTGAAGATGAAGCCTTCTGGTCTGATCCGGTGGTTACCGCTCAAATCATTGATCAGATGGATCAATTAGAAAAAAACAAAGAGGATAAGAAAGACACGTTGGAAATGGATTTTCCGTCATTCAGCTTGGGTCTAACCCAGTTATTTGATGAGGTTGCATCGAAGCATGATGGAGATGAACTAGACAATGTTCCTTTAGCCGATCGGCTAAATGAAATTAAATCAAAAACTCCGTCGGTTCGTAAGAAGAGAAAAATCACAAAGGCTGTTTTGGCCAAATCTCCTTATGTTAATCGTATTGTTGATGTGTATCAAAAAACAACGGCTTTAGAGGAGAAGATATGGCGATATCTGTTTGGAGGAATCGATACAGACAAGTAAGCATATTTTAATATATTTTGTACAATGTAATTCAATTAAATTTAAATCTTAAGTATGTTACTTGTTTCTGTTATATTCGTTATGCATGCCAAATTAAAATATATGCTTATATGTTCATAGCTTTATATATTGCCAAGGTGATTTAGTATGTTGTAACAAATGCATTGCAGCAAAGTTTGATATTGGTGATTCTTTATTTCCTTTATGTAGTAAAATCATTTTTTGTACGAAAGAAGGCGTTCGAATGGATTTTGAGTGTTTTGAGTCGTTGGAGCCCCAAAGTTGGCTGGTGAATGGTGTTATTGATTGTTGGGCTGTTGTGTTGAACCATGAGGAGGCATTTAGATCTGCTGAGTCTCCCTACATCCTATTCTGCACGACAGATGTAGTAGTAAGTTTATTTTGCACATTTACTTTCTATTTGTAAATGTTAATTTTTATGAATTTTAATGTTGAACTGTAATTATCATGTAGTCTCTAGGGATGCTCCAGGAGGGGCTAATGACTGATGATGCGAAGTTAGATGTATTCAAGCAAAACATCTCACGTATTATTCACAGCCATGCTCAGCAATCAAACATTAGTGATTTTGATTTCGTCTTCTTCCCTGTACATGATGTCAACCATTTCTACCTAGTTTGTTTTGATCTTTCCAGCCCATCCCTTATTGTGATAGATAACATATCACCCGATAGTTCCAAGGTCGAATTCCCAGATGGATCTATCGCATTGGTGGTTGAGAACCGAGATGGAAGCATTTCCACCCTTATTAAGGATGAGACTCCCACTATTGTTAAATACGTAAGCAAACTTTTTAATTTTATAGTATGTTGTCTCTTTATGTTTGAAGTTGACAGATTTTAATTGGTTCTATTTTTTAATATTAATCTTTGTAGCGTTCAATATTTGCAAAATATTTGGAGTCTGTTGGTCATCCATCTGGTGTGAAGATGAAAGATGCACAGATAATTAAGCCCGTGCTTAGTTGGGCAACAAAGAAAAACTTCGATGACTGTGGCATCTTCTTGATGAGGCATATGGAAACATTCAAAGGGATGTCAAGGGATTGGGTCAATGTTTTCGAGGAAGAGGGGAGGAGACAGAAAACGCAGATTATGAGATTGCGATGCAAGTATGCTGCCAAGATTCTTCTATCCGAGGTTAATGTTTATAGGCATCAAGTGATCAAGTGTGCTGAGCGAATTTGGGAGGAAACTCAAGCGATGAAGGCGACCGCTAGAAGCAATAAAAAAGCATCTTCCAAGAAAGCTACCACACGAAAGCAAGACAAGGATGTTGTGAAACATAAAAAATGATTATATGTTAAGAAATGGTTAGGTAGATGTTTTGGGGATTTGTCATATCCTTATGTTGAACTTTATCGTGAAATAACATTTGTTTTCAATTTTGAATCCTGTTGAATATTCCAAGTGTTAAATATCTTTTGTTTTGTTTTATCGAAATAGTTAATTAATTGTGTTAGCTGTTTATAAGTTATCCTATTTCAACATTTGTTTTGTTATGTTTTTTATTTTAATATTTGCTAGGCTAGGGATATTTTAATGGATTACTATATATGTTGTTAAATTAATGCCATTCGTAAATGCATAAATGCATAATTTTTTTGTGCATAAATGCATAATGTGTGGATGTCTGAATAAATAGAAAACTTATGTATAATCATAAGTTTTATCAATATATATTCATTCATGTGTAAATCAAACTAAATGGTAATACCACATCCAAGTAAACAATATATAAATTAAACATCAAACTTAAGTTAACGTTTGGTTTCCACATCATTCACTCTTTCAAATCCAATTTTTTTGTGCATACAAAGATTCATTAACTTAATTCACCCAAATTTTGTCAACTCATATCTATGTAGCCTTTCTTGGTGGTCTCCCGCGTTTATTCTTGTTGAGATCTTCATTTTTGTTGATGTTTTTTGGGTTTAAGTCACAATTTCTTGAATCATGATTCACAAACTCATTGCACATTTTGCAATGTCTTAACTTTTTCTTGGATTTGTTGACAGCCTTTTCTCCCGGTCCTATCATTCTCTTGTTGGTACCACAACCCTTATTCCGCGCGCCTTGTGGTACATTAACTGTCACCTTATCCGGCGATTCAGTATCAAAAAAGGTCTTGAATACTTCCCTGTTGCTGTTTTCCACCGGTTCATCTGGAAACTTTTTATCTATTTCTTCTTCCATTTTTCTTAGTTGATTCACAAACAACCTCATCTCACAGACATCCCCCCTTAACCTTGCAGCACACTTCTCCACAATACTCACTGCTTTACAAAATAATTCTTCACGTTCATCCTTCACCCCCGTGTTAGAACCATGCATCAATGCATATTTCTCAGAAAGTGCATCTCGTCTCCATCGATTCAGAATATATTTACTTGGTATGGTATCAATCCCCATATACTTTAGCACACAGAATATGTGTCTGCACAAATACCCAATCCTCCTAAAATTTAGACAAGAGCAGTCCATCTCTTCGCCACTCATATTTATAGTAACCTGATCAATGTCAAATAAAAGAGATTTCTTTATATATTCAATTGTGGTAAGATGTAGTATCATAATATTTGATGATTTAAGAATATAGTTCTGATTCATTAATACCTTAAAATCCTCCATGGAGTTCAAAATTTTATCCTTATGCGTCACCGTGAATTCGTCGATACCATCTTTGTTGTTGAAATTTTTAATTGCACACGTCATGTCACCCTTCAAGATTTCCTTCCTCACTTCTAGAAATATTTCACGCGTATATACATTTGCTGCGTACATTTCCAATTTTAGATTGGTCTTAAAACATGGTCTGCTATCCTTTGTTGCATGATCAAGTTTTTTCTGCTTGTATCGTTGTTCATCCATAGCAGCCTCAAAACTAACCATGAATTGTAAAAACGTGTTTTCTGGATTAGCATATATTCTAAAAAATGCGTTTGCGCTCTCTGATCTTGATGTTGTTTTCATCAAACAACACATGGGGAGATCTCTGAAGAATCCTGGAATCCACCGTTCTCTTATATCATACATATCTTGCAACCACTTGTTGTCGTGCAACTTGAAGTCATCCACAATCTTTATCCATCCAGTCTCAAATTGAGATGGTGTGAGATTTGTGTTCCATACTATTTTGTTGATACGCTTTCTCAGATCCGTATTTGCTAAGACATCTCCTGAAATCTGTTTATGTTGGACAATATATTATTATTAAATAATTTACCCAAATACATCATCTAAAAGTAATATTATTTACCTTTATTGGCAACTTGTCCATTATATGCCACATGCATAATCTGTGTGATGATTCTGGTAAGACTGCCTCAAGTGCTACTTTTACTGCAGGATCTTGATCGGTAAGAACCAGCTTAGGCTGCTTGTTGTGAGCGTATTTGAATGCTTCTAAAATCCATTTGTATGATTCAATGTTTTCCCTCTTAATCAAAGCTCCTCCAAATGTAACGCTTTTTGTGTGGTGATCAACTCCTGTGAATGGTACAAACACCATCTTGTACCTTCATCATCAACCAAATTCTAAATTATTCATTTAAGAATATTAACCAAAATAAATTACATTAAAAGTATGAATGATATTAGTTATACCTGTTCATACGGTACGTTGCATCAAATGCAAGTACATCTCCAAATGCTTCGTAATTTGTTTGTGCTATTTCATCCGCCCAAAACAATGAAACCAATTCATTTTTTTCCGTTTGAAGTCATATGCATATTTTGGATTATTTTTTTTTCTTTTTTCCATTCTGTTTATTAACATTTGGGCATCTCTTGATCCAATGTAAACGTTCATATCTCTTCTAAAGTTTCTGAAATCTTCAACATTCCCATTCACCTGGCTATGTCCACCACTAGACAATGATCTAATTCTGTAAGCAATACTTGGTCCTATATTACTAGTTGACAGTTTAAGGATATACCTTTTCTCAGCGTATTGCAGCTTTCTTCTTGCCTTACTAAAATACTTTTTAGCATCGTCCAACAGTTCGTGATTATGTGCCTCTACAAAGTCATATACGCAATAATTTGTTGTTCCCGGCATGACTCTAAACTTCACACTTGCTTGGCAATTTGTAACTTTAAAGTTGCTCATACGTTTTGAACATCCTCCTTGCTTTTGTTCTAGTGTGTCATATGGAACTGACTTTGACTTTCCATATTTATTACATACGATGTAACGATGGGTGATCTCTCCTTTATCTCGTTTCACTGTCCCCCTTCTTGTTGAAAAACCCGCATTATCTGAATAGCGGTCATACATCTTCTTTGCATCCTCGTAACAAGAGTAAATATCACCAACAACTGGCTTCAGTTCTTCTGGTACTATAGGGATCCAATATGTCGATCCATTAGGTGAGTGAATAATGGTTACGTCACTTTCTTCGTTAGCTTGCTGATCTGCTTTAACTAAAAATTTAGAAGTCATATAATGACGCACATTTCATTATTATTATAGTGTGTAATAAACAATATATATAAATATTAGTGATTAGTTTTCCATCAGTGTTGGTATGATCAATTTTTGATTATGTGCATCATATAATCACAATTCCCATTTTTGGTTATGTGCATATATGAATATTTTATGAACACTTCTTTTTTACAGTGTTAGGCTTATACTCACAATCAGATTTACTAGCCCTGAATTGTAAATTTTATAGATCTTTATCCCAACTGATAATTTACATCGGATCTTACTCTAATTTCAGTACCCATATTATCGAATGATGCAATTACTTTTTGATTTATTAAGAATACCTGGTTCATCACAGTTAATTAATGTCTCTATTGTTGCATCAATCTGTCTTCTATCTTCATGATCTTCCATATCGCAATCGACATCCCCTTCTTCAATTGAATCCGTCATTACTCCCTTTCCTTTATCCTGATAAGCTGATTCCATCTCTCGTAACCTTTGATTTGAAGTTCCTGATTTCTGTTTCTGGTTTATTTCAATTAAACCCACGTATCGACCTGCAAATTTATGAAATATTCGATTGTTGTTTTCATCTGATTACATATTCTATAAAACCACAATAATACTTACAAATCACGTATTTCACAATCCTCCTAATCTCGCATCAGATTCAATTTGATTCTTTAGTTGTTAAATCAGAACCCAAATCTCAAAAATCGTGGACATCAAAGTGAAAAACCTTCTGATGCATTCAGAGAAAATGGAGGGAACAGTTGATTCTAAAACCCACTAACTATGATCAGTTCTAGAAATTACAGAATTACCCTTTTTGGATTTATTGGTTATATTTAAAATATTAATATTTTAAAATTTCCTGATTGGTGGGTTTTAGTTTCTTTAGTTTTTTCCAAAATATTGGTTTCCATATGAATGAATCCCTATATATATATATATATATATATATATATATATATATTATATAGTAAAGGGAACTCATCAGTTCCTCACTTCCTCCCCAAATTCCAAAATGGCAGAAACCCTAAAAATCAAAGTTGCAGCCGTCGCCGGTCGCCTCACCGGTCGCTGTCGGCGCTGCCTCGCCGGTCGCCGCCTCGCCGGTCGCCGCCTTACCGGTCACCTCTCCTCCTCCATCGGCCGTTGCTCCTGCGCCTCACCGGTCACCGCTCCTCCGCCTCGTTAGTCGACGAAGCCTCCATCGTCGGCTCGTTGTCCTGTTCCGGTCGCCAGCCTCCATCGCCCTCCTCTTCCGGTCATCGCTCATCGGTCTTTGGTAATTGTTTCTCCTCCTTCGCAATCTGTCACTCTTAACTCTTAAATGTGATTTTGAGTTGAAGAAAATAGCAGAGAAAATGTGATTCATACTAACAAAATCTGATTCATCTTAAGAGTCTTAACTAGTAGTTTTGTGACATGAATTGTTTGTGACATGAATTTATTCACACAGCAGTAGGTAACTAGTAGTTTTGTGACTTTGTAGTTTTGTTAACCAAGGCAAATGTCTAAAATGTATTCATATCAGATGGTATGTTAACTAAAATGTAGTTTTGTGATTTTGTGTAACTAGGTTATTCAATGGAAACTCTTGATCCAAGCAACTCTTGTGAGCTAGTTTCTGAAAATGAGGTTGTGTCAATGAGCTATCCGGATATCCGAAAAACTATCCGAATCCGTATCCGAATTTTCGGATATCCGAAATTCGGATATCCGAAAATTCGGATACGGATTCGGATAGTAAAATGAGCTATCCGAAAATTTCGGATATCCGAAATTCGGATATCCGAATTTCGGATATCCGAAAATGAACACCCCTAGCGGTGAGAACACAATGAAGACGTGGACGATGTCTGTGTATATACGGGTAGGGTTAGAATCATTACAAAACATTTTTTTTTTCAGAACTGCAGAATCATTGATTTAGATAAATGTATATTAAGTCTGGTAATACTTGACCTGTTTTACATATGTGTATATCAGACATGAGCAATAAACTATAAAAAACAACTAAATATCATCAGGTTTAACTTACATCTATGTAAACCAATGGTTTATAATTTACATTTATGTAAGTTAATGGTTCTTTTGGTTCTGAAAATAAAAAATGATTCTGTAATGATCCTGATCCTATACGGTTATATTACATATATATATATATATATATATATGTGTGTGTGTGTGTGTGTGTGTGTATAATTATATATATATTATTAAATATATATATAGATATATAGTTATATAATTAAAAGAAAGTGGGTCCCATATAAATTAATATATATTTTATATATTTTGTCTTGTAGTAAGGGGTAAAAGAGTCTTTTCACAACCATATAACTGAAAAACTTAATAAAAATTAATGTCGGGGAACAATCGTGTTACGAGTTGACAAATAGTAAGGACTAAACATGTAATTTCTTAAAAGTTAGGACTAATACTGTAATATAGGCAAACCACGGAAACCAATCGTGTAACTAACTCTAAATATTATTACTTAATTATTTTTAATTTTTTTATAAAACTAGATGGGAACCGGTACGCGCGTAGCGCGATATTATATTACAGTAAACAGTTTTGTACATTGTTGACCATCGGTTACAATCAAAAGTGTTAATGTTTTTTACATGTAGTAGTTCTCTGCAGGTGTGTTTGTTTGTCATGTTCTCTCTTTATGCAGGTCATTGTCTTCAGTGAAATATCCAGTCTTCATCGGGTTTCGCCTACCCATGTGTCCGTGCATATGTTGTTCAAAAGGCGGACTGCTATATATATCTTACAGTCAAAAGGTGAGTTGTTGTATATGTCCCTAGTTGATGGAGGCTTCAAAAGAGTATTCGTATAGCCTGCTAGTCATCCTTCAATCTTTTAGTATACGGTAGACCTGCTATTTTGGTTGTATGTTATTGGAAAATGGTTGTGCTATGTATATGTGCAGAAAAATTAAGATATTGTTTCTTACTTTCTTCCTGGAAGAGTGTTCTTTTTATTGATGAGCTAGCTTCGGATCTGTCCAGCAGGTGGTGTGTTGAAGGTGTTGTTGGTGCGGGTGTGGCTGTAATTGTTGTGTCTTCCACCAATACGTCAACTTTGATGACGATGCAGCGTACTGTTGATGTTCTGCTGTTTTTGTGTGCTTGGATATGGAAGAGAGCCTCTTTGCCTATGATGTGTTGCACGGTGAAGTCAGGATTATCCACTATTAATATGTCCTTACATTTCATCCCAGTAAGTGTTGCAGATGGTTCATTGAAGATTAGGGCTAGAATACTCCCTGTGTCATCTGAGATTGTTGCGTTGATTCTGTATCTACAATCAAGTTTCTGTTAGTTATGTGTTGTATTAGTATGTTGACATAATTTTAAGGTACATACATTGGAATTGGTGAGTTGAGGTTGTCATGCATTGAACAAAACTAAGATTCTCCAGTTCTAATGATGGATTGATCATAGTTTGGGCAGCCCATACAATGCCATTCTTTATCCATGTGTATGTCTGTTACAACTGCTTTTATAACGAAGGCATTTCCCTGCAATTGTGACATTGTAATGTAAAATTGGTTAAGTTGAAAAAGCAAAATGAGTCAGTATGTCTTCTGCGATCATGTTAACAGTAGAGATAATACATGACTTATTGGAAGTGTTGTAGATAACATCAAAATTTATACACGTAAACGTTACCTGAATTTCAAGTTGAGGCTAGGAATGAAAAAACAAGAATGAACAACTATTAAATTTGTAGGTAGGGATAGTAGTCTGAGGAGTTGTGTTGTGGTAATAGAGGTACCTTATTTTCATGTTATGTGACATCGACACATATGTTTTTAGGGCACATGCATTTAACTATGTATTTATAAGCGTTATAATATAAACTACTACCAGTAAAGCAATAATGTTTTGGGATATAATGTACAGGAAATCACGTAAGCAAGTTGCGTTTGTTACAAATTTTTACCTTGCAATATTAGAAGGCCTTCTACTCAGAATAGAATTTTACCTATTTTTCTACGTGTTAGTAGTAGGAAAATTGAGAAATGTGCATGTTGAAGGGTTCTATTAGTCAACACTCTGTTACTATTGTTACGTGTTATGTAATATTAAATATTTGACTTGAATATTTTTGAGGTTACCTTTAATTCATTTGGTTCTTTCCCTAGTAATTGTGATAGGGTGATGTTAGGTTGTTGTGATGCCTCTGCTTTTGTCATTGTTCTACCTTCTGTGTTTGCACCGGTGTTGCCAGCCTTTGTTTTTTCAAACCTGCATTGAGTCAAGTGTGTTATATATTATTTTCTGGGTGTATATAGGGTAAAAAGTATATATTTTTTTCTGGGTTTATATACGGTAAGAAATTTTATTTGTGACTTACATGCGTAGTAGCATGCGGGTTTCCGGTGTTGATGGATTCACATATACATGGGTGGCATTTCTTGATTGAATCTGTAGTTTTCCTGTTTTTGGAATGCATGTTAGAAACATACAATTGCTGATATATTATTTCTTATTTTTCATTTTACCTATGAAATCTGTTAGTCGCAGGCTGTAAACGCAAGTATTGTAGGTTCCGCAGATGATTTGATTGCTGCTCTTGGGAACCTAGATGATGATGATGTTATTTCTTCCCACAGTTTGAAAGTGACATCTTTGTTGCTGCATGTTTTTTAATAGATATCATGTTTAATGTATCAGAACGTAATAATATATTTTCCACCAATTAATTTTTGTTCGTATATGTATAGTCGGTAGGCTATTTGTGTTGTCAATTCAAACCTTCAATCTTTCAAAGTTATTATGACATATGGTTTCTCGTTGTTTGTCGTGTTGTCCTGTAGGCGTTGAAGTATGCCTATATAATCTGTAGATAGGAAGTAAAATACTTTTATTAATATCAATATCAAGCATGATTGTTTTGTTGATATATGTTATAAGTGTGGTCACAATTACCTAAGATTACTCTACTCTGCCCTTGAGTTCCATCCTTGATTTTGCTGTGTGAAGATTCCAATATTTTTTTACTCCAAATTTCAAAATATTGAGCTAGAAGTTCCGTTGTATCTGGTATTGGTGTGAAGATAAATGCTGACCCAATCCGCATGTAGGCAGGATGTGATAGGGTTGATGTATATCTGTCAGGTTCAGTACATGCGTATCCATTGATTTTATAGCACCTGTGTAGTTGCAAACTTTAAGAAACAATCCTTTGGTCTCTTCCTCTTGCCATTGCCTGTATTCCTATACCCTGTTTTGTGTAAAGTACATGCATGATAACATATTGTTGTAATAATGTACATGTTGAACGGAGATCCGTATTGAACATTTAGGATATATAAAGCATATATAAACCAGGGTTGTTTTTGAGGTAATGTAGAGGAAAATAAAATGACAAAGGCAGGAATATTTAGCGTATTAAATTCAGCATTTGGTTGGATTGATCTTTGGTAGTTTTTTTTTCTTGATGCTTACCTCCCTGTCGACAAACACGTAGCAGATCTCGTTGTCACGGAATGCAGGTTTCCAAGTGCGGATCACGTGTACCTCAAGTTCTGGGGCATTGCCGTTTGGTCTTAGTGTTAAAATGCCTGTGTCGTCCATTGACAATTACCTATTGTAAGGATCAAATCAAACGGTTAGTTATGCTATAAGAAAGGATAATTATACCATATCTCCCTATGTTCTGCGTCATCAATTGGAAATAAGAACTATATTTATGATTGAGCCGAACCTTTTTTTGTTAACCTCCTTTAGCAGTTTTGTATATACGATGTTTATGGTCTTATTATTACTATTATCAATACTCTTATTTGTCAAAATTTTTACTAAATTTGACGTTGTAGCTCGGGAAAGTGCAACATATAGTTGGCCATGCTCAAATATTGGTTCAGGTAAATAAATTCCAATCTTACTTAAACTTTGACATTAGCTTTTATTTATTATCATTGCATAACACATTTTTACCGGAAATTGTTTTCTTGTAAAAACAAATGGCAATTCTTTTGAGTTGTGAACAAAATTAATTCTTGGTATATAAACTCGATTACCAATCGAGGTACATGTGATTATATATGCCTCTATAACACGTAGTAGCAGTTGTGATACTAATAACCTCGTGCCATTATACAAACCATTTTTTTGATCTATGTTATGAATAAGCATGATAGGAGTGTTTTTTTAGCCTAAGACAATGTTTTGGAATTCCATTAAAACTTAATACATTAAGGTATTCAGCTGGATACATTATGTCAAAATCGCCAGCATTTATGGCATGAGGAACTATTGAATCAGCGCTTAGGTAAGTAACGTAATCGCATGGTGTTAGAGTCAGAATGATGTCATTAATTTCGTCTACAGTTTCATTTTTTAGGCATATGACAACACGTTTCGCTAGGGACATTGCCGCTGGATTGAGAAGAGTGCTGTCATCATAAACGAATCTAATGAGATCTGATAGAGAGAAGTCACTCTTCTGTACAACCATATTATCTAGATTCTGAATAACTTTGATATCTGCTTGGCCTTGGATTAATGGTGTACCCTCATTGCCATTCCCAATTCTTAATAGCCAATTCGCGAAAGCCTGGTTCTCGGTCTTCGATGTTGTAAATGTGGTTGATGTTGTAACCATTAAATTCGTAGAAAGGATGTAAACAACAAAATGTTTCCAAAGATATGATCTTGGAAGACATGAGGCAATGATATCTTCTTTTGTATATTTTGGTTTCACCGGCAGTGTTTGTCTAAAATCACCTCCAAGGAGAATGGATGTGCCACCAAAGGGAAGGGTGATGTCGCCGGTCAAATCTTTCAATGTCTTGTCAAGGGATTCGAAACATCTACGATCGCTCATCGGCGCCTCATCCCAGACTATTAAAGCAGCCTCTAAAAGTAATTTCGATAAGTTTATGTTCTTGCTAATATGACAGACGGATTCATCATTCAATTCAAGTGGTATTTTAAATCTCGAATGTGCTGTATGACCAGATGGCAATAATAGTAACACTATCCCTGAAGCTGCCACTGCCAATACAATATGACCAGCAGACCTTAAGGCAGATATAATTGTTTTCCATAGGTATGTTTTACCAGAACCCCCGTGATCATAAACAAATACCAAGATTTGTGAAGAGGTTTCAAATGCATGCATAACATGATCATAAACAGCTTGTTGCTAAGCCTGTAGATTTGCCTTCAAAGAAAGATGTTCATGATGTAGTGCCTCCCTGTCATAGCTCCGTTCCTCTAGCAATAGTACATTTCGTAAAGCAGACATTGCATTTATTGCAGGTAGTGGCAAGCCGAATTCTGATAAAGACCTAGGAGTACTATTTGAATTTAATAGCAACTCAAGCTCTTAGAGAACAAATTGTTTTAAGTCCTCATCATTTATTGATTTCTTTGAGGTTCGAAGCGAAGCATAAATATTGTATGTAAGATCTTCAGACATTGTTTTCCAGCCTGACTCCCATAACATAGTTAGACTTGCCACATCATAGAACAATAGTATATGAACAAACAATAATCTAATCTCTTTGGATGTTTCCCATTTGGAGGCCTCAGTAATAGTTGTTAACCATTCTTTATCATCACCTATTAAACCCAACTTCTCACATGCATGTCGATAGGTTGGAAATTCCTGACCACATACAGTACGTATATCTGTAAATGAGCAACAGCCTTTTTGATATCCAAAAAGCATCCTCAAATAAAACAGCTCACCACACGTAGGACGTATGTACGTGAGTTTTCCAACATCTGGGGTTCGTTTTGACGTTCTTTTAATCCATGATTTTGAGTTGACATCCCATCTATATCTAGATGGTAATCAATATAGCGTAAATCCAAACCACTATTTGAAATTGTGGGCTGCATCTCTGTTCCAATGACGTTATTGGCTAGCCATTCAGTCAGTGTAGTTTTTACCGCATTTTCACTATTGACAATGTCTACTAAACGTTGTGATTGCTGAAAGGTAATATTCTGCCTACCTTCTAAGTGAGCGGCCAGGATCTGTACTGACGGATTTTGGTGATGAATAGGAAAGGCAAATATCCGCCATGATGCCTCATGAGGACAGACAAACCTGCCTTCAAGGTAGTTCTTTATCTCGTCAACAACCTCAGGTGAAATATCGACATTAATTTCAGGGCTATCGTTGTTATTAGTCAACGCAAATCAAACTCTATCAGCACCTTTGGATATATACTTGAAAAGATACTTAATCAACATACTCCAACCGTAATATTCGACGTTAATATGTGCATCAAAACGCAGAAGAAGTTGTTTGTTATATAGAACAACGTACCCATTATCCAAAGGAATACCATGCCTTAAACATTGCCAATTATCATTACGCCTTCTATAATGAATATAGCCGCCTGCATCAATTCGGGTCTATGATTCGTAGGATTTAGGAAACATTTTTGAGCAGACACCTTCTTTCATACACGGCGAATTCAACCTCGCGACACCACATGGTTCATGCAACATAAAGCTTGTTACTATCCTGTATAATACGACCTCAGTATTCATATCTGGCAATTCAGCGGTTATATAACGATCAACATCCTCAGCATTGTGAATACGATAACGCTCCGTAACCCATATTAATGTGTGGCAATGAGGGAGACCTCTTTTCTGGAACTCAATTGTGTAGAGTTCTGAAATAATTAGAAGAGTAAATTTACTATAATGATGTTTTATATGGAGAAGACATTTAAGTAATGAATTACATATTACCTGCGGCCATATCACCGAAGGGTTTAACGGCATTAAGATATTTGATGAATGAACGTACTTTCATCTGAAAGACTCTCGCTATAATATCGGGTCTGTCTTGTGTTAACAATTTCTCGTTTAATTTCAGGCCATTTGATGTTACATGTAAACGTGATAAAGTATTATTGATTACCATAGACCCGACATAATGCTAGTGCATCCTGATAATGTTTGTACATATATCTAGGACCATCGGTAAATGATGATGGTAAAACGACACGTTTACCCACGTTTTTTCCTTCCATATCACCGTGAGAAATAGCATCGTGTATGCCATCCAAAAACTCACATCTAAATTCTGGGTGATTATTGTGTATATATTCGAGGCGAGAGTGCTCAACACAAATATATGCGTCAACGATATATTGTTGGAAAAGACGACCTGAAAGCAAAAGAAAAATTATATATATTTAGCCTATCATGAATTTGGTAGCTGTAGAACATGGACGGTGTAAGGTTACGATTATCCAGAGTTTCACCTGCTGTTATCTGTAATTCAGGTGACCATCCCTGCTCGCCATAGGGAAAGAGAATCGAATATTGTAAAGGCATGTACGCGGGGTGAAGTTTGCTAAACCTATGAGGAGTATTTCTTTTCCATGAACAATGATGTCAAAATCCTCAGATGTCGTATATGACTCACAAACAATGGCTCCTATAACACTAGTAGCTAACAGTCATACCTTTGGTCTGAACAACGACTAAAAAGGCGAATTGAAAAGTCTGGAACCGTAGAAAAGTTACACAATTCTCTTGCAGTTCTAAAAAGTCTAACATATCCATTGACGTCATTGAACATTGCAATCAATGCTGACACTACAGTTGTAGAGAGAGTTGTTGCACTTTCGCTGGGAAAACTTCGCATTCTATTTGAAATCTCGTTTTCACCATCTAACACATGCATCTGCAAAAACCTAGGACGATCGCCGAAGTATGGACAAACCGACCCTATCCAGTGACAAATTTTCCCAGCAACACGGAAAACATAAGGACCCGCACCCTGGTTAATAGACACGTCAACATTGGCACCGAAAGACGTCATAGAGAACATTGAGTTGTACGCACGTATGCTACACATAAAGTCATTGTCAGAAAAGAATGCTTTAAGTAAGTCCGGAGTGTCTGTGGGATAGGGTAAGACAACCTTTCCTGCTCTACAACACCTATGGTACCGAGGCCTACGACCTATAAGGAAAGAAGTCAATCGTTCAACAAACCAGAAAAGGGCACCGCAGAATTCACAAACTTCATTACACCTTCCCAAATCCAGATATTCAGGAGAAAGAGCAGAGTCGTCATCAGTATTAGATGTGTTTTCATAATAAGCAAGATCACTGGACTGTGACCCCAACCCTGCTAATGACCTAAGGATTGAAGCGCGGCGTAACGACTGAAGATGCGTTTGACAGGCAGCATCGAAAGCTGAGTTGGAAGATGAAGCGATGCTCGCAGGTATAGATTCCCGACGTGTGCGCTTTACCCGTGGATTCTATATAAGGCAGTAGAACTAATAAGCGACAAAACCGGGGAAGAATTCTAAAAGTACATATAGAATAACCATAGACAATATACAGCAGTTAACAACATTGTTTACTAATAATAAAACATAAATATAAGAGATTGTGGGCTAAAAAAAGTAGTGCTACGGAAAGTGACACAAAAAAATGACATAGCACTGTGAGAGGCACAAACAACCCTAAAAGATACCTGCATGCAAACAACAGTAATACTACGGAAACCCATACATAAAAATGACACAGCAATGTGAGAGGTACAAACAACCGTAAAAGATACCTGCATGTAACAGAGTTACTCTCTATAATACGCGAACCAAGTAACAAACCGATAAACCTGTAAAACAACCAAAGAAGAAAACCAAAATATATGTAACCATGTAATAGATAATCAACTGTATGACAAAAGAAAGATGCATAGATACATATTCCACTAAATGACGGAGGAAAAATGAAACACAACCGCACAAAACCGCACAACAATAACAGTGTAGCAGCAATAGCAAACCTTTTAACCTCATATATAAGTAGACATACAGTTATACAGAAAGAAATAGATGAACACATAAACCCAATGTAGGAGGTATTATAATCATAGGTACTTTAACCCAATCGACAGTAAGGAATAGACCATCCTAACCTTATAAACATTCTAACATAACATATAAACGCAGAAAAGACTCTATAAAACCGTGTATACATATGCACTTCTTTAAATTTAATGACTACAAAATCTGGTACTAACAATCCACGCAATAAAATAGAAGGGAAATCATAAGGGTGGTTTACTATACCTCCAAAAGGTCATCTGATTTCCTATTGCAGGTTATTAAATATGTACATGATATAAAGAGGAGGATGTTATTAACCATCATTTACAGGTCAAATCATTCGTAAATAAGTAAAACACATAAAAAAATACAACTGGAGAAGACTACAATGCCAAAAAAAATACGTCATAAAAAACTTAAACAAACACTAACCTTGTGTAAGATTGATACCCTTAACCTCACGTCATAATTTGCAATGCACAACTCTCAAATAAACCGACGTAATTCGTTATGCCAAAGAAGCACCTAAAAAGGCAAAAACAATGTCCGGTTTTTACATACCCAAGTGTAAGCGATTGACCATGAACTTTCATGTTGGTGTTAAAGACTAATTTTTAGTAATATCCAAGCATACATATACAACAAAAAAAGTAACCTGTACAACCCAAAGTTTCTAAAGGAATCAAATCTGAAGTAATATTAAAAGTTCGTCCCAGGTGTCGGTTCTCGACTTATAAACCCACCTCTGAAATTCTATCATAACAACTGCCATGTTAATGGTTTATGTTAAGATAGCATTGTACAAAGCAACCCTACATTTCTATGGCTAAAAAAAGTTCAGAATGATTTTGAAGGTAAGTAGGTGTAATTTAAAAACCTATCATCGTTTTGTTCCCTCAACTTACAACCATATCACTGCTTCAAATTTCAGTGGGTTGTTACCTAATGTAGGAAAGCTGAAATTCCAAAACCCTATATACACAATCACAATCACAATCAAACGTCCTCCTTTGTAACATGAGGAAAATTTCACGCAGAACAGCCCAAATACCAAGCCCCCAACAACAATTTCAGCAAATATTTGCCACCACAAAACAGACAGAGCACTCAAAGAGAAGAAGACCGATGAACAAATGGGAAAAAAACCAAATAACCATATCCAGCTGAGTAGGGGAGGACGACGAACCTGCATATCGGAGAGGGAAGCAACGGAGGAGTCGAAGGCAACATACCGTGAAGACATAGGTTAAACAACCGAACAACACGTATACAGGGGAGGGCGAAGTAACGTCACACGTGTCCCATTATTCAAATGCAGAGTTTGGAAAAAAAATCAGCAGGGGGTCGAACCAGAGATCCCCAAAAACAAAGACACGCACTCAACCAATCCACCCAAACAACAAACACAAACCAAAATCGGGGAAAAACGTATTAATAAGGGTAAACACGACAAGTAGGACAAAAAAAAATAATAACCAACCAGTGCCTGACACGCAGGCACTGCACTGGTCATGAAGCTGCATATTTCATATATAGGGTAATATAGTTTTATTAATAGTTTTTTAATTTATTATATATATATTTTTTGTTTTTAAAATTTATTTATCTACTTTTCATAAAAATAGAGGGTTAAAAATATATATTTTCATGTTATATAATTTAAACTAGTAATCGGTTTTATTTCACTATCGCTTTTTTATTACCATTTTGGTTTAAAAAAATTTAAATAGTTTGGCTTATGGATCGTTTGGCTTATGGTATAAAGATTTTAATACCATTTTGGTATAAAATTTTAACTGTGTTAAATAGTTTGAATTATTATTTATATTAAAAACATATTACGGATTGAAACAAATTTGTAATAAAATTTATTTGTTTTCATTTCTTTGATTAGAATTATTACTTTTATCATTTTAAAACTATTTTTATTGTTTTATTTTATGTACTTAGTTTTGTTCTCATTCATTTAAGATTGAATTATGTTTTTATTCCATTAAGAATTGTTGATCATTTTTGCAAACACTATTTAACTTTTTTTAGAAACTTCATGTAGTCTCTTTTAATTTTTACAACCAAAACAATTTTTATTAAAATTTGTTTTAAATGTCTACGATCAATATTATGATCAACTTCTTTTATTTATCCGTTGAAAAATTTTGCTCGGTCTTTCACACGATTGAAGTATTTTTATTTCCGTAGTTTATTTTGGATGTTAATTTTATTCATCAATCGTTAGTCTGGAGTTATGAATATGTGATATTATCTTTAAGTATGCTATCATTTTAACTAAAAATGAAAATTAAATAATTCATTTTTAAATTACACAAACTAAGAATTAAATATACTAAAAACTAAGATTTCATTAAAAATATCAAATAACACAAACAAAGAATTAAACTAGTGATTGTAGATGCTAATGTTTGGGTAAATTAAAGGCTCTAATTAGCATTTTTATGTGTCGAGTCATCTTTAATGGATCAAAACAAGTACTATAAATATGATTAAAAAATATTATCACATCGATATGTCATTTAGGGTTTTTAAAAAATTAAAGATGAATGAGATGAATAATACATTATGATGGATTTTTTAAATATAGCCATTAGAAAGCTAGATGTTTAAAAAATGACTTCAAATTAATTAAAAGTATTTAGTTAGAGTTAAAATAGTTTAATAAAAATTAGTGGTATTTATTTGTTACATATATAATATAGATATAGAGATATATATATGAAAAATATATAATAAAAATAAATAAATTAAATAATATATATTATATAAAATAAATAAGCCAAATAATCAATTAATATAAATAATAAAAGAAAAAATGAATAGAATTGAAAAATAAAAAAAATTTTAACACTTACAAAAGTAGTCCTTTATGAATAAAATGGTAATAATGCCATTGACTTAACAGAATTATTTAACCCCAGTTAGTAAAAAGAACGTATTACGTAAGCACTTTTTGTGACTTAACACGATGCAACGTGTGTGTATGGTCAAACGTTTTTACATCTATTTTTACCCCGTTTGACAGGTTTATCGCAATACGCGGGGTCCTAGATCAACTTAGTTAAACTTTTTATGTTTTATGTATTGGTCTAATTTCTTCACATTAACACACCTCAATTTTAGTGTTGGTGGTCACTGGTAGTAGTGTGACATTGGTGATTTGACATAGTTTTACGCCCCGCCATAACGTGGGGGCTTAATTCTAGTTCAAACTTACTAATAATAATTTATAGTGTAATTTAAGAGTAGCCAACTAACAGAACTATCAAACATATTTACAGTTTTACATTACAACTAATTCATTAACTTGTCATATACAAGATTCAACCCTTGACCTCAAAGTAAGTTTCTTCATTTTAACTATAAATCACTTTTTCATTTGATGAAAAGCAGCAACATCGCATACTAAACTTTTATTAAAAACAACTCATAATCTGTAATGTCTATTAAGATGTTTTATCTTAACCGGTCAGATGTATAGTTTGTTTGGTTGATTTAAATGTCACTTTATAATAGTTCATTGAGTTTTTTAGTAACTAAGTTTCAAAAACACACTAAATGATCAAATACTAATTGTTATCGAGTTAGACTTTTTAATGGTTTAACACAAGATTGTCAAACAATCCCTTAACCTCTAAATAAACTACTACTCGAACTATATATAAAAATAACTAGTATTAAGCCACCGGTGTTGCAGCGGGGCATAAAACCTTGTAAAGTAGCACCAATGATACACAACCATCAGTGACCACCAATATTAAAAAAACTCATATTGAAAAAGAAATTAAAAGAAAAACGAACGGAAAGTAGACTTAAAAATGTTGAATTACGAAGACAAAACGTAAACATATAAAACATTAAGTCGATTTAGGACCAGCGCGTTGCGATGAGACCATTAAATGTGAAAAAAAATAACCGTAAAAATGTTGAAACACACACGTTAGTTACAAATTTTTAACACGTAAAATTTAGACCGGAAAATAAAATAAAAAAACTATATAATATGAAAAGTACAAAAGATCAAATTTAAAAACAAAACAAAAATATAAATATTAAATTATAAAAAACATAAAAATATTAAATTATATAAAAGTTAAAAACTAAAAAACACCACAAATAAATTCTAACCCATTAAAACACATGTCACATGACACAACAATATCACATATACATTAAATTGATGAACAGATCACGACGTTATGTATAATTTTCGAAGAGCATCGTATTTCCTACTCAATTCTCAACGTTCATTCCAAGAGAAAAGAATTTTTTTTAAAAATAGGGTTTTTAGAGAGAGAGTATTGACAAGAGGGTAAAATCTTGACCCGATTTGACCTTAGGGGTTCCCGCCCCTGGTAGGGGCGGGTTCTGCTGCTTTGACCACGCCCATGTGATTGTGTGACCGTGTGATTGTGTGACCGATTTGACTAGTCTTGGTTTCTGAGAACCGCCCCCCCCCCCCCCCCTGGCAAGGGCGGGTTCTCAAATGCATAAATCCCCTCCACACACTTACCTGACAACGTGATGGACATGACAAATTTTGAGAACTCGCCCTTGGCAAGGGCGGGTTCTCAAATAAACATTACAATCCACACATTTAACCTACTTTCATATATTTATACTCAAACGAATTCACTCAAATCAATTCACACTTTTAAAAAAACTATTCATTATCATGTCTCGGTCTTATTTTCTACAAATATACTGGGGTGGTGATATTTCATTCGAAAATGGAAATATCATATGTAATGTTTCTACTAGAAGTTCAACTATTATTCTTCGTAATAGAGTTTCATACGAAGAGTTTGTAGATTTGATTTATAATCATCTTCAGGTTCAAAAAGAGTATTATAATTTGAAATTAAAATTATATTACTCTTATGCTAGTTTCTCTCAAAGTTCTGAAATTTTCAATGACTCAAGTCTAGATATTTTGTATTATTTGGGAGAAAATGTTGATAATTTTCGAGCAAATGTTTATGTTATCATTGAGCCAAAATTGTCTGTACAACAATCCAATTATATGGATCTCGTACGCGGTTTCTCTGTATCTCGAGCACCCGATCCGTCAAGCAATTCTTATCATCAAGTCAATGTAAGATCGCATGACTATCAAGTCGGTCCGTCAACCAATTCTCATCATCAAGTCGACGATGATAATGGAGGTTTTGATAAGTCGGATGATGGTCGTTCAGACAGCAGTGAAGATACTGAACTCATTCCATCACAAGAAGAATCCAGTGATGATGACAACAACACTTATGGAGGTTCAAACAATTATAATTCTGGTGTTACTCCAGGATCTTACGGGGAGGTGAACTATTCTGAAGATCCTCAGGAGTTAAGAGATTATGAAGCTGCTGATTTTGACGATGAAGACCATATGGATATATGGAATGAAGAGTCAAAAGAAATTCGTGTTGGAATGTATTTTAAATCGAAAGATGAAGTGATGCATGCAATGCGGTTATGGAATCTTGCACGTAACGGAGAGGCTGTTGTAGTTGAAAGTAAACGTACAAGATGGAGAGCAAAGTGCTACAGCACCAGCCCTAATTACAACAATAATCTTCATAGTGGTCCTCCATGTTCATGGTATGTTTATGCTTCCAAGAACCATGATCATCACATGTGGAGAATTTCAAGATGGGTGAATTCCCACAACTGCTTTGGTATTGTTGTTGGTACAATAGAAGTTTCAAATGCAGAGATATTGTTACCCGTATCATCCATTTTATTCATCAAGATATTGCTTTTCCCATCAAGCAAATTCAAGCGCATTTGAAAGACACGTTGAATGTTAATGTTTCATATAATAAAGCCTGGCGAGCTAGAAAAGCTGCTATTGAGAATATTTATGGTAGTTGGGACAGTAATTTTGAGGAATTACCTACGTACATCAACGCATTACAAGCGCAGAACCATGTTATTGTGGAATGGTTACATCATCCGACCGGTACATCTGCTTATTACACATTTAAATATGTGTTTTGGGCATTCGGTCCAATAATTAACGCATTTAGGTATTGTCAGCCGGTGATATCTGTTGACTGCACTTTCTTGAAAGGTTCCTACCGTGGAAAAATGTTAATTGCAGTTGCAAAAAATGCAAACAACTACGTAATGCCGGTAGCTTTTGCAATTGTAGATGAAGAGACGGTAGAAAGTTAGAGTTGGTTTTTCCAACAATTTTGGTCACACATTGCAGTTAACCACAATTCTATTGTGTTGGATCTAGAGTGTATAGGACTAGATCATTTTGTATAGGCTTAGTACTTGAATCAAGTCTTGTAATTAATACTTGTAACAGTCAATATATATATATATGTGCATTGAATCTATAGGTTAACCCATATATATGTGTGTTGATTTGTGACTGTTGACAGGAAGAAACAATATACTTGGAAGGATTCCTGAAATTGACCAAGTGTAAGAAACATCTACGGATGAACATTATTGTTAATCCGTAGATATGTTTCTTACAAGACCAAATCACCAAGTGAATATTCCTGCGGATGATCAAAGGACCATGAAGTGAAGACTTCTACGGAAGAAGGATTTCCTACGGAAGAGCAAATCATCTACGGAAGAACAAAAGTTCTGCGGATGACAAGGCTTCAGCAGAAGAACATTATACTTGTGCGATTGCAAATACCAAGAAGTCAAACAAGTCAACAACAATCAATAACAAATCCCAAGAGATTCGGTGTTTCCTTAGCCGACTCAAACCATCTATAAATAAGAGTCCTAGGTTTCACATCGAGGAGAACACAATCAATCAATATTACGGCTGTCAAGAGTTACATCATCGTGCAACCCTAGCCGCCGTCATATCATCATCAAACATTATTCGATTTCACAGAAATCATTGTTCATAGTCATTATTAATTATTCTTTTGTAATTATTACATGATAATTAATGAAATACGTTTGTTTCACAGAAATCATTGTTCATAGTCATTATTAATTATTCTTTTGTAATTATTACATGATAATTAATGAAATACGTTTGAATAATTATTGAGTTTGCATTTACTGTGTTTCTGTGGTTGTGTTCATCGATAATCATAAATACAATTAAACGTCAATTAATGATAATTCCGCGATCATTAAATTGATTTATTTTAATACTGATAATTCCTGAATTGAGATCCTTGGATTCACAGGTAGTATCAGAGCTTGGTGCTCATTGATTTAGATCAATTGATCTATCGGTATTAAAATTGTTTAATTGCTTTTCAAACAATTAAATCAGAGGCTTATCGTTCAGCAATCATTCTCTCATTGCTTGTTTGATTTAGATCTATATTCAAAATAATTGAATACTAGATCTGAGTCTTTGATAGATTTGTCTATTTTAACATTCAAGTTTTGATTCATAACTTTGAATTAATCATGAGTACTTTTGGTGGAGGTTCTTATCAACCACCAAAGTTGGAAACCAAAGCTGATTTCAAATCCTGGAAGATCAAGTTCAGGAATCATGTGAACTACATAGATTCTGACTTGTGGGAGTCCATCACTGAGGGTCCTTATATTCCACCCACTCTTGGGCCGGATTATAATGACAAGAATCAGCCTATCAGCACTAAAGACTTGTCACCTGATGATGTAAAGAAGGTCAAAGTCGATATTAAAGCATACAGTTTGCTTAGTATGGCTTTGCCAGAAGAGATCTTAGTCAGGTGCGAGAACTATAAAACAGCAAATTCCTTGTGGAAGATTCTCCACACTCTCTGTGAAGGGAGTGATGAGATTCGAAGCATAAGGAAAGACACCCTCAGATCACAATATGAAACCTTTCATCATATTGAGGGTGAATCAATTCCTCAACAACTCCATAGATTTATGCAACTTGTTACTGAGATGAACATCTTGGAGTTGAAATATACCACTGAGGAACTCAACAAGAAAATGCTCCAAACTTTGCCTGAAAGTTGGAAGCAGACTGTGTCCATGCTCAAGAACACAATAGATCTTAAGACAACCGGTCTAGATACATTGGTTGCAAAGGTAGAAGCTCTTGAACTGGATGAACAATCAAGAAACAAGAGTGTGAGAACTCATGTTTCCCCTTATCATTTCAAAGAACCCAAAAATGCAGGAAGTGCATTTATCTCAAATAATGAAGGTGATAACTCTTGCAGTTTGAGTGATGATGAAGAGGAAGTTAGTTTCTATGCCTCTAAACCAACTAAGAAATCATCTCAAAGTAAGAATCAAAAGGAAAAGGGTAGATCTGCTGAGAAAAGAGATACTACAGCAACTGCAAACCCTTCTCTACAAAACAAACAGTCAGAACCAATAACTGTGATATTGGATTCTGAAGAACAAAAGGCAGCCTTTGCAGCTTTTAGTTCTAGCTTTCAAGCATATCTTGGAAGTTCACTTACATCAGCAAACATCTGCCAGCAAGATTTGGAGGAACTGCCTCCTGATGTAGTAGAAGAGATGGATCTACAATGGCAGATGGCTATGATTGCTTACAGAGCTAAGCAATACCTGAGGAGAAACAAGAATCTGGCTGCAGCTAGTAAAACATCAAAGATTGGTGTTGACAAGTCAAAAGTCAGGTGTTTCAAGTGCAATCTCTATGGACACTTCTCTAGAGAATGCAACCAACAATCATCTCAGCAGCATCATCAGCAGCAGCATCAGCAGCATTAACATCAGCAGCAACAGCAATATCATAGTCAACAATCAACCTCTTAAAGATCTCTGCACAGACAACCTCAGCTAACATCCCCACCAGCCACAAATGCATCAGCAGGACCGAGCAATTCCAAGGAGTCAGGGCTGATCATACTTCAAGATGGAACATGTGACTGGAGTATGTATGAGAAGGAAGTTTTGGAAGAGAATCAAGCATTGATGGCACATATGGAAAACAAAGTTCCTCCTATGGCCAGGGAGGTAAAAGACAGGTTATGTTCATCATCATGTGTTGAGGAAGTTGAACGATATAGAGTCCATGCTCAACAATTGGCTGATAAAGTAAAGGAAACAATGATTTTGAATGAATCACACTTAAGAGAACATAAATTATATCAAATCAAAATCAGTTCTTTACAAAAAGATTTAGAAAAATATGTTTCTGAAAACTACAGCCTTAAAGCCCAAGTTGAGCATCTGACCACTTCCTTAACAAAATCCATGGCTGATCATGCATCCACTGAAGTGAAACTTCAGAAGTTTCAATTATCATCTCAGCAATATGAGAAGTTGCTAAACTCTCATATTGAATCAAAGAACAGGTCCGGGTTGGGTTATAATGCTGTTGCACCACCTATTAATGATAAATAAACACCTTTACCTGAAACAATGACTAACAATTTGTCAAATCATTTTGTGTAAAGCATCAAAATTGACATAAAAACCAGTCATATAAACAATAATGCATCTGAGATGAGTGAAACTGAATCTACTGAATCAGAATCACTTAAACATAATTACTGTGAAAATTTGCAGTATAACTTACTTAGTGTTTCTCAAATTTGTGATCAATATTATACAACACTATTTGATAACTCTAATTGTTACATTCTTAAGCCAGGTTTTACAGTTCCAGAAGACTGGATCCTTCTTAAAGCATCAAGAAAAGGAAACACATACATTTTGGATATGAACAACACATCACTCACAAGCCATGAGACATGCCTGCTGTCTAAATCTTCAGAAGATGAATCACAACTGTGGCATAGAAGGCTTGTCCATTCCAACATGAAGAACATGAATAAATTGGTGAAAAATGACTTAGTCATTGGATTACCAAAGAAGAATTTCATTGTTCTAATCATTGTTCTTCATGTTACAAAGGAAAACAACACAAAGTGTCTCATAAATCCAAAACAATCAACATTAACACTACACCACTCAAATTGCTTCACATGGATCTATTTGGTCCAACCAATGTGATGAGCATTGGAAAAATGCAATATTGTTTGGTGATAGTAGATGATTTCACTAGATTCACATGGGTCTTTTTCTTAAAACATAAGAGTGAAACATCTGAAACATTAATGGACTTTGTGGTCAAGATTGAGAATCAACTTGATTTAAAAGTTAAAATTTTTAGGAGTGATAATGAAACTGAATTTGTTAATGCTGATCTGGATTCTTTTTGCAGGAACAAAGGGATAGCAAGACAATTTAGTGCACCAAGAACTCCACAACAAAATGGAGTGGCTGAAAAGAAGAAATAGAACTCTCATAGAAGCAGCCAGAACAATGCTAGCTGATTCTCAGTTGCCCATAACTTTCTGGGCAGAAGCTGTGAATACAGCTTGTAATGTTCAAAATAGGACATTAATTGTCAAAGAACATAATAAAACTCCTTATGAGCTCTTATTTAAAAGAAAACCTTTTATAGGATATCTTAGAGCTTTTGGATGTCATGTGTCTGTATTGAATACTAAAGAACAATTGGGAAAATTTTCTGAAAAAGCCTATGATGGTTTCTTTGTTGGATACTCATCCACTTCTAAATCATATAGGGTCTATATTCCAGAACATAATATAGTTGAAGAGACTCCCAATGTTTCTTTTGATGAATCCATGTTTACTACAAATGTAAAAGGATCATCTTGGTTATTTGATATAGATGCATTAACTGACTCATTTAACACTGACTATCTGATCAATGCAGGTGCTGCGGATACATGCTATCCATTTGTGCCTCCAAGTTTGAATGAAGTGCCCCTGACAGCTGACCCACCACGGGCACAACTTTCAACTGCACCTTAGCAAGAATCATGTCAGCAGCATGAAGTTACATCATACATCCGCAGATGCATCAGTATCGACAGATGTAAGTCCTGCTTCAGTCGCTGAACAAAGGGATAGTGAGGAGGTGTTGAATCAACTAACCATGCCTGCAACTCAACAATGTTCATCCGTGGATGGTGCTGTAACTCCTACGGAAGTACAAAATGCCTCCGTAGATGTTGCAGTTACTCCTGCGGAAGAACAAAATGCTTCCGTAGAACTTCCTGCGGAAGAAGACAACCCAGCAGCAACTGACACACAAGCTGATCCTAATGACCATGAGCCTTTTGATTACTTCATAGACTCAACTTCTCAACTGACTCCATCTGCTTCAATGGGTTTCTCAAACTTAGAATCCACAGTTTTAGTTGATGCTGTCTCAACAAGCAGAATCCACAAGTCTCATCCAACAGACAATATCATTGGAGACCTGAATGCAAGAACATTTGTTTGTTCACCTGCTTTTTGTCACAAACAGTTCCTGCAAACATTACAGCTGCTCTAAAGGACAACAGTTGGGTTGAGGCTATGCAAGAAGAACTTCAACAATTCAGAAAACAGAAGGTGTGGAATCTTGTAGACCTGCCTCAAGGTCAACATCCAATTGGAACAAGGTGGCTATTCAAAAACAAGCTGGATGACAGGGGTATAATCGTGAGAAACAAAGCTAGGCTTATTGCTCAAGGATATACTCAAGAAGAAGGGATAGACTATGATGAAGTTTTTGCACCAGTTGCAAGAATTGAAGCCATAAGGGTCTTCCTAGCTTATGCATCCTTCAAGAAGTTCACAGTCTATCAAATGGATGTGAAGTGTGCTTTCCTTTATGGGAAAATTGATGAAGAAGTCTATGTGGCTCAACCCCCTGGATTTGAAGACCCTGATTATCCACATAGAGTATACAAGCTTGACAAAGCTTTGTATGGTCTTCATCAAGCACCCAGAAAGTGGTATGACACATTATCATCCTTCCTACTGAAGAATGGCTACAAGAGAGGAACAATTGATCAGACACTCTTCCTCAAACATGAACATCAAGATCTTTTGGTAGTTCAAATATATGTTGATGACATAATATTTGGATCAACCAACAAAAACTGTGTCAAAGCTTTGAAGGCTTAATGAAATCTGAATTTCAGATGAGCTCCATGGGAGAATTGACTTTCTTCCTTGGCTTACAAGTTCATCAGAAAACAGATGACATTTTCATCAATCAAGAAAAGTACATTCATCAAATTCTGAAGAAGTACAATCTTGCTGATTCAACTTCATGCAAGACACCAGCCTCAACAATAGACAAGATTGTGCCTGACACTGCTGGAAAATCAGTAGATCAAAGATTGTATAGATCAATGATCGGCTCTTTAATGTACTTAACTGCCAGTAGACCTGACATAATGTTTGTTGTCTGTGTTTGTGCCAGGTATCAATCAGACCCAAAGGAGTCCTATCTGAATGCTGTGAAGAGGATTTTCAGATATCTGAAAGGCAAACCTGCATTAGGACTGTGGTATCCCAAAGATGGGGATTTCAGCCTCTACTCCTATTCAGATAGTGACTATGGAGGGTGCAACAACAACAGAAAATCCACCACTGGTGGATGTCAGTTTCTAGGACCAAGACTTGTTTCTTGGCAGTGCAAGATGCAAACCAATGTATCTGTGTCCACAGCTGAAGCTGAGTACATAGCTGCTTCAGCTGGATGCTCTTAAGGACTTTGGTTGCAGAACCAATTACTTGATTATGGTTACAATTTCCTTCAAACACCAATTCATATTGATAATTCAGCTGCTATGTTTATAACTGCTAACCCAGTTCAACATAGTAAAACAAAACACATTGAAATCAGATACCATTTTCTGAGAGACTGCTCAGAAAAGGGTCTAATCAAGTTAGTCAAAGTAGACACAACCAATCAGCTTGCTGATTTGTTCACTAAAGCATTTGATTCTGTTAGATTTAATTTTCTGATAGAATCTTTGGGAATGATTAACTTAGAGTAACTCAACAAAAGCATATGACTGACTTTGTGTAGAATAATAGTTAGGGATGATTCAAGTGTCTGATAGAATATCTGTGCATGCATTATATTTGAGAAATGATAGTAGACTATGCTTGATTTTTAAACAAACACTCAAACTGACTTGTATCATTCTGATATGTGAGTAGGTTTATCTTGAGTGGAAACAAAGCTAAGAGCATGCAAAACTAAGAGCAACATGTACCTGTATGTGGGAATTCCATTTGAAAATCAGGAAGGTATGTTATCTCCTGATATGATCAAATCACTTACACAAGCACACTATGTAAAATACTTTATAATCTTCTATCTATCTGTGCAAAGTCATTTTCCCTCTGTTTTGTGTGAACAAAGACCTGGGAATTTGATAAAAGAGTGTGATCTTCATTCTCCCTCTGTTTTGTGTCAACAAAGACCTGGGTTAAGTTCACCTCTGTTTTACGAAAGTAAAGACCTGGTGACTATGAAGATCATATCTCAGCTCTAACAAGAATCACTTGTGATCAATTGTACATCACTTCAAAGAGCTTCAACATCAAAGCATTCATGAGACTGTAATATGTCTCAAGATAGAACTTATAACTTAATGTACATAGTCATTAAGTGTGAAAAGTAGTGATTTGCCTCACCTACGGAGGACATTCTCTAATGATAATTGAATGTGGAACTCATGATAGTTACTGATTAACAAACTTCAAAACATGATAACTAGCATGCCTAGTTGATACATTACTCATGTATGAATTTAAGTGGATCTATATACTTACAATCAGGTGTGTCTTGAATCAACTAATCAACATCAGCAGAAGCCAAGTCATAGTATGATCCCTCTATATATATATGCATGCATGTAATTGTTTAAGCCAGATGTTTAATTGTCTAAGCCAGATGTTTAATTGTCCTCTTAACTGACTTTCTCTCACTTAGATTGTCATATGCCTGTCATGCCTGTTTACAACTTAAATTTATGATGAATGCAATAGTTTACCGTTAATCACAAATTTAGGGGGAGTAGTTCATGCATGGAAAACAATAAAAAGCTGTTAATTGATTTAATTTACTCTGAAGGAATTGGAACTTGAGCACTAACTTGAATGCAGGATACAGGACACTTGCTTTCTTGTACTTAATTGCCATGCAAATAAAGTCAACAATGTCCAACATCAACAATTGATTCTACTCAGTAGACATCATACATTTAAAGTTTTTTTAACAGAACCTTAAGATCCGCAGAAGTTTCAGTAATACTTCTCATCCGTAGAACTAACAGTGAAATTTCTGCATCCGCAGAAGTCTCAATAATACCTCTCATCCGTAGAAGTATTGTGTGATTTCTGATTTAGCAGCACATGAATTGTATTTGAGCTAAGGCATCCGCAGATGTCAAAACATCCGCAGATGTTAAGGTTCCGCAGATGTTCTGCGGAAGAAGAAATGCATTCGAAATAAACTTAGTATATGGACGGATAAATGGAAAGTGGGCCCAACATAATTAATAAAAGAAATTATTATGTTCGGTTATAAATAAGGTGTCTAACTCAGAATTCATTAATCAATTTTTCAGAACACTTTTTCAGTTTTAACCTAGAAAATCGCCCACTTTCCCCCTCATTCAAACTTTCAAAAATCCGTTCCTAGAAAACATAATCAACATTATCCAGTAATCGATTACTGTTATTGCGAAGGTAAATCATGTTCTAAACATCAGTACGGAACTGGTTAATCGGTTATTGCCATTAAAATGATTCAACTTCATGTATGCTAACTCGATTTTCGTTGTTGCTTACAGATATCAAACAGATTCGCAAAGGAACACAATTTGTGCGCGTTCTTAAATGCTAATGATCCTGCGGCTGAAGGATGTCGAGATATCATAAGATATCTTCGGCGGTCCAGGCTCTTCTACGCCTTAACGGCAGAGCCTGTGATCCATCTGGCACACATAATCGACTTTTGGAACTCAGCACGAGTTGAACAACAAGGTGATGAGGAAGTGATTGCTGCAGAGATACTGAATGAGCGTATTCGGATCAATGAAAGCACTATAAGAAGATGTTTGGAATTGGGTGATCGTGAGATTGGGCACCCGGATGTATTCGAGAATGAATACATTGAGAAGGTATTCAACTTGATGGGATACGATGGAGATTATGATAAAGGGGAGATAAAAAAAGGGTAGACTGTGCAAACCGTATCGATTCTTATGCCATACCTACCTGAAGTGCATGTCCAACAGGAAGTCGGGGTTCGATAGATTTTCACGACACATATCATCTGGAATCATTGGGATCTTCGAGGGTAGAACCTATAACTACTCCAAGTATATCTTCAATTGTCTATGTGAACAAGTCAAACTTCAGAGAAATGACAAAATGTACATGTTCCCGAGATTTCTACAACTGGTGATCAATTCAGAACTTCCAAGGCTGGACAGAGTTGGAGAAGTGTTTGTTCAAGCACACTTGGGCAAATCTGTGCTGAACAAACTCAGTGGGAAGTACCAGGGTGAGGACATGCCCATGTTCGCACATGTGGTGGATGCTCAAGCAGACTTACCACAAGAATTGGTTTGGGTAGATGAAGCAGAGTCAACTGCTGAATCTGTTCAAGCTTCTCACTCACCAAGTCAAACACCACCACTCCAACATCACTCACCAATCCAAACTCCACCACTCCAACATCAATCACCTAGCCAAACACCCCTCATCAATCACAATCACCAGCCAGCATAAACACCCAACCAATATCACCAATTCACCACCATGAATCTCCACTGCTGATATCCTCATCTTCTACCAAAAACACTCAGCCAATTTCTCTAGTTCCACAACAATCACCATCATCTTCTCATTCATCTTCTACCAAACACACTCAACCTTTCTCTCCACTACAAATCCAATCCCCTGCACAACCACCACCAGAATCACCAAAACATACATCACCGGAAAGTGCTGGCACTGAACCTTTTGAGATAACTGAGTCTGTACACTCTGTACACTCAGGAGAGACTGAGTTACTATCTCAAGCCAGCACTGTTCCCATCTCTCCCACACACACTGAAGAACAAGTGCCATCAGACAATACTGATCCCACATCTCCAATGATTGATAATCAAACTGATGAGCAAAGGGAAACATAAGAGATTGCTAAGGATGTCATTGCATATCATGAAGATGACTTAAGTGATAGTGACATTCCTGTCAGCAAAAGCTTTTTGGTTGCTGAGTACAACAAGTTAGTACTCAAATCAAATAAGCGAAAGCAAAGAATACAAGAGCTGAAAAGTATCATTCAAGAGAAAGATAAAGAGCTAATGAAGAAAGATGCAAGTCTGAAAAGGCTGAGAGAGGATGCAATAAGCAACAATGAAGTGATTGATGCACTGTTGCAAACAGAACAAGAGCTGAAGGCATCCTTGAAACATGAGCAAAATGATAAAGTTCAGCTGATCAACCAGAAAGATGAAGAGATAGAGAAGCTGAAAAAGAAGATTTCTGATCTGGAAAAAGGAGAAGCCCCAAGTGTTGAACTATCTAAATCAACTGCTGAAACTGCAAAGAAATTGATTCTCTATACACGGAAAAAACAATACTTTGGTGCAATCAAGAAGAAATCAGAAGATGAAGCCTCCCCAAAAAGACAAAAGCTTCCATCCCCTGAACCTACACCTTCAGTAGATGTGTCTACTGTGAAGGTATCATCCGGAGATGATGATGATAGTGAGAAAGAATGGGAGGAGCTGACTAGGATGGAGTCCCCCACTGATAAAAAGGGAGGAAAGGCCGATAACCTTCTAACCACATTCAAGCATGTTGATGACCCTCATCAACCATGGTTTTCCTTATGACATGGTTGAGAGGATGAATTCTACTGAAATGAAGAATGTACTGAAAGAGTTCGAATTTGCAAGATTCATAATTCCAAATTGTGATTATGAAGCCTTCACTGTCTTTCAGTCATTAGAAAAGATTAAGAAAGACTTAGGCCACTGTGACACAGCCAAGCTTACCAAGTATAACATGACATGCTGGTTACAGGGCCACAATTACAAACCGTATGAGCTCAAAGGTAGATCCACTGGAGAACTGTGGAGGATGATGGAGCATGTGATGAAAGTGGAATTAGAAACCGGTGTTAAATTTAGAACCACTGCTCCACATCCAACTCATGAACAACAAAGTAAACTTGCTGCTGATCTAATAACAGTTGAACCAAAAGATCAGCACAAGGAAAAAGAAAAACTAATCAGAGCGCCAAGGGCAGTAATCCCCGGAAAGGTATGGCCTCTGGGAACAACAGTTCGAGAAATTACCGAAAAGAAATCAACCCTGATTGAACTGTATGATCATATCACAACTCCCAGTTCTATGGAAGAACACAGGATTATGGCCTGGAAATATGATCCAGACTGGGATTGTGCAGTAATAAAGAGGACATCTGGAAGAATTCAATACTTCCATGATGTGGAAGCTCTGTTGAGTCTTCCGGAGCAAGACATCAGGGACTTACAAAGCATCCCAATAACCAACTATCCAATCCATCTTAGGGGGAGAGACTTCTCTGCAGTTGTAAATGGTATGAAGACCAGATTTACTGATGATGTGCTCATACAAGCAAAGAAAGATGATAAGGAGCACAGAAGATTCAAACAAAGCAAGAAAAGAAGAACAGCTGAAGTCTCATCTCTTGTAGATGATAATATGCTAAAGAGAGTTGGATGTGACAAAAGCTCAGATACCATCAAAAGCATCAAAGGAAATCAATTCACTTATCCCATCACAGAAAGGGGATATGTTGAAAGAAATAAAGAGATGGTATTGCTGAGAAATGCTGATGGGAAGAAGGCTGAAAAGATAAGAATTTTCGATCCAGTAGAGATAAAGATGCTGCATCCAAGCTACACATCATATCTACACGACAAATTCTTCCCAAAGCTATCAGATGAAAAAGCTCAGAATGATCTCTGCCTGTATGTACACATGATACAAGTTGTAGATAAATTGCATGCAAAGGCACACAAGAGAAGAAAGCATGAAGCTGGGCTGTTGAAGGGAACAATAATAAAAGAGGTGTCTGAGCTCAGAATCTCAGAAGAAGATGAACTGGAAATTGTACATAACGATAGTGTAGTGGAAACACTCACTACTGAAGAAGATGTTTTGGGGCTGAGTTATGATACACTGAAGAAGATCAACAGAATGAAGATCAAGTACAAGTACGATGATCAGAAGACTGCTGTATCTTACTTCTATAATAAAATGATAGCAAGAGTAAAAGAGCTTGCAGTTTTGAAGGACTGATTACAAGGAGCTAAGCCTAAGGGGGAGTATTGTTGGATCTAGAGTGTATAGGACTAGATCATTTTGTATAGGCTTAGTACTTGAATTAAGTCTTGTAATTAATACTTGTAACAGTCAATATATATATATATATATATATATATATATATATATATATATATATATATGTGTGTGTGTGTGTGTGTGTGTGCGTGCATTGAATCTATAGGTTAACCCATATATATGTGTGTTGATTTGTGACTGTTGACAGGAAGAAACAATATACTTGGAAGGATTCTTGAAATTGACCAAGTGTAAGAAACATCTACGGATGAACATTACTGTTAATCCGTAGCTATGTTTCTTACAAGACCAAATCACCAAGTGAATATTCCTGCGGATGATCAAAGGACCATGAAGTGAAGACTTCTACGGAAGAAGGATTTCCTACGGAAGAACAACACTCCTACGGAAGAGCAAATCATCTACGGAAGAACAAAAATTCTGCGGACGACAAGGCTTCAGCAGAAGAACATTATACTTGTGCGATTGCAAATACCAAGAAGTCAAACAAGTCAACAACAATCAATAACAAATCCCAAGACATTCGGTGTTTCCTTAGCCGACTCAAACCATCTATAAATACGAGTCCTAGGTTTCACATCGAGGAGAACACAATCAATCAATATTACGGCTGTCAAGAGTTACATCATCGTGCAACCCTAGCCGTCGTCACATCATCATCAAATATTATTCGATTTCACAGAAATCATTGTTCATAGTCATTATTAATTATTCTTTTGTAATCATTACATGATAATTAATGAAATACGTTTGAATAATTATTGAGTTTGCATTTACTGGTTTCTGTGGTTGTGTTCATCGATAATCATAAATACAATTAAACGTCAATTAATGATAATTCCGCGATCATTAAATTGATTTATTTTAGTACTGATAATTCCTGAATTGAGATCATTGGATTCACATATTGGTTTGGGAAAAAAATTGTGTGTTATTTCCGATAGGCACAAAGGAATTATTCGTGCTATGAATACTCTTGAAGAATGGAAAAATAATGTTGTGCATCGATTTTGTCTCAGACATGTTCGAAGTAACCTCATGCAAAAGTTCAAGGTTTCTACCTTAAAAAGGCTATGTTGGTCTATCGGAAACCCAACAAAGAAAATATAACTATTGTGTAAGTCAAATGACAAGCGTCAATCCTGAAGCGTGAGAATATTTAAAAGCTATTAAAGAGAGTAAATGGACGCTTCTACACGATAAAAATCATCGTCGTTGGGGTAACCTGACCACAAACATTTCCAAAAGCTTCAACAATACGTTGCGAGGTGTCAGGCTTATGCTAATAAAAGCTATTATTAATTGTACGTTCGAGAAAACAGTCGAACAGTTCAGAAAGCATACTGACATCGCAGCCAACTGCAACACCGCGTTACCCCCTCGCATATGGCGTTTGTTTAATGCACGTGATATTAACTCGCAAGAGCATATCATAACTGAGTTTGATTACAGAGAGGCGAGATATAGAGTTCTGTCAAAGATCCAAACAAATGAAGCTGGTGGAAATGATTATACCGTGGAATACAAAAACAGAACGTGCACGTGTGGTAAATGGCAGATGCAAAGATTCCCATGCTCACATGCAATTGCAGTTTGTCGCCATAGAGGTGAATCACCTCATAACATTGTTCATCAGGTTTATAGTACTGTTATTTATCAAGAACAGTATAACGGTCATTTTTACCCGCTTCGTCACATTGATTATTGGAAGAACCCGGGTTGGAGGATAAGAGGCGATCCATCAAAAATCACCACGTCACGAGGTAGGAGACGCACGAGAAGGATACACAATGAGATGGATGTTCATCATCCAGATGCATCTGTTATACGTAGATGTTCAATATGTAGACAAACAGGTCATAACATGAACACTTGTCCAAACTCATATTCATGAGGAGATTGTTGTGTATTAATTCCATTTGATGTTTAATGGTTATTATTGTTTAATATTATTATGTTTGTTTTATATTATAAAATAAATATTAAATATTTTATTCCAAAAACACTCCTACAAAAACCACCACCATTCTTCTCAAATTCACCACATTTCACACTTCCCTTCCAAAACACCACATAACCCATAAAAATGGCACACCGTCCCGGTAAAGAACCAGCTCATGAACTCCGATCGTCGAGTTCAATTCTACAAAGGTTGAGGCGGCCTAAGAAGCAACATGAATCATCTTCGTCAGAAAACAACCCGATGCACACACCATTTTTAGTTGCAGATGAAGAAGAATCTAAAAACTGGTCAAAAGATGCTATTGACTTCTACAACAACGGGGATGCGCCATATTGTGTTTAAGTTCTGTTTGGTGGTGAGTGGCTTGGGAAGGATTTTTGGGGTGCTTTATTAGACTACGAACGCGACGGTCGTCTTTCTCCATTGGTAAAAATATTAATCAGCTATATGTTGACCACTTAAAAATAACAAATCGTTATTTAGTGGACCTGGTGTAATTCTCAGCTCATTTTGATTTTTGAAATGAAATAAAATTATAGAAATATTAAGTTGACAAAAATACTGAGAGTGAATTAAGAATAATTTGAGCGAGTTATGAGAAAAGTAACAAATAAATAAATAGGAGAAGCGGGTGAAAGGAATAAATGGGGTTAGGTTTGAAAATTATATCTGAAAATCCAGAAACCGCCCTTCACAAGGGCGAGTACTTCTGCACGTTTTTGGACCGTTGGATCATGTGTGGGTAAGTAGATCGTGTGGTGAGCAACATTTCGAGAACCCGCCCTTCACAAGGGCGTGGTCCAAAAAGTCCTCTTTGTCAGCCTTTGTCAGGGCTTGTCACGGTTATCACGGGGTGCTTGCCAGAACCCGCCCCTATCAGGGGCGGGAACCCCTAAGGTCAAATCAGGTCAAGATTTTACCCTCTTTTAATACTCTCTCTCTCTAAAAACCCTATTTTTTAAAAAAATTCAAGAGAAAACCAACCAAATAATTAAATAAACGTGTTAACGACGTGGCTCAGCACCTCACCCTACACCCAACCTTCTTCCGTCTTCCACCCACCACCGCCACCATCAATGGCCGCTCCCGATCAACCCAACCCGACCCAAACCCAAACCCAAACCCAAACCCACACCCCCACCAACCCAAACCCGCAATCCCCGCCTACGTGAAGGCCATCTCAGGCTCCCTCGGTGGCATAGTCGAGGCCTCATGTCTCCAGCCCATCGACGTCATCAAGACCCGTTTACAGCTCGATCGCACCGGCGTCTACAGGGGCATCTTCCACTGCGGCTCCACCACCGTCACAACCGAGGGCGTTCGGGCCTTGTGGAAGGGGCTCACGCCCTTCGCCACCCATTTGACCCTCAAGTATGCCTTACGGATGGGGTCCAACGCCCTTCTGCAAACGGCGTTTAAGGACTCCGTCACCGGAAAGATTAGCGACGGTGGGAGGTTTGTCTCGGGGTTTGGTGCTGGGGTTATTGAAGCGTTGGCGATTGTAACGCCGTTTGAGGTCGGTGTTTATATATGGTTTTGTTTGTGTTTATGATACTAATAATTGGATGATTGAAATCGGAATAATGTTATTCAAATGGGGAATTCAGATTTGGTGGTGTAAATAGGGATGCAGACACACAGATATGAAAAGCCCCTTTGTGTTTCATGATGCATGTGATGTAAAAGATTGTCTTGATTAAAATATATATATATGTGTGTGTGTGTGTGTATTTAGCAATCTGTCTTATTCAGGTTTGAAGTCTTGGTGATAACTATGGTATGTGGGTAGTTGGGTCGATTTGGGTTGTGTTTTATCTGTCTAACGGGTCTGTGATGCTTTAAATGAGTAGAACAAGTTGAAAGATTGCGTTTAGATGGTTATTAGCTTCATAAATTGTGCTTGAGTGATTATCTTTAGTGAGTTTATTGGTAAAAATGTATAAAGTATCGAGGTTGATATACTACGATTGCTATGATTCAAATACTACGATTGCTATGATTCAAATACTTTGAATAATACGATTTAGGAGGCTGTGAATATTCATATGAACTTTGGACGACCTATTAAGCTGTTTGACCTCTCTGCCCAATTGGTTTGTTAACTAAACGATAACACATTGCACCCTTTAACGATATATTTTAAGCCGAATCAACCCATTTTCTCATAAAGATGCTGAATTTTCCCTCTAGGAAAAGCTAAAAGCAAATGTTTAGTGATTTAAGTACTAGTACTAGTGTACTGCTATACACTATTAGCTAATTTTATAGATTATCAAAGGTGTAGTAGATACTAAGACTGAAATAGCTGATAGATAAATCAATTGCTAGTAGGTGACAATGGCGATCGATTGACTTATAAACAGGTTCTTTTGGTTGTGTTATATACTACTTATATTTAGCTACCAAGGGATTGAGTTGAAACTTGAAAGTTGCTCAAAGTCTATTTTCATTGCGTACAACCTCCTAAATAGTTTCTATTCAAAGATTTATATCATTATTGCAACAATATTGTTCTATATTCTTACTGTCTTATTTAGGGAATGGACAAAAAAAGTGTGTGTGGGTTTACACATCTGGATGAGGCCCTTGCTGAAACAGATAGTTTTTCTTGACCCGTTACCAAAGCATCAGCCAAAGTCTATTTTTTAATGTCTACAAGCTCCTAAGTAATTTTATCTGAAGATTTACATTATTGCAATAATATTGTTATGTAGTCATAGTCGGTGAATGGACAAAAAAAGTGTTTGTGGGTTGACCCACTGGATTAGACCCTTTCTAAAACAGACCGTTTTACTTGACCCGTTACTAAAGCAGCCCTTACGAAGTTGGTCAAACCGTCAAAGTCTATTTTCAATGCCTACAAGCTCCTAAGTAACTTCTTTTCAATATTTTGTTTGACTATTGCGATAATATGTTTTCGGCAGTCATAGTTAGAATGATACAAAAATAGTGTCTATGGGTCGACACAACCAGATCAGACCATACTAAAACAGACCGTTTTTCTTGACCCGTTACCCAAACTAGCCCTCCCATCTTGCCGCCTTTAGTAAACAACGTATGAGTGTGGTATGTTTTGCATGGTGACCCCGAGAACAGAAAGTATGTTTGTAGATTTTCTCCATTTCATGTTTATCTAAGGATAATGTTTCATGCATATTTCTTTTATGAAAAGTTATCTTGTTAATAAATAAAATTTCCTCAGCTGAAAAACAGTTAATGAAATCTGCAGGTTGTTAAAATAAGACTCCAGCAACAAAAGGGACTCAGTCAGGAGCTCTTAAAGTACAAGGGTCCGGTCCATTGTGCTCGGTTATCATCCGTGAAGAAGGCCTACGCGGGCTCTGGTCAGGTGCAGCCCCAACCGTTATGCGCAACGGCACAAACCAGGCGGTCATGTTCACAGCCAAGAACAATTTTGACAAATTATTATGGAGGAAACATGAAGGTGATGGGAAGGTTCTTCCCCCATGGCAGTCCATGGTATCTGGGTTCCTAGCCGGAACCGCAGGTCCTGTATGCACTGGTCCTTTGATGTAGTCAAGACAAGGCTCATGGCTCAGAGTCGCGGGTCTGGTGGTGGACTGAAGTATAAGGGATGGTTCATGCAATCTTCACCATATACAGCGAAGAAGGGATACGCGCCCTGTGGAAAGGTCTTATTCCACGGTTGATGCGTATCCCACCTGGTCAAGCCATCATGTGGGGCGTGGCTGACCAGGTGATCGGCTTTTACGAGACCAAATATATTCGCGATAATCTACCGTTACCTGCGCATTCCAGTTAATGTTACATGTTTTATTTTTGGTAGTTATGATGTGTATGTGCATCAGGGAAATTGGATTATTGTTATTTGCAGACTAACAAGCTGCAAGCAGCAAGCACATGCGGTTGAATAATGATTGGGCTTTTTTTATAGCTTGAATGTTTCTGGGCTTTTCTTGTTTTGTGGCCCAGCCATATTGTTATGTCCCTATGTTGTCTATATAACTGCACAGTTATCTTGGGCCGGATGGGAAGTTAAACTAGAAAATGAGTTGGGCTCTAAACGTTTGGGCCTAAGCCCTTTAGTTTTCTCAATAAAGCAAAAGGGCCAACCCTAATCACGAGAAGCACTATGCCACTATCTTTGGCCCGATCATAGGAAAATGGTATTACACACTTACACGCGGTTTATCACTATTACAACATACATAACACCTCTAATTTATAAATTCTTTTTTACATCAATATTTAGTTCATTTTTAAGATTTTTGAAAACGCTCTAAAAGAAACTTTAGTCCAATGATACTAAGTTGTTAGTAGTGGCGTCTCTACCAAGTGGTAAGGTTTCAAATCATCTCGTAGAGTAATGACAAAATATAAAGAGCAGATTGGTAGACGCGTGAGTTTGTTGTTCCTATCAAAGTGACAAAAGTAATAGTAGTGGAAGAGTTGAATGATCACTCTTAAAATTATTAAATGTTTCTTATGTGGCATAAGGTATCAAAATGTCTGACTAATCCTACTACTGGTTTAAAATCTTACACTTCATTCTAATTGTTCAATGAAACGATAGCCTCTAATCGATTCTCAAGCATGTTCAAAGCGATGGTAAGAAATGTATATTTTTAAGTGTATGTCTTATTTAAAATGTATGTTGTAAAGAATTACTTAAACAAACTTGTATTTTTTTGCTAGAATAAGGCAAAAAAAAATTAAAAAATATGTATTGTATGACACTATACTACATGTATAACACCTATATGGGTGTATTGCTATACTCTACATATAGATGTCAAGGTGAATACAAATCTTAAAGATTTTGATAAAAAATAACTCATTCGTCATCCATACTATTATACACCATGTATAGCTCCGACGCCGTCATGAAATTACACCTAGAATGTAGTGATCTGAAAGGGTGTAGCTATACATTGTGTATAATCATAAACGCGTGTGAGTTTATCAAGTGAGATGTGTTAATAGTTAGACCCTTTACTATTAATTAAATTTTGGTGTTTTTTATTAAGATGTACACATAAAAACGTCAGCAAAACTTAACAAAAGGCTTAAACCCAAAAGTTGACATAGAAACATTTGAAATTATATTTCAAAAATAATTATAAAACTATTAGGCTACCACGGTAGAGCTATGTACCTCTATACTTCACTTCTGACTTCTGACAAGCAAAACACCGAATAACCACCGTAAGCCTATGTGTATAAACACCGTCGCCACAACCACCCACCACCACCACCCTCCACTCGTCGACGATCGCTGCCGCTGCCACCCGCCACCGACTGTCTTCATCACCACTAGCCTTCAACTGCTTCCGCCACCACTGCAGCCAGGGGCGAAGCTTTTTAGGGACCCGGGGGCCCTGCCCCCAGTTTTTTCGCTCAAAGTGGAAATTTATATGTATCACATCTAAAAATTTTATAAGTATTGAGTCCAGACTCTTTTGATTGGGGTCCTATGACTTTTGGCCCTCCTATACATTGCTTCAAGCTCCGCTACTGCCTATGCCACCAGCCTCTACCAACCGATTGTCGTCGCCGCCAACCACCACCTGCAACTAACAGCCGACGTCACCTACAACCATCAGCCGTCACTGCCGCTGCCACCATCTACCATCAACCGCTAAAAGAGATTATAATGGAGCTAAGAAAAGAATGAGAAGTTGCAGTATGGTAAAAAACAATCGGTTAGGTTAGTTAACCCATTCAAACCCACCATATACATCTTGCAATCAATAATTTCAATATATGCGATATAATATTATATTGAGAGACAAATTATTCATTATCCTAAGTGGGTCCATTTCTTCAAGTGTGTGTTTTTGTAATTTATAAAAATTTAATGCGGTTGAGGTGGCACATTTGATGTCTAACATCTCCCTAGCTCGTAATCATTTAAAAAATCAATAATTGCAATAAATTATATTATTTTTAATTATTTAAGTTAAATACGTTTTGAGTAGGGGAATTCTGCACACACCGCATTTTCCTGTGAAAAACCGATTCAAACGGTCACGGTTAGGGCTCCCCGTGACCGTTCAATCGGGTGTGAGACCTAACTGTCACGGTGAGGTCTAACCGTGACAGTTAGATCTGGGGATCCGTTGCCCAATGATGGGGTATGTAAGTAATGGAGAATTGATTAGGGTTAAGAGGCTATATGTCACGGTTTGGCCAAACCGTGACATATTGCCAATATTTTTTATTAATAGGGAAACGATGTTTCCTCCCACCAACGCAGCTCGCGACTGCCTGTGATAATAACTAGCAAAATAATCAGCAAGGGCATGCGCGAGGTGGCAGTGTCGGTGTGTGAGTACACACCGAAGAAAGAAAAGGTCGGCGGCGTTGACCCTGTCGGTCCCCGCCCCACGACCAGCGACGGACGTGGCGATGAGTCGGTTAATGTATCTATACAGAGGGTCTCGTATATGAGAGGACCTCGTATCACCACCGTATGGTCCGTCGCCGATCGCAAGAGGTAACGGTTTGGCCTCCACGTGACCTCTTGCTTTTTTTTTTGTATTATTATTATTATTATTGTTGTTATTATTATTATTATTATTGTTGTTGTTGTTGTTATTATTATTATTATTACTATTATTATTATATTATTATTATTATTATTATTATTATTATTATTATTATCATTATTATTAACCGTAACCTTTTAGTTTATTGGATACACAAATAATACTATTAATAATATTATTATATTATTAACGCCTACTTGTGCCAGTGAATTTAGGTTCACCACTACGATTGCATAATAGTTTTACATCCTTTTTCGTGACCGACCCACCACAATGACGCACTCATGCTCGCGTCCTCTCATTTTAGCCCACTTCTCCAAGTCCTCACGAGAATCAAAACTGAAAAATGATAAAGCTAGACATAAATAACATATATAAAACAAATAAAAAAATAAAATAAACAAAGAATAAAAACTCTTCGTACTTTATCGGTTTTATAAGAAACCGTAACCTTTCTTATCCGATCCTCATCCCCATCATGCTCCGCGGTGTCCCCATGGTTTTCTTTGAGGTGAACCGAACCGTCACTCTCATCTGTGTCATCCCATTAAAAGTATCCGACACATATGTAATTTCTAGTTCTGACTGGTACGGGCGATGTCCGTAATCTAGCTCTGTTTGTGAGTGGTACGTGTTCGGGGCATGCCCGTAAGAATTGCAAGGGGTATATTGTACCCTTCACCGTGTCCTGTCGGTCCAAATAAAAAGTTGTACGCCTCTTGAGCAAATCTGTTCGATGGGTTGGTTTCCTCCTCCCCCCACGGAGGGTGACTCCCGTATACGTAATATTCCTAAAAAAGATAATGGTTAGATATTTAAAATAATAAGTTATAATAAAACATATACTAGTTCAACCTGGTTCGAATCTTCGATATGTGGTACCTCATTCAAATCTGGAAGCTTCGGCTTTTGATAATGATCTCCCGAACCCGACATTGTTTTCGAATTAACGTGTTTTTGGAATGACGAATACTGAAAAATCTCGAGTGTTGTATGAATGAAAGCTCAAATGAAAAAATTTCGAATGTTGGATTAGATGTCGAGTGTTGAAAGCTCAAAGGTATTTAAGGTGAAAATCTGGTGCACAAATCGTCACGGTTTGGCCTCCACGTGACGGTTCGTGGCGCGAATCCTGGCCCTTTTGTCAAAATCACGTCTACATCGTACCTTAAACTGAGACCTGTACCCTAGAGGTCATGGTTAGGCCAAACCGTGACGGTTTGGTTCAAACTTTATCAACCCATTTGTCGTTTTGTTGTCACGAGGTCACGGGTAGGCCAAACAGAAACCGTGACCGCAAGCCCTTACGGTCACGGTTAGGTACCAAATATGACCGCAAGCCTAATCGTGACCTTTTGACTCGGCTTACCCCAAAAACCCCCAGCGGTGTCCCCATTAGGACCCTTTGGTTATTGAACCAAGTCAATAAGTCATAATAATATGTTTTAGATGTTTTAAATTATATATATGGGGTTAGTTGTAGCAATATAAAATTTAAATCCAATCACGTCTCAGAAATTATTTAAATGTATAGTTTTGAATAAAGTCGTGTTTATAACTTAAAATAAGAGTAAAATGTAACACGTACGCATATGCTTTCAACATTGTAGATTTTTAATTGAACGTATCGTGTTTATCAAGTTTGAGAATTAAGTTTTATTTGCTTATCGATAAAAACATATATAAATTAGATGAATGATAAATGATCAAGTAAATGCCATTTAAATGAATATAATGTATTAATTTGTGAATTTCACAGACAGCAAAGAGCTTTAACATATTTTTAACTAGGTTAGTCCCCGTGTATTACACGGGTTATATAAATAAAATATTAAATATTAGTACTAAAATCTATGTATTATAAAATAATGCTTGAAGATAAAAGAAATAGTTACTTTAAGTAAATAAATAATTATGTATTTTTCTTAAACTTTTGTTTTATCAAAAATTACGATTTTTAAATATTTTGTTTAAGAAAAAAATGATAAAAAAAAAGTTCATCGTATTCTGTATTTTATAATTTTTTTGTTTTTAGAAAGTGTGTTTTTAATTAAAAATAGGTTTTTAATTTATTCAATTATATATTTTTATTTGAATATGATACGAGTAATATTAGTAGTATTCAATATTATTATTAACAATATAGAGAAATGAGAAAGTAAGTATATAAGTCTTATAATTATTTCACACTTTTTTAGTTTTTTTATTAATAGATGGATAGGCTAAAACCATTAATTAAACGTATTATAGTTAGCAATATACAAGAAAAGTTACTGTATAATATTTTAATATAAAATATAATAAAGTTATATATACGTAATATTTCAAGAAATGAAACAATTATACTATTTTTAACTCTCTTATCTAAATAGTTTTACTTTTAAACATTCGTTTAAGATTTTTTTATAAAATATTTTTTTTTTAAATGCTTGTTTGTAATGATTCTGGTTGTTTATTAAGACAGTTTTTAAAAAATTCACCCGTTTATAACTTTTTAAACAAAATAATTTAAAATATTTTATTTGAAAATGTTTAGTGTTTTATAAAATTTCATATTATATAAAATTTTACTTTTTTATAATTTAGATTTTAATTGAAAGATTTGATTTCTAATTTACTTTATAAAATCTATTTTAAAAAGATAATTTAATTTTAAAAAATTTAGATAAGAGAGAGAAATATAGCAATTAATACATTCATTTTTAATAAGAGAGAAATTTATATGAGTATTTAAATTACTATAATACCCTTTTGGAGGGAAAATTGATATGTAAATGTTTAGAAAAATGACAAGTGGTAAAAAAGTGGGATAAAAGAAGGACAAGTGACAAAGAAAACATTGTTTTATTAGATATATAGATTGTTGTATTTAGGTTATATTCTCGTCTGAGATCATTCACCTAACCAATGCTTTAACGTGAGAAACTATGATAATTTCAAATGGATCAAATGCCCTCGTACTCTTCAGCGATTTGACACAAATAAAATAGCATATCGTCTTTCACTTAAACAAACCACCAACAACATTGACTTTATCGGGGTAACATGTGATTTTATAATATAGTCCTGACCGCCTCTAACCATTGACGTTACATCATATTCAAGTGTTTTTCTATATATTTTTTTCAGACTTTCACGACACATAAATAGTAAATTTCATACCATAAAATATAACAACCTACTAAGACAATTGTTGCAAATATTTTATATGTAAAAAAAAAAACCATCTGCGTGGTCAAGTGTAGTATATCGTCATCATCAATATATATTTTAAATTATATATTAAGATTCGTATATTCATTATCGCGACGTGGGTTGCCCCATTAATGGGTCCAATGTTTTTCTATAATTTATAAAATCAATGTGCTTGAGGTCACCTGGTTAAGGTTGTGAGTGTGTCGACTCAGGGGGAGTTAATGACTAAAAGATTAGGTTGAGATATCAATTGATAGTGTATCGTTTTAAAATGACAGTTATAATGATAAGATGTCTTGTATCGATAGTAGAGACTAGTAACAATTGACAACTTATGTAACACCCCAACCCGATAAGGCTGACGTGTCACTATCACGGTAATCAAAATCCAAAACACAATCCCATTATTAATAACGATTACAAGTTCAAATTCCAAAACCTAATTGAAGAGTCGGTTACATCAATTTAAATATATAATATCAGTCTTTTTTATCCAGACTTCCACTCTTCACTCCCCTCCCGGATGACCCTGCAGACCTGACATGCATGAAAACAAAAGCACGCCTGAGCATAACGCTCAGTGAACGGAATAGGATGATACAAAAATAAACGGACATGATGATAATCAGAGAGTATAACAGCATAAGATATATATCAGATTGAACATAACCCGAGCTAATAATCATATCATATATAACTGAACAGAGGGAACACATGTAGCTAGCCCTGAACCAACGTGAAATGGAGTATGGGCAGACATACAACCATTCACCAGAGTCCTAAATGAAGTGGTGTGTAACCATCAGGAAAACAGGAAAAACAGACTAACCGAGGATCGATCCATACGCCTCTGAGAAATAATATAAACAAGACGGCCAACACAATCTCAGAGTCCTCTTTAGAGACGCCGTGATCTCAGCTCACCGCCACGGTTGGTGCCACGTTATCGATGCCGCAATAACGCGTCTTGGTCACCCCCAAGATAGGGAGAGCTCGGGTAACAAATTTAGAAATATAAAGTAGTCTAGCTACTTATAACGGAATCAAAACACCTATTTACGTATAACAGGAATCAAAACTAGAGATGAACGGAATCAAATATGAGACAGGAATCAGGAATCCGCACTACAAAGTAACGGAAACAAAAGTGAATACTATGATAACAAGGAAACAGAATCCGTACCTTAGTCAAAGAGCAAAAGCAAATAAAATCGAGTAATCCTTAAGTTTCACTAGCACCTACATTATACGTTTATAACCATCTCACATTACTTTTCAGAACCTTAATTAAATGAACTTACATGTTGCTTAGCTAACATTTTGACGGTGAAATATTTGTAATTATTTGAAATAATCATGATCTAAACAATATTAAGTGAAAAGAAACGTTTAGACCAATAATAATATACTAATCTAAACTGTTATTTAAAGTACATTTATAAGACATAACTCAAAATGACATTTATAAATAATTTGTGAATTTATAAAATGTATTTTATCATGATTAATCTATAATTAAAGATAATATAGTGTCAAGTAATAATTTAATGATCTTAACTATTATTTAAACTCTATTTTCATAAGAAAATAATCTAAGTATCACTTTTGTAAAAATATTTTATAAAAATATTAGAGTTTTAAAGAAATAAATTTATAGAAAATACTTAGATGATTTTAAAAATAAGGAGAGTTTACAAAACTGATTTTTATAATTTTTGGAAATTTTACATAATTGTTTTAAGGCTGAAAACCTTTAAAAAATAGGTGAGGGTGCCCGGTTCGAACCCGGGACCTCAAGGTTGAGAAGAAAACGGGAAACCAGTGAACCAAGGCCTTGGTCGTGGTTTTACTTGGTTCCCAAAGCTTATAAACACAAAAACACAAAGAACCCCAATTTCCCCAAATCATAAGAACCCTAGAAATCCTTGATCCAAATCGAAGTTCAATTCGACATTATGAGCGACTGAAATCATGGGGCTTTCGATCCCCATGTAAAACGAGTAGTTAGACATGTTTAATTACCCGGTTTGATTCAAGGTTTATCAAGAACAATGGATGAACAAGCCGCGACCCAAGGTTTTGATTTGTTGAGCAATCTTCAAAGATAATCGAATTGGACCGATGAACAGCTTCTAACAATGATCTGGAAGCAAAGCCCTATGCTAATTTTAGTTTAAATCGATCGTAGATTGGTTTTCGACTGTTAGCAGTCGCGGATTGGTGAAGGGATTCAGAGATGATGTTTGTGTTTGTTTCAAGTGTATTGAAAGTGTAGGTAGATTAGGAATAGATATCTGATTGATTAGGTCGACTTAATTTGTTTATTATTAACGTTTGAGTGGATTTGATTAGGTAGGTTAAAGTGGGTTGGTTAGTGGTCCACTAATCGTGAAATCCGGATGATTATACCTCAATTAAAGGGTATATTATTGTTGGAATCCGACTCACGAACGTTTTGGTGCGTTTTGGGATTTAAAAGCCGAGTTTTGGGGATGTTTTGGGGGTCGCCGGCGCCGCGGACCTTGGCCGGAACAGTGGCCGGAAAAACCGGCCGGAAATGCGGGGTAGGGGAGAGAAAGAGGTCTCAATTTACACAAATGGTCCTTGTGGTTACATTCTTTTTATTTTATGCACAAAACTTATTAATTTAAGTTTTCAAAATGGCAAAATAACCACCTGAACTTTTATTATTATTATTATTATTATTATTATTATTATTATTATTATTATTATTATTATTATTTTATGGGTATTATAATTCTACCCCCCTTAAAACAATTTCGTCCACGAAATTGCTAGGTACAGATCGAACAAAGACATGACATAACGTACACGGAGTAGTAAAAATCAACAAGTGAACAAAATAACTCATAATTATTCAATTGCTGAAACAGAATCGATCCAATAGACGAAAATCATATAAGAAATGACTAATGTAATATCCGAGAAACAGATAACTGATAATCTCATAACTGATACCAGAACATATAAATGATAATAACTAAGAGGTAAATAGATACAGATATTGAGAACGGATTATGTCTTCTATCTCCCAGGTAGCTTCGCGTTCAGAATGGTTTTTCCATAATACCTTAACAAAAGAAATAGTTTTCTTACGCATAATGCGTTCTTGTCGGTCAAGTATGGCCTCGGGTTCCTCCTCGAACGATAAGTCTTCACGAATTAGATGAAGCGGATAATTCACAACGTGAAGAGGATGATAATTGCACCTCCTTAAAAGATACATGAAAGACGTTATGCACATGTGACAGTTGAGGTGGTAAAGCCAAATGGTAGGAGACTTCACCAACCCTATCTAAAATCTCAAATGGCCCTATGAATCTAGGGCTGAGCTTTCCTTGATGCCAAAACGACGTACGCTGCTGCAAGGTGAAACTCTTAAAATACTTTATCACCGACCTTAACTCCAAAAGTCGACGGTGTCGGTCTGCATAACTTTTCTGTCTACTTTGAGCTTCCTTTACTTTTCTCTAGCAATAGCAACTTTCTCATTCGTGATTTGAACTAACTCGGGTCCTTCAATAACTCTTTCACCGACCTCTTCCCAACAAATAGGTGCTCTACATTTACGACCATACAATAATTCGAATGATGCCATACCAATGCTAGCTTGCCAGCTATTGTTGTAAGCAAACTCGACCAAACACAAGTACTCATCCCAGTTCCCAGTCCACTCCAAGTGTAAGGCCCCGCTCACCGGGCACCTTACTGTTGGTTCTTCATCGCACATATAACGTACATAATATATATAATCAATCAACGCATAATGAAATAAAATATATACATTCTCATTCATTCATAAAAGTCATTACATCATTGACTCGATTACAAAATGCAGCTTTCTCTACTTTGTCTCTCCTCATAGGATCATACAGCGACCTCTAGAGGAGATATTAAGTTCAAAAACATAAAAATTATATTTTTATTACTTAAGAATATTCCTTAGGTAATTCCGTACATCGGAACCCTGACGGAATACTCCTGACACTCCCATGCAACATACTTTGTTGCATGTACTATGCACACGCATCCAATGCGTGGCGAACTTATCAAAATCTAAAGGAGATTTCTTGAGTAATCTCGTTGATTCAGATCCTCAAGAAATCTCATAATGGCAGCAACGTGACGTGTTGCGTGCATTATGGGCCCGCAACACGTGACGTGGCAGCATTATAAATGGAGAATGCCCTCCCAAAAGAGCTGAGTAGCCGCCTCGTACCATCCTCAGCAACACTACCTGCGAACTGGAAACACATAAAAGTCAGCGTTGCTGAGTGAGTTCTAGTTTTTATAATAACATACTTTCATTCTCATTAACTGTTCTTCCATACATGTGTTCACACGTCATACGTACACGTAGATAATATTATTATTATCTTATCATTCATTACTTACTTTCATTCGTGTACACTTCATCATTCTCGTATACTTTCATACATACATACTTTACATACTTTACATACTTTCGTATGTCTTTACTTTCATTCATACTTTACATACTTTCGTATGTCTTTACTTTCATTCATACTTTCACTTCATACGTTCGAACCTTCATTTTATTCATTCATTCATTTATTACTTTCGTTCGAACGTTCATTTCATTCGGTGACATGTACAGTACCCCCTTTCATCATACATACTACTGGTGCTGGACCTGTGGTGGTTAGCCACGAACGTTGTGCACAAATGCTGATCCAGTCACCTGGGGTAGGTACTTGCACCACTTATCTTTCACTTTACTTCTGGATCAATGCCATATGCTATACCCCGAACGTTGTGCACAAATGCTGGTGCTGGACCTGTGATGATAAATCACGAACGTTGTGCACTAATGCTGATCCAGTCACCTAGGGTAAGCGGCAAGGATCCCATACATACTTCTGGTCAATCACAAAGACTGACCCCGATGTGCATCTTTCGGGGTAGCTAACCCGCACACCGTTGAGCTAACACCGGCCAGGGGTGTGCACCTCCTTCATTTTGCTTGCAAGCCTTTATTACGTTCATTCATTTCGTTAATGCATGCATTCATCATCATGTTCCTCTTTTATTATCTTTCACTTTACGTTACATAATACTTCATTCATTCATTTCCATAATTCATAAAGTTTTCGGAAAGATAAACATACATAATCATAAGGAACATACACATAACATTCATTCATCATCCTACAAGGCATCATTCATATATGCATACAACAGGTACAACCATGCAACACATCATCATCACTATCATGCCTATGTTACTCATTTTCCTCAAATTAATCAGTTCTTACTAAGCCTGATCCGCATTTCACATTCTGGTTCATCCGCATTAGTCTGATCATCCGCATTAGTCAATGCGGATGAGGAATGCCTTAACCGCATTTCATGATCTACCCGCATTAGTCCATGCGGCTGAGAAATGCCTTAACGCATTTCCGGACTTGTCCGCATTGGTCAATGCGGCAGTCAATTGCCACAGCCGCATTCCTTTCATTCGTCCGCATCAGTCAATGCGGCTGTGAAATGCCTTGCCGCATTCTTTTAGCCGTCCGCATTAGTTGATGCGGTGAGCAAATGCCTTATCCGCATTTCATTGAATGCCCGCATTAATTAATGCGGTTGCCCAATGCCTTGGCCTCATTTCCCTTGGTCATCCGCATTAGTCCATGCGGATGAGCAGTTTACCCTGCAACTCGACCTATGCTGTTTTTCAGGTCTTAATCGTCATCTCAACATACATTAGCATAGATCTATCATAATACACGCTTAGAACAGGCTAAATCTCGTACACATTATAGGAAGGACTTCTAAACATACATTAACAGTACGAAATCGAACAACATGCTATAATTCCTATGTCTGCCCTAGAAATCTCATATACAGTGGGCATAGCAACCTGAACTGACCATACACACACATACTCGTACATACATACACAGGTTTATCACCCAAAGCTCGAAAACAGTTGTACAATGTGTTCCAGCCCCAAAATCATTCAAAATGGGTAAAACAGGGGTCTTAGAACTCATATTGTGTTGCTGAGTATGGCTCCTTCAAAACCCGTCGTCGTGAGACCTTGTACCTCGAATCCGCCCTCTTCTTCTTCTTGTTCTTCCTTCAAATCCCGTGGTCTGCTCTTTCTCTCTCTAGAACACTTCGAAGATTTGGGGTTGTGAGAAAAAAAAGTGGGCAGCCATCTCTATGTATATCAGATATTTCTCTTTTCTTTGTACTTTTACTCAAAACCCCCTTCTACTTTCTCTTTCTTTTCCTTTTCCTCAAAATTCTTTCTTTTCTTTTCTTCTTATTATTTCCCCTTGTCTAATCAAAATTGCGGGTGTTACAAGTCCACCCCCCTTATTTTAGGTTTCGTCCCCGAAACCTGTCATTCCTCGAACAGTCGTGGGTAATGCTGCCTCATTTCTTCTTCAGTTTCCCACGTCGACTCGGATCCCTTCCTGTGCCGCCACTGTACACGCACAAGGGGAACCACTTTATTTCTCAACCTCTTTTCTTTGCGATCTATGATCGCCACTGGTTGCTCTACATAATTGAGCTTTTCGTCTACCTCTATATCATCCAGTGGAACGACCATGTTTTCGTCCGCCAAACATTTCCTCAGATGAGACACGTGGAAAGTCGGGTGGATTCCACTTAGTTCATCTGGCAGATCCAACCTATACCACCTCCCCCACTCGAGCAACAATTCGGAAAGGGCCTATATATCGCGGACTCAACTTACCCCGCTTCCGGAATCGGATGATCCCTTTCCAAGGTGAGACCTTCAACATAACCCGGTCTCCCACTTGGAACTCAATTGGCCTGCGTCGTTTGTCAGCATACGACTTCTGTCGGTCTTTGGCCACCTTCATATACGCTTTAATTCTTTCGAGCTTTTCAGTCGTAGCCTCTACCACTTCGACGCTTCCCAATTCTTTTTGACCAATTTCACCCCAACAGACGGGGGTCCTGCATCTTCTACCGTATACATCTCGTAGGGTGGCATGCCAATACTAGCATGATAACTGTTGTTGTACGAGAACTCAGCTAACGGTAGATGGTCATCCCAACTTCCTCCGAAATCAATAACACATGCTCGAAGCATGTCCTCCAAGGTCTGAATGGTCCTTTCTGACTGACCATCAGTTTGAGGATGATAAGCCGTGCTAATATGCAACCTCGTTCCCATGGCCTCGTGGAATTTCTTCCAGAATTTGGATGTAAACCGGGTGTCGCGGTCAGATACAATCGACACCGTTACACCATGACGAGTCACGATCTCTTTGATGAAAAGATCGGCCAACCTTTCGGACGAATATGTTTCACGCATCGGTAAGAAGTGAGCACTCTTCGTCAATCGATCCACAATCACCCAGATCGTATCATACCCTTTCGGGGTACGTGGCAACTTGTGATAAAATCCTGGTGATGTGCTCCCACTTCCATTCCGGTATGTCCAACGGCTGAATCTTTCCATACGGCTTCTGGTGCTCCGCCTTTACTTGCAAACACGTAAGGCATTTACTCACATACTCCACCACATCACGTTTCATACCCGGCCACCAATAATCTTTCTTCATGTCTTGGTACATCTTGGTGGCGCCGGGATGAATGGAGTATCGAGACTTATGAGCTTCATCCATAATCTTCATTCATAGATCCCCGAGACGAGGAATCCACATACGCCCAAACCGGGTTTTAACGCCCGTCGTGTTTTCTACTAGCTCCGCTACCAGTCCTCTCATTCGTTCAGAGTTAGATGTTCATCTTTCAATGCTTCATCCTGGAACTCTCTGACTTGTTTCATCATGTCTGAGGTCATGATTAGTTGGTACGCTTTCACCCGAATCGGCTCGGGCCTCTCTTTCGGCTAAGGGCATCAGCCACCACGTTAGCTTTGCCCGGGTGGTAATGGATTTCACAATCGTAGTCTTTTATTAGTTCCAACCACCGTCTCTGCCTCATATTCAGATCTTTCTGCTCGAAGAAGTACTTCAAGCTTTTGTGGTCCGTGAAGATGGTGCACTTCGTCCCGTACAAATAGTGCCGCCAAATCTTCAACGCGAAAACCACAGCTGCTAGCTCCAAGTCATGAGTAGGGTAATTAACCTCATGAACTTTCAGCTGTCGGGATGCATAAGCTATCACCTTTCCCCTCTGCATCAATACACATCCCAACCCCGAGTAGGAGGCATCAGAATAAACTACCAAGTCTTCACTCCCATCGGGCAGTGCCAAAACTGGAGCTTGGGTCAATCTTGTCTTCAGTTCTTCGAATGCCTTCTCTTGTGCTTGACCCCATTCAAATTTCACATCTTTCCGGGTCAACTTGGTCAGTGGAGAAGCAATTTTGGAAAAGTCTTGGATGAACCTTCGGTAGTAACCCGCCAAACCCAAGAAACTACGGATCTCGGATGGCGTTTTTGGAGACTTCCATTGCATTACTGCTTCCACCTTTGCCGGATCGACCAGAATCCCATCCGGATTTACCACGTGACCCAAAAACTGAACCTCACGCAACCAAAATGCGCACTTGGAGAATTTTGCATACAACTTCTCCCTTCTCAGCGTCTCCATAACCTCCCGAATGTGACCGGCATGCTCAGTCTCGCTCTTTGAATAAATCAAGATGTCATCAATGAATACAATCACTGATTTATCCAACATCGGCCGGCACACCCTGTTCATCAGATCCATAAAAGCAGCTAGCGCGTTGGTCAAACCGAAAGACATGACAAGAAACTCATAATGACCATAGCGCGTACGAAAAGCTGTTTTAGGGATATCCTGTTCCTTCACCTTCAGTTGATGGTAACCTGATCGAAGATCTATACGTGAAAACCAACTAGCACCTTGAAGTTGGTCAAACAAGTCATCGATCCTTGGCAAGGGGTATCTGTTCTTCACTGTCAGCTTATTCAACTCACGGTAGTCGATGCACATCCTCATGCTACCGTCCTTCTTCTTTACAAACAGGACCGGAGCACCCCAAGGTGAGATACTCGGTCGAATAAACCCCTTATTCAGTAGCTCTTGTAACTGTTCCATCAACTCTTTCATCTCCGTAGGGGCCAATCGATATGGTGCCTTGGCAACAGTTGGGCGCCTGGTACTAAATCAATCTGGAACTCGATCTCTCTGTCAGGTGGCAATCCCGTCAAGTCTTCCGGGAACACGTCTGGGAACTCGCACACAACTGGAACATCAGACAGTTGTGGTGCTGGCTTCTCTACATCCTTTACATAACATAAATAGGCGTTACATCCACGCCTCATACATTTCCCCCGCCACTGCCATTGAGATCACCTTCGGAATCATAGTAACCCGATCCCCATATACTGTCATTGGACTACCGTCGGGCGCTGTCAGACTGATCATCTTCTTGCGACACACAAGTTCGCCTCAAAATCTGCCAACCAATCCATTCCAAGCACCAAATCGAAACCGCCTAACGTCATCGCAAAGGGCTTAACTGGGAATTTGTGACCCTCCAGTTCTACATCGCAACCCTCAATTACCTCAGAAATCCTGGTGGTTTTACCTATAGCAGTCTCTACATCAAACGGCACATCCACACGCCTACTACCCACAGGCAATTTGGCACTAAAAGCAACAGAAATAAAACTCCTACTAGCACCTGAATCAAATAATACGGAGGCTAGAGTTTGGTTCACCAGAAACGTACCGGACACTACATCAGGGTCCGTCCTAGCCTCTTCCTGCGTCATCGTGAATGCTCTGCGCTTGCCTTCGACCCTTCACCCACTGCCTTCTTCCCGCCGGAACCCCAGGCCTCGGCTTTTTGCAATCCTTGTTCATATGACCACTTTCCCCGCAGTTAAAGCACCTCATTACCCTACACTCCTTAGCCATATGACCAGGCTTTCCACACTTAAAACAACATTCAGCCCCCCATCTGCATTCGCCACCGTGCTCTCGCCCACACTTCTCACACTTTCTCGACCCTGCACTTGTCACGACCACACGACGATCATCAACCCGTGCCTTCTTACTACTTGTCGAAGTATCACCCCCGACCAAACCTCTTTCCCTGCCACTTCCTCTCATCACTTCCCTTCTTACTGCCCTCAGATTTCACCAAGCAGCTCGTTCATCATACAACCCCCCAGCTATCTACCGCCGACCTGACTGAAAGTCTCGTCGGGCGGAAATCAAATGCCAACGAATTTCAGATGGCAGCCCCTGAATATACCGGTTGATCTTTCGAGACACCGGCGTCACTTGCTCTGGCACCAACAGCGCCAACTCGTTAAATCGTTAGTCGTGATATGCTGATGGGTCATCGTCCCCGCTCCAGCTGCAGGAACTCCCTTTCTATTCTATCCATTTCCCGACGAGGACTGAATTCCTCGATCACCAGCCTTTTCAACTCAGCCCACTTCATCTTCCCTATAGCCCTGGTACCCTCGGCTTGGACCATATTTTTCCACAGCATAAAGCCGACCCTGTGAAAGAGTGGGTAGCAAACTTCACCTTCTTGTCCTCCTGGCAATCACTAATATCGAGGACAGCTTCCATTTCCATCACCCATTGGTGAGCATCAGTAGCCTAGTACTTGCACGTGAGCCATCAAAATGCACAGGCTGCACCTCTCTCATCCCTCTTCCTCTTCCTCCCCTATCTCTTCCTCTGCCTGTTCTCTCTTACCTCTCACCTCTCCTCCGACCTCCCCCCTCCTACCAGACCGATTCCTCTCATCATCCTCACGTACTGCTTCATCAAGACAGACAGTAAGATCGTCTGCATAACCTGTGCACTTCCTCAACCACTGCCTCTTTTACCGAGGCTCTCAACTTGGCGCTTTCGTCCGTCTCCTCCTGATGAGGAATCTCGTTCTCCTCACGAACTACTTTCTCTTTCCTAGGTCTTCCTCGCGTGATACGCGCTCATCACCACGTCCACCATCACGGGAAGCATCAGATGATCTATCACCGACCATCTTCTATACACTGAAAGATTTAAAACACCAACACGGTCATTCAAGGAAATCGCTCAGTTTATGTTAAGTACAGTAAGTCCCTAATTACAGTGGCCAGTTGTGATTAGCCACTTACTCTACTCTTCGTACCCGAGCACATCACCTATCCTGACTACATTAGTATCTCAGTCTAACAGTACACATCATTCACATAACAAGCGCACATAATAGCCAGTTAATCCTTAAGAAAATACCTGATGGCACGCGACTACTCAGATGGCATTCTCATTCTCCCTGTCCCATTCTCAGTTTAAGTTTAGGTTTATTATGAAAATTTACCCATTTTACTTAAACTCTTGCTCTGATACCAACTTGTAAGGCCCCGCTCACCGGGCACCTTACTGTTGGTTCTTCATCGCACATATAACGTACATATATATATAATCATAAATCAACGCAGCGGAAATGATAAAATATATACATTCTCATTAATTCATAAAAGTCATTACATCATTGACTCGATTACAAAATGCAGCTTTCTCTACTTTGTCTCTCCTCATAGGATCATACAGCGACCTCTAGAGGAGATAGTTAAAAACATAAAAAATAATATTTTTATTATTAGTTAGATTATCCTAAGATATACATCTTACGGTCTGACACTCCTCACGCAATACCTGACTTATGTGACACTATGCAACATACTTTGTTGCATGTACTATGCACCGCATCCAACGTGGCGAACTTATCAAAATCTAAAGGAGATTTCTTGAGTAATCTCGTTGATTCAGATCCTCAAGAAATCTCATAATGGCACGTGCACGTGTTGCGATTGCATACTGGGCCCCAAGTGACGTGGGCAGCATTATAAATGGAGAATGCCTCTCCCCAAAAGAGTATGCCGCCGCCTCGTACCATCCTCAGCAACAACACTACCTGCGAACTGGAAAACACATAAAGTCAGTTGCTGTGTGGTGAGTTGTAGTTTTTATATAAAACACATACTTTCATTCTCATTACTGTTCTTTCATACATGTGTTCACACGTCATACGTACACGTAGATAATATTATTTATCTTATCATTCATTACTTACTTTCATTCGTGTACACTTCATCATTCTCGTATACTTTCATACATACATACTTTACATACTTTACATACTTTCGTATGTCTTTACTTTCATTCATACTTTACATACTTTCGTATGTCTTTACTTTCATTCATACTTTCACTTCATACGTTCGAACCTTCATTTTATTCATTCATTCATTTTACTTTCGTTCGAACGTTCATTTCATTCGGTGACATGTACAGTACCCCCTTTCATCATACATACTACTGGTGCTGGACCTGTGGTGGTTAGCCACGAACGTTGTGCACAAATGCTGATCCAGTCACCTGGGGTAGGTACTTGCACCACTTATCTTTCACTTTACTTCTGGATCAATGCCATATGCTATACCCCGAACGTTGTGCACAAATGCTGGTGCTGGACCTGTGATGATAAATCACGAACGTTGTGCACTAATGCTGATCCAGTCACCTAGGGTAAGCGGCAAGGATCCCATACATACTTCTGGTCAATCACAAAGACTGACCCCGATGTGCATCCTTCGGGTAGCTAACCCGCACACCGTTGAGCTAACACCGCCAGGGTGTGCACCTCCTTCATTTTGCTTGCAAGCCTTTATTACGTTCATTCATTCGTTAATGCATGCATCATCATCATGTTCCTCTTTCATTATCTTTCACTTTACGTTACATAATACTTCATTCATTCATTTCCATAATTCATAAAGTTTTCGGAAAGATAAACATACATAATCATAAGGAACATACACATAACATTCATTCATCATCCTACAAGGCATCATTCTATATGGCATACAACAGGTACAACCATGCAACATCATCATCACTATCATGCCTATGTTACTCATTTTCCTCAAATTAATCAGTTCTTACTAAGCCTGATCCGCATTTCACATTCTGGTTCATCCGCATTAGTCTGATCATCCGCATTAGTCAATGCGGATGAGGAATGCCTTAACCGCATTTCATGATCTACCCGCATTAGTCCATGCGGCTGAGAAATGCCTTAACGCATTTCCGGACTTGTCCGCATTGGTCAATGCGGCAGTCAATTGCCACAGCCGCATTCCTTTCATTCGTCCGCATCAGTCAATGCGGCTGTGAAATGCCTTGCCGCATTCTTTAGCCGTCCGCATTAGTTGATGCGGGTGAGCAAATGCCTTATCCGCATTTCATTGAATGCCCGCATTAATTAATGCGGTTGCCCAATGCCTTGGCCGCATTTCCCTTGGTCATCCGCATTAGTCCATGCGGATGAGCAGTTTACCCTGCAACTCGACCTATGCTGTTTTTCAGGTCTTAATCGTCATCTCAACATACATTAGCATAGATCTATCATAATACACGCTTAGAACAGGTTAAATCTCGTACACATTATAGGAAGGACTTCTAAACATACATTACAGTACGAAATCGAACAACATGCTATAATTCCTATGTCTGCCCTAGAAATCTCATATACAGTGGGCATAGCAACCTGAACTGACCATACGCACCCACATACTCGTACATACATACACAGGTTTATCACCCAAAGCTCGAAAACAGTTGTACAATGTGTTCCAGCCCCAAAATCATTCAAAATGGGTAAAACAGGGGTCTTAGAACTCACATTGTGTTGCTGAGTATGGCTCCTTCAAAACCCGTCGTCGTGAGACCTTGTACCTCGAATCCGCCCTCTTCTTCTTCTTGTTCTTCCTTCAAATTCCCGTGGTCTGCTCTTTCTCTCTCTAGAACACTTCGAAGATTTGGGGTTGTGAGAAAAAAAATGGGCAGCCATTCCTATGTATATCAGATATTTCTATTTCTTTTCTTTGTACTTTTACTCAAAACCCCCTTCTACTTTCTTTTTCTTTTCCTTTTCCTCCAAAATTCTTTCTTTTCTTTTCTTCTTATTATTTCCCCTTGTCTAATCAAAATTGCGGGTGTTACACCAAGGCATAAGCTCGAAGCATGTCCTCAAGTGTCTGAATAGTACGCTCCGACTGACCGTCAGTTTGAGGATGGAACGCCGTACTAAACCTTAACTTAGTACCCCATGCGGCTTGCAAACCCTTCCAAAAGCGAGAAGTAAATCTTGGGTCTCGATCAGAAACGATAGAGACCGGAGTGCCATGAAGTCTGATAATCTCTTGTGTAAATACTTCAGATAGTTTGCTAACCGAAAATCCTTTTTGAATTGGAAGAAATGAGCCGACTTTGACAATATGTCGACTACAACCATATTGCATCATTCTTCTTGAATGTTCTTGGCAACCCTGTCATAAAATCCATGGAAATATCATCCCATTTCCATACAAGATTAGGTAGTGGCTGAAGCAAACCACTAGCTCTCTGATGCTTAATCTTGACCTGCTGACAAGTAAGACAACGGCTAACATACTTGGCCACATCTTCTTTCATTCCATTCTACCAAAAGTTCTGACGAAGATCCCGATACATCTTAGTAGATCCAGGATGAATAGAGAATGGAGAGCTATGTGCCTCAGCTAATAACGATTCTCGAAGAGAAGAATCATTAGGCACACATAAACGTTTACCACACCAGATTACTCCATGCTCATCTACTCTAAATTCTGACTGTTTGCCATCATCCAAATTCTATACAATTGCCCAAAGTTCATCATCGTCTTTCTGTGCATCCTTAATTCGAGATACTAGGTTTGACACAATCTGAAGTCTGGCGAGATATCCATCATTCTTACCAATCTGTAGACAAATACCAAGTTTATCAAGATCAGTAATAATCTGAGGCTGTAACTGGAGTGAGGCTACCATCCCCGAACTCTTACGACTAAGAGCATCAGCTACCACATTAGCCTTTCCTGGATGATACTGAATATTGGCGTCATAATCTTTCAACAGCTCTAACCATCTCCTTTCTCTCATGTTTAACTCCTTTTGAGTAAAGATATACTTCAAACTCTTATGATCGGTAAAGATGTCACAAGTCTCTCCATAAAGATAGTGGCGCCAGATCTTAACGCGAAAATGACAGTAGCAAGCTCAAGGTCATGCGTAGGATAATTAACCTCATAAGGTTTCAACTGTCTTTAAGCATAAGCAATGACCTTTCCGTGTTGCATCAACACACATCCAAGCCCTTTCTTTGATGCATCACTGTAAATCTGGTATCCACCCGTACCCGATGGCAGTGTAAGGATCGGGGCTTACACCAATCTTTTCTTAAGTTCTTTGAAACTTTTCTCCCGCTCATCATTCCAAGAGTACTTAACCTCTTTCTTAGAAGTTGCGTAAGGGGTAAAGCAATAACAGAGAACCCTTCGACAAATCTACGATAGTAACCAGCAAGACCAGGAAAACTCCGGACTTCTGTGGCTGAAGTTGGTCTTGGCCATTTAGTGATTGCCTCTATCTTCTCTGGATCTATCATAATACCATCTGCAGAGACCACATGACCCAGAAGGCTACTTGACTCAACCAGAATTCACACTTTGAAAACTTAGCATAAAGCTTCTTTTAACGCAAAGTTTCAAGCACGATACGAAGATGGTCTTCATGTTCCTCCTTACTCTTAGAATATATCAGAATGTCATCAATAAAAACAATGATAAACTTATCCAAATAGTCAAAGAACACTCGGTTCATTAGGTCCATGAAAACAGCCGGGGCGTTAGTTAACCCAAACGGCATAACTAAGAATTCATAGTGACCATATCGCGTACGAAAAGCTGATTTTGGAACGTGAGAATCTTTAATCTTCAACTGATGATACCCAGACCTCAAATCAATTTTAGAGAACGCTTCGTGCCCTGAAGCTGGTCAAATAAGTTATCGATACGATGTAGGGTAACGATTTCGAATAGTGATCTTTTTAATTCCCGGTAGTCAATGCAAAGCCTCATAGTTCCATCTTTCTTCTTTACAAATAAAACCGGTGCACCCCAAGGCGAGACACTTGGTCTTATAAATCCAAGATCTAATAACTCCAGTAGCTGCTCCTTTAGTTCCTTGAGTTCAAGTGGTGCCATACGGTATGGAGCCTTGGAAATCGGCTCAGCATCGGGAATAAGATCAATAGTGAATTCCACCTCGCGATCAGGTGGAAGTCCAGGTAACTCTTTAGGAAAGACATCAGGAAAGTCACAAACAATCGGATAGTCAGAAATATTAGGCTCCTCAGAAGATAAAATTTTAACTGAAGCAAGGAATCCTGCACAGCCGTGCAGTAAGAATTTATGGGCCTTAAGTGCTGAAATTATCTGAAGAGTTCTGCGAGGTTTAGTCCCCTGATAAATTTAGAATCGATGCCGTAATAACGCGTCTTGGTCACCCCCAAGATAGGGAGAGCTCGGATAATAAATTTAGAAATATAAAGTAGTCTAGCTACTTATAACGGAATCAAAAACACAATATTTACGTATAACAGGAATCAAAACTAGAGATGAACGGAAATCAAATATGAGACAGGAATCAGGAATCCGTACTACAAAGTAACGGAAACAAAAGTGAATACTATGATAACAAGGAAACAGAATCCGTACCTTAGTCAAAGAGCAAAAGCAAACAAAATCGAGTAATCCTTAAGTTTCACTAGCACCTACATTATACGTTTATAACCATCTCACGTTACTTTTCAGAACCTTAATTAATGAACTTACATGTTGCTTAGCTAACATTTTGACGGTGAAATATTTGTAATTATTTGAAAATAATCATGATCTAAACAATATTAAGTGAAAAGAACGTTTAGACCAATAATAATAATATACTAATCTAAACTGTTATATAAAGTACATTTTATAAGACATAACTCAAAATGACATTTATAAATATTTGTGAATTTATAAAAGTATTTTATCATGATTAATCTATAACTAAAGAATATAGTGTCAAGTAATAATTTAATGATATTAACTATTATTTAAACTCTATTTCATAAGAAAATAATCTAAGTATCACTTTTGTAAAAATATTTTATAAAAATATTAGAGTATTTAAAGAAATAAATTTATTGAAAATACTTAGATGATTTAAAAAATAAGGAGAGTTTACAAAACTGTTTTTATAATTTTTGAAAATTTTACATAATTGTTTTAAGGCTGAAAAAGTCTTTAAAAAATAGGTGAGGGTGCCCGGGTTCGAACCCGGGACCTCAAGGTTGAGAAGAAAACGGGAAATCAGTGAACCAAGGCCTTGGTCGTGGTTTTACTTGGTTCCCAAAGCTTATAAACACAAAAACACAAAGAACCCCAATTTCCCCAAATCATAAGAACCCTAGAAATCCTTGATCCAAATCGAAGTTCAATTCGACATTGTGAGCGACTGAAATCATGGGGCTTTCGATCCCCATGTAAAAACGAGTAGTTAGACATGTTTAATTACCCGGTTTGATTCAAGGTTTATCAAGAACAATGGATGAACAAGCCGCGACCCAAGGTTTTGATTTGTTGAGCAATCTTCAAAGATAATCGAATTGGACCGATGAACAGCTTCTAACAATGATCTGGAAGCAAAGCCCTATGCTAATTTTAGTTTAAATCGATCGTAGATTGGTTTTCGACTGTTAGCAAGTCGCGGATTGGTGAAGGGATTCAGAGATGATGTTTGTGTTTGTTTCAAGTGTAATTGAAAGTGTAGGTAGATTAGGAATAGATATCTGATTGATTAGGTCGACTTAATTTGTTTATTATTAACGTTTGAGTGGATTTGATTAGGTAGGTTAAAGTGGGTTGGTTAGTGGTCCACTAATCGTGAAATCCGGATGATTATACCTCAATTAAAGGGTATATTATTGTTGGAATCCGACTCACGAACGTTTTGGTGCGTTTTGGGATTTAAAAGCCGAGTTTTGGGGATGTTTTGGGGGTCGCCGGCGCCGCGGACCTTGGCCGGAACAGTGGCCGGAAAAACCGGCCGGAAATGCGGGGTAGGGGAGAGAGAAAGAGGTTTCAAATTTACACAAATGGTCCCTGTGGTTACATTCTTTTTATTTTATGCACAAAACTTATTAATTTAAGTTTTCAAAATGGCAAAATAACCCCCTGAACTTTTATTATTATTATTATTATTATTATTATTATTATTATTATTATTGGTATTATAACTTATGAAGTAAATTAATAATGGCATAAAAAAGTCTATTTTTATTCTAAGTCCATATTTTTATCACCTCCCTGTATATTTCTGGATCATTCGTCATTTAATCATTCATTAGGCCTTATTATTTCTTAAGTTTAGTTTACAATCAATAGAGTATGCGCACCTATGAAGTTGTAAACCACTACCCGACTAAATTATGCTCCAAATCTAGTGGTATCTAATTACTCAGTAATTAAAAAAAAGGATTTATTTTAAAAGGTTGGAGTTGTAATACTTGAAAATACAAAAACCACTAAGATGAAAAAATTTTAATTATAATAACACCCAATTATTAAATGTTGTAATTTTATGTTTAGTAAGAATTTATTAAATATAAAACGATATTTAAGATAAAATATTATTAAAATTACGTATTAATAAGCATTATAAGTAATAACAGAATGATATTAATTTTTTTAAAAAAATTATTTTTAAACCTTTTTTGCTTTTTTCAAAATAAACATTAAACATTTTACTTCAAAGCAAAAAGTTCTAAAAAATTTATTTTAAATTTTTTTTATTATAACTCTTAATTTTAATTATTTTTTTATTTATTAAAAATTTACTTTATTTATTATAAAACATCATTTTTAAAAATATTTTATATTTTTAAAAAGTTTGATGTTTTAGAAAAAAATCTTATTTTATAAAAAAATCTTATTTTATAAAAAAATTGGTTATTTAAAAATAACATTAATAATAATTAAAGAAATTATTTAATATGAGAGAGAATTGAAAAAATGTTGGTGGTAAAAATTTGATACTACCACGTGCCTCTCTAAAAATATACAATTGTTTAGTAGAACCTTAAGGCACTCATAATCATTAGGGAAAAGCCACTTACCGAAATGATAACATGTTACCCAACTAGAAATATCAGCCACTCAGTTCAGGGGAAAAAATTCATACAAATCTAGTGATTTCCCACTGGCTTTTAACGATTGTATTACTCATTTAGGACCCTCGGTCCAGCTCGACCGTACTTGGTTCAACTCTGGCCAACTTGGATCTTTGTTATTTTCATCATTTTTTTTGTTTTTCACCACTTTTTGTTATTATTCACCGATTATTGTTGATTTTTTTATTGTTTTTCACTTGATGCCTTTGAAGAAGAGAATAAAAGTATAACTATGTCTATGATATTTAAGAATAAGTATCTTTTTTGAAATACTTTATCAGAACATTTATCCTTTAGCTAAAGATTGACATTCATGTATTTCTTATAAACAATTATAGACTTAAGATATTTGATATATATATATATATATATATATATATATATATATATATATATATATATATATATATATATATATATATATAAAACATTTCTTGATACTTTTTTAAATAATTTATCATGTCCGAATAATCCCCTCCCAGGCCGCGTACTCGAAACTCTCTAGTGGTATCACCTAGTGACATTTACAACCATGGTTTAAGATAAATATTTTTTATTTATACTAATTTTCTATATGACTTTTACATTTTTAAGAGCAGATTATATATATTATTAAAATAATGTTGATTTACCATAGTAGTCTTGTGAGAGAGATGCCGAGATTAGCAACTTTGTTTTTTAGTATAAACTAGCAATTAAGCTTTCGCACGTTGCGGGACACATAACCCGTTTAATGAAAGACTAATGTAAACCCATGCGTTACAACATGGGTGTTAATAATATTCAAAATATTATATCAAAAAAATAAACCATTAGAGCCTATTCATTAAAAACCATATAGTGCACTTTTTTAGTCACATCCATGTTTTAATATATTTGACCGTTAAAAAAATGTAGTGCACTTTTTGACATGTATGATATGAGAAGAAAGTTATAAGTTGATATTGTTAAAATTAGAATGCCTGTGAGCTCTAGATCAATTTGTTTGAGTGAAGGTATCTCATGACTTTTCAAAGTAAAGGCGTGTGTTCGAGACTCACTTGATGCAATACACTTCAAGTAGGCCAGGGGTTTTTATCACAACGGACCTTTGGTGGTGGGTTTCCACTTGAAATGGTGGGCGGGTTTTGTCGCCGACACTGTCTGTGTTAACCTTTCGTCAATGAATTTGTCCGAGTGACACTAGTACAGATGTTAGTTTTTGAGGCGGTGAAAAAGTTCATTTGGGGCGGGTTTAGGACCGCCTCAAGAAATGTCGCTCCAAAAAATCATTTCGTTTTATAAGGCGGTTTCGTAAACCGCCCTAATAAATTATCAAAAACCGCCTCAAAAAAAAGTCGTGCCAAACCCGTGATATCATCCGATTTACCAGTTTGACCATTCCATTGTTTGTATTCTTCCGATGCTTCAATGACTATAATGCTTGTTTATGTGCATCTACTGTCTATAAATACAATTCCAGTGGAGTTCATCTAAAAAAGATAGCTTTAAAGATACACCTCCAGTGGAGTTCATCCAAAAATTACAAAATGCATTCCTGTCACTAAAAAAGTACATAATTTACACTCAAAGAATATGACTTTAATCTTAAATATGACTCTCACTATGAGTCTTCAGCCGAAATATCTCCATTAACAACCGCCTGCGCCACCATCAGCTCTTGAGAACATCAAAGGAGCACCAAAATGGACCTACTGCAGAGCGAGCCTTCTGCCGGAATCTTTCTGCCTTCAGATCTTGTCGAAAAACCACTTGCAACCACCAAAAGTCTTTCATCAGTTCGTACTCATCTTGATTCACTTAAACCCACATAAAAATCAAACAAAATCATGCATCTCACCTAAAAAACAATTGTTTTCTTGAAAACCCTTGACGACGATGCTGCCTCTAGCGGCTCGGATCTCCTGCCAACTTGTTTGGTAAGAGCACTACAACTGCCGGAGCCAGTACAGTGGGTCCTTTCTTCTTTTCTCATTGTTATTGCTGACATGAAAACCACCACAAGCACAAACTGAATCCTTGTTATCGGAAACCCTTTGCTTAAGCTACAACTTTGATTTTTGTGGTCATTGATTTGGTTCTCTCTTGATTTAAACGCGCGTGTAATTTCAACTTTTGGGGCGGTCGATCTTAAATCGCTTCAAAAAATCACCTTTCAAAACTAAACCGCCTCAAATAATAGTGATTTTGATTTTTTGAAGCGATTTTTATTTAACAACATTTTTTAAGGCGGTTTTCTTGAAACCACTCCAAATGTTCTCTTTAGACCCGCCTCAAAAAATGAGTTTTGTACTAGTGTGACCAGCCTTAAAAAGTATTCGTCAGCCATTGGAAAAAAATAATGCAATGAGAATGAGTTTTTCAATTATTTCTATAAATTATGGATTACACAATTTTCAAAATTCTTCTTCAAATCCCCTATATTTGATTCACCCAACACTTGAGAATTAATTGACCAAATGACAATTAAAATTACAACCATTTAAACATGAGGTACAATTATAATACACAAATTAAGTTGATTATTAGTATTAAGTTGATTATTACCATTTGAATGTTTTCTTTGAGATTTAATTACATTTTTGTTCCGCCTTTTTTGCTTTTGAACTCTCTTTTATGATAAATATTAATTTACCAGTTCTCCAAACGGAAATATATAAATGTTAACACCCTTGTAATATCTACTTTGGAACATGTAGCGAAAGGTGGGTAATGTGGCACCTGCAATAACGAAAACTGTAAAAGTGGAAGTAATTATTGTTATCTATATTATTTATAGCCGTTCAAAAAAAATCTATATTATTTATTTTATGGATAATTTTTAAGAAGGTGGATTTGCGAGTCAAATACATAGCGATAGCTATAATAAATTGAAAATCATGTAGGATTGTCAATGTCATTGTCACCTGCTTTATTTCCAATTTTCGTATGCGTCTATGTTCATTGAATCTGCTGGAAGTTATAGTGCCGTTAGTTTTTTCATTGCCCATGTTAGTTGAGAACGCAATTTCGATTAATACATCACTAAAAATTACACATTTTAAACCACTAACATGCTATAAACAATCGTTTAGATCAAGTAAACTAAAGTTTACAGCAGTTGACAAGTCCGTAAGCTACAATTTATACGCCTGTAAATGACTATTTGCATTGCAAGTGATGTACATAACCTAAATATTATTGAAAAACTTACTGAACCATACTATAGTTATAACACATGGTGTTACTATATGTACCCATTTACTTGATTTACAGTTGTAATACCCGTAAGCTACAAAACCGTTTTTTTATTCTTTTTTATAACAATAACGGTAACGGTAACGTTAAAAGTAACAGTAACGGTAACAGTAACGGTAACGGTAACGTTAAAAGTAACAGTAACGGTAACAGTAACGGTAACGGTAAGGGTAACGGTAACGGTAACGGTAACAGTAACAGTAACGGTAACAATGTAATTTTTGTATGTTTTTTGCAGTTTATTGTGTAATCTAGATCATGTCATTATGTAATTCTCGTCAAGCAGCTCATTATGTCTATTGCTAATTATCGAGTCTAGTGCTGGTCGTTGTGTTACCTATTGTGTTTAATGTTAATTATTGTGTTATGCATTGTTCTTTTTAAAATGATAACTTTCAAATAAAACAATGTTAAAAATATAAATTTTTTATAATTTTCAGTTCATTGTGTAATCCTGGTCAAGCCATTATGTAATCCTCGTCAAGCATCTCATTGCGTCTATTGCTAATCTTCCAGTTTAGTGCTAGTTATTGTGTTACACATTGTGTATAATATTAACCATTGTGTTATGCATTTTGTTTTTTTAATGATTATTTTCGAATAATACTATAATAAGAAATGTAAATTTTTTTATGTTTTAAGATAATTGTGTATTTCTTATCAGGTAATTGTGTATTCTTTGTCAATTTAAAAGATTACACAATGACCTGAATAAATTACATATTGAACTAATATGACAACCATAAAAACCAAGGTTAGGTAAACTAACGTTTTAAGAACTATTATAAATTAATAATATATGCTTATGCATCTTGTTAGAGATTGTTAGAGTGATTTAATTTGATTAACTTTATATGAATTTTTCATATTTAATTGAACATGCATTTGTGATATATATGAACATGCGTGCATGCATGAAAATTACGTGTGCATGCATACTACTTTCTTTGTGAATTTAGTAGTTATTGAACAATGAGCTTGTGAATTAACAAATCATAGGATTATGTGATTAGTTATTTGAATGATAGAAGTTTTCATCTATATGTAATAAGATTTGAAACTTAATCAACATTACCAAACAAGTTAATATCTACAAACTTTATATCCAAAAATCAAAACCAAACTAATCCTAAATGATTAAACATTAACTAAAGCACTACTTAACACTAATAACCAGTTTATTAAGAGAACAATTAACTTAGATTAGTAACTTATCATCTAATTAAACTAAACTTAACCATTAAGAAGGTGATTAACACCACTAGATGACACCTAGCAACACTCACACTAATCACTATTGGAATTAAGCCACCTAGCACACGTAAATGACCACCTAATGCACCTAAAAGCACCACCTCATTAATCTAGTTTAGACCTAATAATGGTTACGCCACTTCCTTAGAACTCTCGGCCGATGAAACCCCCACAAACACCACAACCGCAAACCACCACAACCATCACCCTTACCTTTCGGCTCTCTCTCTTGTTCTAGGTCTCCAAACATTCAACCAACACCACCATCATCAACCGGAGACCATCACCCTCCAACACCACCTTCACCGATCGGATTACAACATCATCACCTCCAAACCATTTCATCTTCAATATCAAACCCCTTTCCTTTCACTAACTTTACCCTAAGATTATCATATCCTATCATCACTTGGAATATCATCCATGATTGTGTGTTTTCTTCAAAGTTAGAATCAAGAAGATAGAAGCCTCTTTCAACCATCCTTCACCCTCTTCTTTTATTAAAAATCAAGGTTAGATTAATCAAACTTGATTGATTAAAAAGTTCATAAACTATGTATGTATCTAACATACGCAGAACTTAAACCCTTATGTTTTGTCTCATAAAAATTAATCACAAACCTTATAAAATCTTTGATTTTCAACTGAAATCGTTCTCTAAGTTTATAAAACATAAAGTTTGAAGATTTATAGAAACAAAATATATAAATAAAGGGTTAAAAGTGTTAAATACATGTTACTTTATATTACTTGGTTAAATAGATTAGATATATAAATGACCTTGATTTTGGGAATAAAATTTAGAAATTTATTAGAAAATATTGGAAATAATAATCTGGAAATTATGGAATAATTATATGGGATATATTAATTTATATGGTTAAATTAAGGAAATAGAAGAAAAATACCAAACGGAACATATGGACTCAGTAAAACTATGAAAAATTTATATGATGATCCTTATATTATATTAGAATTATGGAATAAATTTCATGAATTAATTCACAAGTATTGCAAAGTTTCATATTTTAGAAGCATTAAAGGGAAGAAAATTGAAAGAAATTGTAAAACAGTAGGTAAAATTATGAAAATTTTAAATAAATTATGATATACAGAATAAGACAGTGTGTATAAATTTCAGAATTTTAAAGATGTGTAGCTACTTCTTTCGTTTATTGTGAAACTTGTAAAATTTCTAGTAAATCATTTGTAATAAGATACCGACTAAAATTTTATGGATAATTTAGATTTTAAAAAATTACTTCTTGTAAAATTTGGTAATTTTTTGACAACCATAGCTACTGTTTATAAATTTTGATTTGATTATTAATAATAGATGCTAAAAATTTTAAAGAAATAAGATTTAATTCTAACAAACTATTTTTTTAGAAAATATAAATTGTTGCTGGAAGAAAGGTGAGTAACATTGCCTCCTTTTGATTTAATTATGAAGAAAAAAGCATACTATTTGTTATTGAAATTGATGCAAAATTTAGAATATTTGATATATTACTGTCATATTGACACAACCATTAATTTAGATGAGGAACCATCAAATAATATAGGTAGCGCTAATTAGTAATATGTCAAACCTGCATCTGCCAAATAAAGGTTGTGATTTTATATTATTTGATTTTATGATTTATATTTGACAGTTATAGATCTTTTGACATATAAGTAGGTTTGGTTATGAATTTGTTTATGATGCATCAATTAAAATAAATTGTGTTATTAAGTATAACTATGTTCTTACTAACTTTTTGTTGACTGTTTGAGTATGTCTTTTTCAGGTAATTAACATGTTTTATAGTTTCGTTTACACAATCAATTTGTTCAAGGACTTGTTTGATTACGTACGACAGCTGTGCGTATGGATAACAGTAGATCTATCAGACTTCAGCCTCTTTGTGGACGTTCATGTCCACTACTAGCTGAAGAATAAATGAAACCATGAAGACGTGTATTTAGATATAGGATTACTAATGTAAAAGTATAGCTATTAAACTAAATTTTGTATATGTAATCCTATAAATTTTGAATAATGAAGGAATTATGTTCAGTTAAATTGTTATGATTGCATGTAATTATAATCAATGAGTTTTGAACCGAGAAGTCACACCCAAGCATTTCACACTTCTGTTGGAATGTGACAGCTAAAAACGTGAAAAAAACTTTGTTTTTACTATATCAGCACTATAGCCGTTTCAAAGATTAAAAAATATTTGTTTTTATAGTGTAATTTTTTACAAAAAGGAATATAGTATGTAAAAGTTATGAATGTTTAAAAAAATAGAACTTGAGAAGTTAGAACATTACCGATTTTGTCCCCAACCTAATTTTGATCAAAAGTACACATGTCAACATCTTAGTCGTTATTACACTTTTTAGTTTTAGAAAACTTTGTGTTTGAACCTTTCTATTATTATTATTATTATTGTTATTATTATTATTATTATTATTATTATACTTATTATTATTATTGTTATTATTATTGTTGTTATTATTATTGTTGTTGTTATTATTGTTGTTGTTATTACTGTTGTTGTTATTACTGTTGTTGTTATTACTGTTGTTGTTATTACTGTTGTTATTACTGTTGTTGTTATTACTGTTGTTGTTATTGCTGTTGTTGTTATTACTGTTGTTGTTATTACTGTTGTTGTTACTACTGTTGTTGTTATTACTGTTGTTGTTATTACTGTTGTTATTACTGTTGTTGTTATTACTGTTGTTGTTATTACTGTTGTTTTATTACTGTTGTTGTTATTACTGTTGTTGTTATTACTGTTGTTGTTATTACTGTTGTTGTTATTACTGTTGTTGTTATTACTGTTGTTGTTATTACTGTTGTTGTTATTACTGTTGTTGTTATTACTGTTGTTGTTATTACTGTTGTTGTTATTACTGTTGTTGTTATTACTGTTGTTGTTATTACTGTTGTTGTTATTACTGTTGTTGTTATTACTGTTGTTGTTATTACTGTTGTTGTTATTACTGTTGTTGTTATTACTGTTGTTGTTATTACTGTTGTTGTTATTACTGTTGTTGTTATTACTGTTGTTGTTATTACTGTTGTTGTTATTACTGTTGTTGTTATTACTGTTGTTATTACTGTTGTTATTACTGTTGTTATTACTGTTGTTGTTACTGTTGTTATTACTGTTGTTATTACTGTTGTTATTACTGTTGTTATTACTGTTGTTATTACTGTTGTTATTACTGTTGTTATTACTGTTGTTATTACTGTTGTTATTACTGTTGTTCCATTTTCAGTTTAAGTTTAGGTTTATTTTGAAAAGATTTACCCATTTCACTTAAACTTTGGCTCTGATACCAACTTGTAAGGCTCGGTTCCCGGAGACCTCACAGTTGGTCATTCACAGCAATAATTACATAAGACATTGCATATTATAAATTTAAGCAGCTGAATTTGTTTAGCAAAAACCATTCATTTCATTAGTAACACTGTTGTTAAGCAATACATTGTAGTTCATGAGTTACAAAAAAGATTAGTTGAATGAATTACAAAACAACAGTATCGTCAAAACATGAATGGATGTCAGTCTTGTCCCGCCGAGTAGCCATCCCAGTGTGCCATCCTCAACATCGTTTACCTGCCAACTGGAAAATACATAAAAGTCAGCGATGTTGAGTGAGTTCTAGTTTTGTAATTAAAATACTTTACTTTACTTTTTCAAATCATGCTATACTTTCGTACATGCCCACACATTATACGTACACGTAGATAATATTTTTATTATCTTTCATTTCATTCGTTAGCTTTCGTTCATTCATCATAATTCATTATCATTCATTTATCATCTAGATCCAGTCAGACTTTACCCTCTTCATGGCACACAGCCACGATTACTGAGGTCGAATGACGAGGATCCCATTCTGTACTTTATTATGATATTTCATTCGTGAGCATACATTCTTCATACTTACAGATAATGATTATTATTATTATCCTCATCATTCGTTCAATTCATACTCTTTCCATTACTCTTTCGGTCTTTACATTCTTTCTTACGAGTCTGTTGCGACAACAAAGCCGCTAACCTCAATATCGATCTTTCACGATCGTATGTTAGCCAAGTCTGTTGCAACACATAGTTGCTCACCTCAGTGGCAATCTCAAGATTGCCTGCTAACCGAGTCTGTTGCAACACAAAGTTGCTCCCCTCTATATTGATCTCTCACGATCGTATGTTAGCCAAGTCTGTTGCAACACATGGTTGCTCACCTCAGTGGCAATCTCACGGATTGCCTGCTAACCGAGTCTGTTGCAACACAAAGTTGCTCACCTCATTGTTAATCTCAAAGATTGACCCTGTGTGCATCCTTCGGGGTAGCTAACCCGCATCACAGTTGAGCTAACACCTGCCAGGGGTGTGCACCTCCATACATTTGCTTGCAAGCCTTTACTTATTCATTTACGTTCTATTTTCTTCATCATTAATATTTTACTTATTAATGATTATACTCTTCGTTAAATTTTAATCATCTTTCATCATGCCATTTCATACTTAACAATATTAAAATAATAATAATAATAATAATATTGCTAATAATAATAAACTACTGATAATAATATCAGTAATAATAACAAGGGTTAATCATTAATCATCATTTCATGTATAAAACATCATCATTAAATAGCCCTTGGTCAACCTCGGTCAAACCCTAAAACCCAGATTCCCAGAAAAATCCTGTGAAAATTTCTAAGTATAAAAATTCTGGGCGCATGAGGACTATTTGGGCGCATGAGCCCTGTCTGGGCGCATGAGCCCTGTCTGGGCGCATGAGCACTATTGAGACATATCACCTTACACTTAGAAAATAATTCCAGGCGTAAGAGCACTATTTACGCTCATCACCCTGTACAAAACTAAGTTCTAAACTCCAGACTCATGAGCACTGTTTGGGAGCATAAGCCCCAATACTTAAATTTTTGTCCAAAATTTTGGGAGTATGAGGACTGTTCAGACTTATGAGCCTTGTATAGGCGTATTAGCAGCCTGTTCATGCTTCTAAGTCGTTTTCCAGTCCCAAACATCATATCACTTAATTCTAAACATTCACATACGGTTCTAAGCATGCACTTAACATATTCATAACCATACATCTTCCCAAAACATACCCGACCCACATACACATGCATATGAACTTACGGGTATAATACCCAACCTTATAAAAACATACATACATGTATTTCCAGCCCCAAAAATCGTATAAAACATGTAAAAAGGGGTTCTAGTAACTCACCTTAGCTGCTTTCAAGCTTTATACTCTAAATCTTGGACTTCTCAAAGAATTCGAACACCTATATGTGTCTAAACACACAATCCGAACACATATACACATAAGATCACACAACCGAGGCTAATTTAGCCAATAACAACTTAAAAACACGAATTCTTACCTGGAAATTTGAATCTTGCTTGACCTTCTTTCTCAACCCGAAGCTTTTTCTTCTTTCTCTCTCTAAAGTCGAATGAAAGATGTTATGCAGGAGGTAATGGGCGGCCATGCCACCTTTTTACCAACTTTTATTGCCTTTATGTGCATTTTCTCCTTTTTCTCTCTTCTTTTTATTCTTTTTGTTCCTTTAAAAAATACGGGTGTTACATTATTACTATTAACTTTTGATATTAATGCTATTTATTGTTTCTACAACCCAATAATTCAAATTCGTTAAATTCAAAGTTAACTTTCAATATTTCTTTTTATGAGAGTTGATAATTGAGATGAAATTAAATATTTTTTCAAGGGACAAAAATTTCAACCTTATAAATTGTAGAGTTAATAACTAGCATATAGTAATTCAAATTTATTTAATGTTAGTGTTTGTTTTCAAGAAACTTTTTAATATTGCTACTATGCAATTGAATGTTATAATTTTTTCAATTTAAAGAAATGAGATATCTTAAATTTACTGTTGAAAATTGTTACTATGCAATTGAATGTAATTTTTTTTTTATTTAAAGCTTGAAGTGACTAATCCAAAAATGTATTTGTATAAAGTTACTGGTTTTAGATGCTTCAATTCTATAAAGATGGATATAAAAATTTCAGGACTAGTTCGGGTGGGTCAGTAAATAAAAAAAGTCAAAAGCCAAATTATTTAGAGGTAAATACCAATAATATATATATATATATATGTATGTATATATATATATATATATATATATATATAATCCTCTTCAAATAAATTTGTGGTATCACTATTCAAATCTTTGGCAAGTTTTACGGTATTTGAGAAAAATTAAATTCCGATAATTTTACTTCAACTTTTGTTCATCTTTTTAATAAGAATGAAAATAAAATGGAGTAAGCGTCCAAAATACATTGTTGTTACTCGAAAGTTCCGTACATACACCTCGATATACTGGCAAAAATTTAACGTATCCTTGTGACTCCAATCTCATCAACATAAGTCCGCTGGTGGCTGTGAGATATATTAAATGTATTATGTGCAATGTTTTTAAAATCGGACCGGATAGTGAACCGGACGCCTTACCGGTTCACTGGTCGGACCGGTTCAACCGGTCGGACCGTATATAAGAACCGGATCGTATTTATGTAAAAATTATAAAAAAATAAAAAATTTTATAAAAAAGCCGGTTCAACGGTTCAACCACCGGTCCGACCGCCGGTTCGACCGGTTCAACGGTCCGGTTACCGGTCCGACCGCCGGTTCGATCGGTTCAACCGGTCTGACCACCGGTTCACTGTTAAACCGGTTTTTAGCACCGAACCGGACCGGATTGGAGTCCGGTTCCCGGTCGAACCGGTCGGACCGGCCGGTCCGGTCCGGTTTTCAAAACATTGATTATGTGAACAAAACAATCATCATTTTTACTATTAAAAATCATTATCTCTAAAATTCATAAAAAATTAATTTTTTTATACAATTGTAATATTGTGTGTTTTCCTAACATAGGGAAGTAAAATTGTTTTATAACTAAAGTTTTGTGTGCTTTTCAGATTTTATCTAGAAGAACTTTAAAGGGGGAGTATAGTAAATTTTAACATGAATATTAGGGAGAAGGGTATGGCAATTAAGAGTATGGGGTAGTTTAGCCTACCCCGAACTATTTTAATATATTATTGTATTCGTATTAAGTAAAGTCTTGATATATGTTAAAGCTAATTAATAAGCAAACTATATAGTTTTGACAACAATGTTGTATTAGAACAAAAACAAGTAGAAAGCTCGCATTACAGCCAAAAACAAAAACAAAGAACATATATATTCTCCTGGCTTAACATAAACATTTGAGGAATACACATTGAGAACAAAAAGATGGCTCACTACACTTGAAAACATGAACGCTTAGTGCCATAAATACTAATACAGTGTAATAGTTAATGACACTTAATGTCCTTATACGGAGTATTTTCCGCCACATCAGCGTGACAACTCAGCATAACCTTTTTAGTTAAAAACATGTGAAATGGTTAATGCCCCTTAAATCATTTATCTAATTATTATCTTATTTCATAGTTTTTTTTATTCTATTATTTTCAAATAAAAACTAAACATAATAAACAATAATAATGAAAATAAGAGCGGCGACCCAAATAATATTATTAAACAATCATCTTGCGCTTGGTCTTTGTTGAAAATGCTCATAACTCTCGTTCCAAATTGTGGGATATACGTAAAAATAATGTTTACTAATCCGGAAACGAAGTCTGAATACCTTAGGACCGTATACAAGCTTATCACAAAAAAATCATTCATTAACCCGTTGACTTTTTTCTTTCATGATCGGACGTGGAGAATGACTAACGTGATCCCATACGAATTTGAAGATAAACTATCACCATTAGTTAATGATGAAGAATAACTTCAATATTTTAAAGTGTTAGGCATATTTCAAAGCGATGACACGTTCAAGAAAGGTAGCTAGGGAAAAAAGAACAAGGTGCCTAATAGAGAAGAAAGGTCCGGATGAGTAGAAGACAAAAATTAATACAAAATGATTCCAATTTCAGTGCTATAATTGTGACCAAAAAGGTCATATGGAAAAAGAATGTTGATCGAAGCAACAAAATAAAGGTAACAGTGACAAAGTTGAGACCTAACAAGCATGGGACGCTAAGCCCTTATTTTTTAAGATTAAAAGGGGTAATGCCCTCGTGTTACTATCGAAGCTCGATCAAATAGCCTCGATGAATTGAACGTCGACTCATGCTGCTCAAATCATACAACTAAAGATAAGTAAAGGCTATCGAATCCCAAGAGATATGAAGGTATCGAGTTAATACAAAACCGGAAAATAGAAAGTAATAAATCTAGGAAAAAAATAACAAAAAAGAAATAGAAATAAACGGGTTAACAAAGATTTTAATAAAAAGAGCAAATTACTATTTCGATCCCTAATCTTTCCCAAAAATAACTAATTGCATCCCTAAAGTTTAAAACCATCACTATGTCCCCTGACTTTTATTTTCATCCATTTACATCCACCGTAGTAATCTGTAGATTTTTTTTGAAAAGACTAAACTACCCTTCAAAATTTAAAAATAAAAAAGATTCTTCATCTTAATCTCACCAAACACAAATACACACACATTATCTCTCTATCTCCCAGCACCACCACTATCGCAGTCAACCGTTTCCACAACCGGAACCACCATCACACCGCGACCGCCATCGCACCACCAAATACTATCACTGTCACTGTCACACAAACCCAATATTTCATTACCATTCCACGATAAGGTGTTTGAGACCTCAGCACTATGGAGATTGCGATAGAGGCTGTGGTGGTGAATATCAGGGTATGGTGGTCGCGAATAGGATATATGGTAGTGGCGATGGAGGTTGTGGTGGTGGCGTTGGTCTATGGTGGCGGCGTTGGGGACTATGATGGCAGCGTTGGGGGCTGCGGTGGCCGTGTAGGGAGGCTGTGATAGGGTGAGGGAGGTTGTGGTGGTGGTGACAAGAGGTTGTGGTGGTCGTGACGGTGACGGGAGGTTATAGTGGCTGTGATGAGGAGCTTGTGGTGGTGGTGGACATGCTGTGATTGTAGCGACGTGCAGGCTATGGTGGAGTAGTGGAGGTGATGGTGGGTGGTTATGGTGGTGGGGATGGAGGTTTTGGAGGTTGTGATAGAGGGTTTTAGTGGTGGTGATGAGGTTTGTGGTGGTAGTGATGGAGTTAAGGGAGATGAGAGAGAGGTTATGTGGGGTTTAGAGATAGAGAGTTTTAATATTTGAAAAAAAATAAGTGGCTGGGTGGGTCTCATAAGCTTTTTTTTTTTTTGAATTTTAAGGGTAGTTTAGTCTTTTTAACAAATCTTTTAACGGAAATACGAATGGTGTTAGTATTAAGTATGCAAATGGATGAAAAAATGAAAATTTAGGGGACATAGTGACGTTTTTAAACTTTAGGGATTCAACTATTTATTTTTGGTAAAGGTTAGCTATGCAAATAGTAATTTACTCTAAAAAAATATTTAAAACTAGATAGTGGGGTGTGGGTGGGAAGGAAGATTCGAACCGGGATTGAAAGAGGTAATAGAGAGCGCTCTTACTAGTGGGTTGAAAACTATTTTGTTGTTAAATTTACATAGCTAAAATCTTTAATACACTAAAAAAAAATCATGCAAGAGACGAAAAATCAAAAATATTCAAATTTTTTTTTGATCCAGTACCCACATGCCACGTGGTAAAACCTACAACTCAGCCAATAAGGATTTAAAAGGCTTCAGCTAATCAGACGCCCTGTGAGAGGTTAAATGTACGCCCTTTGACTTTTTTCACGGCCCGTGAAGGGCCTCACGGGTCGTAAGGTTTTCGAAATTTAATTTTCACACCTACATCTCACGGGCCGTGTAACACCTAACGGCCCGTAAATGTCCACTCCCACGGCCCGTTAACAAGGTCCATAACGGCCTGTGAGTTCTCTCACGGGCCGTAGTAGTTCTTCTGAGAATTTACTTTCCTCGATTTGCGTGTACTTTTAATTTTTATAATTATGTGACGTGACGTATTATTCCTTAATTCGATTTAAGATTCTATATAAAACGTTATATATATTACTTGTTATATACGGTTAGTGAGAAACGAAACAGTTAAAATGTCTTCTCGTAGAGGTAATAGAAGACGTCAAAATGAGTCCTCTTCAAACTCACGAGATATTGTGAAAAGTATTCCTGATCCAATAGATAACCATAATTGGCAGAACGGGAGGAACTGGTCTCAAAATATTATTCACTTTATACGTAACGGTGATTCCCAAACATGTAGAGTGTATTACATGGGTAATTCCGATATTCGGTTACAATTTTGGCGTGAATTACTCGGAAACATGTCTTTAGGTACAGAGGTATGATTTAAAGTTTTTTGTATATTTTATTTTATTTTAAAATTCTAACAATTAAAAAAGTTGTTATTTTATAGCATGTTCGGGTGTGGACAAATAGACTCACAATATGGAGATACGAAAAAATACGTAGAACAGAAGAGTTGCCGGGTAGTGATCGTTGGACGATTCTCCAATTTGAGTGGTTTAACTTAATATACTCGGGGTCCGTTAATGGTAACGAATATGGCGACGGGAGTGACTGTCTATATCCCGCGTTATGGGAAGTTGATACGGTAATACTGTTTTCATGTTTTACAATAAAAATAATGAATTTATAACCGTGAATTAAATTGTTTTGTAGGTTTACGTACTAATGACTGATGACGAAGAAAATTGGTATCTTTTAAGATTTCTATGGACTCACTACAAGTTCGTATATATTCTCCATACGAATACCAACCAAATACGTGTGATGATTCATGGTGCATTCATCGTAATGCCCGAACGATTTTCGTACAATTCGAATCGTACTTTTTACATTTTCTGTCACGTATACAATATTGGCAGCACTCCGGACAAGAACAAATCGAAGAACTGGTCATATCCGGTGAAACCGTTTGGCCTCATAACGCCGGTCATATTGGTCGAGATTCGGGAGTTGTAATTTGTATGTTATTGCGTAGGTTGGTTCAAAATAGATCTTTAGAGTGGCAAGAGGTTAGCTTACAAGATGCTTGCTTTAGATTCCGAAGATTTATGGCAGACGAACTGTATTCTAGACGTATAATGTAGAACAGTAATTAAATATTTTATTAAAACATAAATGTTTATTAGTACACTTTATTAAAAACGATAAACCGTTATTATCACACAATAATAAAAACACATTTTTAATCTTCTTGATCTTTATAAAGGATCCAAGCCGCAAAATGGTTAAAAGAAATTCCAAAATGCTCCCGATATCTTTCTTGAGTTGTTGTCATAATATCCGTATCATTCCATAACGTATTTCGATTGTTGTAAACGTCTTTGTAGAGCTGGTGAAATGTCGTGACCTTCCTTCTCAAGTCAAACCACTTGTGGCTAAGTTCACGAGTGGTGCGATATTCTTCATGTTCAAGAATTTGATGAAAACGAGTTGAAACCGGTTCCAAAATATTGAATTTGGTGGGATAGTCCCTGAATTTTCGATACAAGATCTCACTAAAGTCACCTCCTCTTCATCCGTCTATGGATTTTGATCCGGTGAATGGGACGAGGAACTTGATGTAAAATTTGTAGCACTCATGGTTTGGATATTGAGTAAATTTGTGTAAATTGGTTGTGTGAAGTGGTAGAATTTATAGACCTAAAAAATAATGAAACGGCCCGTGAGGGACGTTACGGCCCGTATGTGGGCTACCAAACGGGCCGTGAAGTCGCAACGGTTGTTTTTTAAAAATTACCCACCTCACGGGCCGTGAGGACACTCACAGCCCTCTTTGCCATCAGTAACGGGGCGTGAGGCCCTTCACGACCGTGAAGCCATATTATATATACGACCTCACGACCCATTTCTTCATTTACGCCTCCTAAACACACATTCGATTCACTCTGTCACGAGCTCCGGATTTTCATCACTTTCATACCGCCGACTCCTTACTACGGTACGTATTCAAATTCGTATTTTATTTTTGTATATTTATGGTTTAAATATGTTAAAATTTAATTTAAAAACGAAAATAATCTGAAAAATTTGGAGGTTATGGGCCGTGAGACTCTCTCACGGGCCGTAACCTTTTGAATTTTCAAAGGGTCACGGTCCGTGACTGTAGTTTATCCACACCGACACAAATCTCTCTTTGTAGGGGTCCAACCAGTTATTTTTGAGGTACATCAGCACTCCTATTTAAAAAAAATGTACTTATTTTTATGTAAATATACATATATTTTTAAGAATAACACTAGAAAACTTACTTGAATGTTTGGACACCGATCTGCGATAAAGCCGGTCGTAATTATAAGCGTATATGTCCGTCGTTGCAGAGTTAATAAGTACCGACCACACATGCTCAAAAGCACCCCACTCTTCATTTGAAAAACTCGCCTTGCAATGTTTAGCAATATTTTCCGAAATATGCCATCTGCAAAGTAATCGAACAGCACTCGGAAAAACTTCTTCTGACGCATTCATCAGAGCGAGGTCTCGATCGGTTAGTATAACACGGGGCTCCATACACTTTTCTTCCAGCGTTGCTTTTAGTTGCTCTAACACCCATCTGAAGTTGGCTTCACGCTCATAATCAATGAATGCGTGAGCAACAGAAAAAGATTTCAGGGTGGATGTCACACCAACCATTTGAATAAATGGCATTTTATGCAAGTTAGTTTTGTATGTTGTATTAATCATCAGCACTTGTGGGTACGCACGCCATAATATGTGAGATGTGGGATGTATAAAAAAACCCCGTCGACGGTATTTGTCGGTTCATCTATGTGAGAGGTGTAAATATATTGATGTTGTTGTAGTATAGAAAAAAAACCTGCATTGGGGTTTCACCAATTCTGGTGGACTTTTAATTTTTGTCCGAGCGTTATATATGGTTCGTAACACAGACACTTTATTAGGATTTTGTTCCCTCAACATGCCTATAATGTTTCGAGGGTCAATATTTGCTCGGTCAGATTCTTTACAGTAGAAAGCTCATTTTCAGTGAGCCTCATTGCGTATGCATGTCCTTCCAGGTGTTCAGCAGGTTCATGGTTATGAGTATCATCCACAACAACTATAATCCACCAATCTCTCTTAATCTGGTACTTACCCTGCAATTCAAATTGACGGTTTGTTTTTTTCGTGCCACTTTTTCTTAGAGTGGATGCTCCCTTATATACACCACCCCGATTACATTTCAACCAAATTTTAACCACCACACCATTCGAATTTCTTTTTGAACGTTTGGTGACAATAACAAACCCATTTTCTCACCCCACGTTAGTTGCCAAATCAACTAATTCTTCACGAGATGAGAAAACCTAATCAATTTAATATTTTTAGTTAGTTATTACTAAATGAAAGTAAAATGAAAGTAAAATTAAATATGATATATCTTATAACCTGATTCGTGTCGTATAAACCTCTTTTACCGGAACCAGAACCGTCATTATCACCGCTGCTATCGCCACCGTTATCACCCCCGTCATCGCCGCCGTCATTCCCGCCGTAATTGGACGCGAAGTGTCCTAAATAGTTTGAAGTAGCCTCATCGTAATAACCGTAACCTTCCTCAGGGTAATAGTTAGATTCCAAACCGAATAAATAGTTGCTATCCCAGAAAGACATCGTAACGTTAAATATTAACGTTTATATAGTAGTTGAAATGGAATATTGCGTTTATATAGTAGTTGAAATGAAATGAATTTATATCGTAGAAATTTGAATTATGAAATGAATTTATAAACTATGTTTATATAGTAGTTGAAATAGAATATTGCATCTCGTCACATAATTAACACGAATATCGAGGAATATTACGTCATATCAAATAATGTAATAAATACAAAATTACACGACTATCGAGGAATATTACGTCATATCAAATAACGTAATAAATACAAAATTACACGAAAAACGAGGAATAATATATCTCGTCAAATTATTAAAGGTGAAAGTAGGACCCGTAAAGCAGTTCACGGCCCGTAAGGGGAATCCCAAACGGGCCGTGAAAACCTTAACGGGCCGTTAAAAAACTTGATCGTGAACACCTTCACGGGCCGTTAAGTTTTTGAATGACTGATTTGACTACCTGACAGTCAATAAGGCCCGTGAAGGGACTTACGGCCCGTAAGCAGGGCGTTCAAATAGCGAACAGGGCGTCTCTTTAGTAGGCCCCATTTAAAATTAGGAAATGTTTCAAATAAAAAAAAATTAAATCTAAAACATATAAGACATAATAACCATCAATCTAATTAATCAAGTGTTGATATCAAACTAGAATCAAGCCTCTCACGTTGTGACGGGGGCGTGAAATCATGTCAAATAACATCAATATTACACCATCGTCAGCGAGCACCAACACTGAAGTTGTGGTGTGATAAAGCTGACAATTTAGATCAGAATGTAAAACATAGAAAAATATATGTAAGGCGATCTAAAACCCGCACGTTGCAACGAACCTGTTAAACAAAAACAAATAATACGTAAAAATGTTAAACCATATACACGCTCATTGCGTCACAAAAGGTAAAGCAAAACATACAAATATTGAACTACACTCGCATGTTGCGCCGTGTAACCAACAAAATTAAAACATAAATTTACGATAAATGAAAGATACATGGGACTTGAATTTTAAAAAGTTATGATGTTAACTTGTAAAATATAAAAAGTTTTGGGTGAAAAGTTGCAAGATTAAAAGTTTTGAGTTAAAAGTAAAAAAATCAATTTTTTTAAAACTCTCTTTATGCATAATGTATAATACCATTATGCATAAAGAAATTGGTAATTAGTAATATATAAATTGTTGGAAACAAGTTTATTAGAGGTGTATTTTTGACATAGACAATTTTGTTAACTTTTTTTTTTAAGTTCACCTATTTTTTTTGAATTTTCATAACTTTTATATACGAAATTATTTTTTATAAAAAATAACCATAAGATGAGTTTTTTATCTTTAAAATGAGTATAATATCATTTAAAGACAATGACTTTTTTTTTATAATTTTAAGCTTATATAATTTATATTTATTATTGTGTATTTAGTGCAGTCCATTGTGGCTTTTTTAGTTATTATGTTTTTTGAATACTATTATGTTTTTTCAAAAATGATAAATTTTAACAAATTTATAATTGTGAAATAATACAATTTTGTATTTCTAGTATATAAAACACAATGACAAATTAATAACTAAATAATATAATACATTAAATAAATGATAAAATAACATAAAATGATATAAAACATAAAACACAATAAATGTTTAAATTGTATTTTTTTTTATCATCTTTGTGTTATATTGAGCGTTATAAATTAAAAAAACTTGATAAAATGGATCATTGCGTACTTATAATCATAAAAAACAAACCAGATAATATAAAGTTTAGAGTAAATTGTTATTTTCGTCCCTGTGGTTTAGTGAAAATTGACACTTTCATCCAATAGTTTATTTTTTCGCATCTGGGTCCCTGTGGTTTACAAATCTTGTCATATTCATCCAGTTCGTTAACTCCATCCAACATTCTCCGTTAAATGAAGGGTATATTGGTTATTTTACATATATGTTTTATTTTTCTATTTTTTAAACCCCATTTAACATATCCCCTTTAAATAAATTGCTATTTTAGTCTCTGTGGTTTGGACATGTTTGCCAATTCAGTCCAAAAATCCCACCATCTTGGCATAAAACACCATATCACCACCACCCGTGATGGAACCACCATGTAGACGTAGGGTACAAATAACCCACACAAGACCGGGTACCCGAACCCGAAAGCCCGGCCCATGCGGGCGGAACGGGTAAGTCAGCAGGACACGTACCCCGCATTTAATTACATCGGAATCACCCCAATCATAACCGATAATTCAGTAATGGTCGGAGAACATAAAAGGTAATGGATTTGCCAAGGAATAATCCCTGTAAATCAGCATACTATTACAGCAGGCAAACACTATAAATACCAGGTAAGAAGGATCGAGATCCTCACAAAAGAATACACACAAAAGCTCCCTCTTAATTCTCCCTATCACATATTTCCATTCAACCAATACTTACTCTCACGCCAGAGGGTCGTTTGAGGGATATTTCCCCTCCTGGAACGCCTTAACTGGTGTTGTTTTCATTGTGCGTAGGTGTGAAGCTTCAGAGAGCATCGGTGGATCGAAGTTCAACAAGACCGGAACCATCTAGAGTTGGACCTCATATTTACACACCACACCACCACCACACCGCAAAACCACCACCACTCCATCGGAACCACCAAATCTTCACCACCACCCTATCATAAAACCACCAACACCACACCAGACGGGTACCACCACCACACATTAGATCTCCACCACCACATATTAGATTTTCGCCATCACACACTAGATCACCACCACCATGTGGACCCTAGAAACCAACCTTTAATCTCGAACTTATAACAAACCCCTTTGAAAATGTATATGGAACCCTTGAGAAAGAGTATTGTAAGGTATTAGTAGGGTTTGATATGCATTTTCGAAGTGGTATGTTACAAGTCCAATATTGATTGTCGATTTTTAGGGTTTATATGGTCGCGACGATCTGATGTGCGTGATGGTGGTGGGCGCTCTGGTATGGTGCTGGTGGCTTTGTGAATTTTATTAAAAATGAATTTTATTAATTGTTATATTTCTCTCTCTTATCAAATTTTTTTTAAATCAAACTATCTTTTCATCTTTTAATTAAAATCTAAACAACAAAAAACTAAAGTTTTATATAATATAAAATTTTCTAAAACACTACACATTTTTTAAACAAAATATTCTAGTCGTTTTTTTTTGTAAAAAATTATAAACAGGTGAAATATTTTAAAACAGTCTTATTAAAACTTCCAAAATAATTACAATATTATACTATAACTATTCGTATTTATTTTACATATACAGTTTACATTAAAATTTAATCTGTTTATTTAATGGGTTTTTAGCCTATCTATTTATCTATAAAGAACTAAAATAAGCGTGAAATAATTGTAAACTTTGTTATACTTATGAGTAAATTACCATTTGCATCCTTGTGGTTTGGTGATTTTGACCATTTGCATCCCTACAGTTTAAAAATCCTCATATACACCCTAACGTTTCATTTTTGTTCCTATTTGCATCCAAATGAATAACGACGTTAAATAATTCAGTTAATATTTTATAAAATGATGAAATTACCCCTGACTCTAATCCCGACTTTATCTCTCTCTCCCTTCACACACACTCCCTATTCTCTCTCTCTATATCTCTCTCTCTAAAACCTTTCAATTTCTCTCTCTAAAACCACCATTTTTAACATGCTTTCAAGAGCTAACAGCCCATTTGGATGGCTGAAGAAACAAAGAATCAAACAAACAGTAACATCGCGGCCGCCATCACGATCCCCGATGCCCCACACCACCATCGCGGCCGCCATCACCACCACTGTCGCCACCCCATCACCATCATTGTCGCCCTCATCACCACCACCGCAGCCCCCCATCACCACCATCACGACCCCCATCACCACCATCACGACCCCCATCACCACCATCGCGACCCTATCACCACCATCAGGACCTCCATCACCACCAGCGCAACCACCCCATCACCACCATCGCGACCCTATCACCACCAAACCTTAAAAAAATCACGACCCCCATTAACAACGCACGTAGCGACTGAAACGACGAAATCTCTAGAGACGACGACGGGGGCAATGATGGTGGTTTTGTCTTTGGAATAATCGCGTTTCGGATCTAATTTCCGATTAGTGATGTGACGGTGTCGTCGGAGAGTTTGATGTGATCATTGCTCTGTTTCCCTAAAACTTCACCTGAGATGCAATTCAATCGTCTCCAATTGTTGTGGTTTCTTTCAATTTGAGAATTAATTCTTTACTGAAGCTGAAGATTCTTTCTGTCAACGGTGCGAATTCGTCGAACGTGACTTTGGGTCCTTCGGCGGGGAGTGTCACACCCCCGCTGATAGCGGAAACACGGGGAATGCGAGCTATACGGGATCGTCATAACACATGGTATGAATAGAGTGGCAATAATAATATGATGACAAGCGCGTCATGACGATACCCGAACACAAATGGAGACTTGTGTCGTGTATAATCAATGTTCACGACAGCATAGCCATAAGCATAACATAGATGATCACATAAGCATTAAGGAACAACTGATAATGTGAGTTCCCAGAACTCGGGATCAAGTACACAAAAGAACATGTTCAAGATCTACAAGGGTAATAATTACAAAATGCATCCTAGGGTCTCCTTTAAAAGGCAGCTCTCCTAGATCTTCAATTACCCTGATCACCTGAAAAGAAATGCTCAAAACGGTCAACAATAATGTTGGTGAGCTTCGCAGGTTTTAAGTAATGAAAGTGTTAATGCTGAAAACGTTAGGTTTAATAAGGGTTACCGCGACTATGCTTATGCATAGGCGGTATTACCAGTTATAAATAGTTTATTAAGACGTAGCAAGATCCACACAGCGCATACGTTTAGTTTTATAACCAAACCAATCCTTAGGTCCCATTACCGGGATTAATGGTTATATAAAAAGGTTTTCCCATAGCATAATAAGTTAACTTGACATAGCAAGATCCACACAGCGCATACGTATAGGTTACAACCAAACCAAACTTTAGGTCCCAATTACCGGGATTAATGGTTGTAATGAATGATCGGCTTAGAAGAACCACACAGAAGAACCACACGGAAGAACCACACAGCCGAGAGCATCCAAGGTCAATGGCATCCATAGGTAGCATCAATCAACACGTAACATCAAATAGTAGTACCTAGTAGGGTGATACCACTAAGTAACATAGCACATAGTTCAAGTTCACCTAATAGCAATCAGATAGGATCATCATGTAACCTGGTTTAAGCACATTCTTAGTATGCCGGGGATGCTTATGTATAGGGTCCTCCGCAGCATTCCCACCACATCCACGATATACATAGAACGATACCTAAACCAGCTACATGACATCCATTTATCCTTAGTATCAATCAACAAGTTTAGCAAGGTAAGTTACACATATAAGTAGCAGCCAACTTCCACTAGGGAAGGTGCCTGAAATCAAGTAAATAAGTGAGCATTCTTTTCCCCCAAGATGAAAATATTTGAAAAGGGTTTTATAAGCGTAAAAAGGGGCCACGAAACTCACTGGACAGATGATAAGCACAAAATGATGAAGTATTCCAAGTGTAGAACGCTAAGAACAGTCAGCACCTATCGACAGTTACTGACAAGCATTAATAATATATATGAAGCATAAGTTAATACCAATAGGTTCGGGCAGTTTCGGTTCGGTCGTGGGCAGTACACATAAGCAGACACACACACCTCAGACCTTATATAGGTACGAGTATTTAAAGATAGCCGTCATTGCTATTTCATTCGAACAATGACATTATTTCTGATGTCGCCTCATCAGCACAAGACACCAAAAGGAAGTCACACATACACGCATTGTCAATCACACAACAGGACCTGACGCACGGCTGACACTCCATTCACACGAGTGGACCTTCAGTCATACGAATTAGCTACTTTCGTACAATTGAACCTTCATTCGTGTGACTAAGCCTTCAGTCGTACCATGCAATACCAGTCGCACGACCTAACAGCCAGTCACGCGACTTAACGTCCCTTCGCGCGAATCAGCTTCATTCGCGCGATTGGACCTTCTTTCGCGCGACAGGCCTCTGATCGTGCGATTCACACACTCGCACACATTTCACATTCGCATAGCCCAGTCACGCGACAACCCCTGTCGCGTGACGACTCCAGTCGCGTGACAATCTCATTCGCACCCACCGACAGCCGCGCGACACAACCGCGCGACTCACCCAATCGCACAGTCTCAAGTCGCACACACACACCCAGTCGCACGCCCCATTCACGCGACAATCCCATTCGCGCCGACGGGGTCGCGACTGCAGGAAGTTGCAGGTCGGCCTTCGGCTGCCCAACACGAGTTTTACCCAACCAGAACCTCCAGAACTCATATTCTAACCTATCTAGACAAGAAGCACACTCAGAAACAAGACATGCAAGCCCACACGACCTCTTGTGCTCGGATGAACCCGAGCACCCGAAAACCCTAAAACGCAGCAGTGAAATCGGGTTAAAAACGAGGTGGTGAGGTTATCTACCTGCTAGGAACTAGTATTCACGATGGTACTCGAGATTTGAAGACGAAAATGCGAGAAACGGGTCGGTTTTTGGTGTAGGTTTCTAGAGAGAGAGAGTAGAAGATGAAGATGAAGTGGGAAGGAGGTGAAAAAGAGAGAAAAATGGCTGGGAAGGGGTATTTATACCCATCCTAGTTTCGCAAAGTTTCAAGTTTAGTCCCCGCACTTTGCCCCCGGGTTTCCAAATTTTGTTTTGGTTGAAAACGTTATAATTTAGTCTTGTTTTATTGAAGATAAAATGTTATTAATGTTATTTATAAGTTAAAAATGATTTTATTCGTGACAATTATTTTATTATAAAAATGACGTGTTTAGTGTTAACGGGGCAAATCTTGGAGAAACGTCTTAAGATAACGACAAGTCAAGCAACAATATCTCGCATATAAGGGCGGCTAAGTAAAACAAATATGGTATTCACGTAGATGGTTCGTCAAAATGAGGAATTACTGTTAACAAGGGTTAAGCAAAACACGTTAAATGACGGACCTTTGGTGACGGATGTCACAATATCCCCCAGTTGAGGGAATTTCGTCCCGAAATTCAACTGGTGTTAGGTCTAAGGGCGTCATCCTCGAATAGATGTGGATATTTAAGTCTCATCTGATCTTCACGTTCCCATGTAAACTCTGGCCCTCGTTTGGAATTCCATCTTATGCGAACGATAGGTATCTTACTGCGCCTCAACTTTTTGACCTTTCGGTCCATGACCTCAATGGGCTCCTCAATAAAACGAAGCTTTTCGTCGATCTTGATTTCCTCAATTGGTACGTGTAAGGACTCGTCTGCCAAACACTTTTTGAGGTTCGACACGTGAAAAGTATCATGCACACCGCTGAGTTCTTGTGGCAACCTCAATCGGTAAGCCACCGGACCGATTCTTTCTGTAATCTCGAATGGTCCTACGTATCGAGGGGCTAACTTCCCTTTCTTACCAAATCGTACGATCCTTTTCCAGGGAGAGACTTTGAGTAAGACATGATCCCCAACATTGAATTCTAGAGGCTTCCGACGATTGTCGGCGTAGCTCTTTTGGCGGTCTCTAGTAGCTTTGAGTCGGTCTTTGATTTGGAAGATCTTATCGGTGGTTTCTTGAATGATTTCGGGACCTGTTAGCTGGCTTTCACCAACCTCGGCCCAACATACAGGCGATCTATATTTCCGTCCATACAATGCTTCAAATGGGGCGCATCCAATGCTTGTATGGTAGTTGTTGTTGTAAGAGAACTCAATCAACGGTAAATGAGTGTCCCAGCTACCACCAAAATCGATTACGCAAGCTCTAAGCATGTCTTCCAATGTTTGTATTGTTCGTTCACTTTGGCCATCTGTTTGTGGGTGATAGGCAGTACTCATGTCTAGTCGAGTGCCCATCGCTTTCTTTAACGTCTGCCAAAAACGTGAAGTGAATCGACTGTCTCGGTCGGATATGATTGACACCGGCACCCCGTGTCGTGTCACAACCTCTTTGATGTACAACCTTGCCAGCTTATCCATCTTATAGTCTTCTCGGATAGGCAAGAAGTGAGCGGATTTTGTCATTCGATCCACCACGACCCATATCGTGTCGTGTCCGCTTGGCGTTCTCGGGAGTTTGGTAATAAAATCCATAGTGATATTCTCCCATTTCCACTCGGGAATTTCAGGCTGTTGCAATAATCCCGATGGTTTCTGGTGTTCAGCCTTGACCTTTGAACAAGTCAAGCATTTGCTCACATATATAGCAATATCTTTCTTCATGCCTGGCCACCAGTACAACTCCTTCAGATCGTGGTACATTTTGTCTGCACCAGGATGAACAGAGTATCGAGTCTTGTGTGCTTCATCCAAGACTAATGTACGTACATCTCCCCATCTGGGGACCCATATACGATCCACGAAGTAATGTACGCTGTCATCCTTGCGAGTCATTTGTTTATCAAACCCCTAGAATTCTTCCCCCGAAAGGTTTTCTTCTTTCAATGCCTCGTTTTGTGCAATTTGAATCTGAGCCTTTAGATTAGTTTGAATGGTCAAACCTAGCGCTCGAGCACGTAATGGTTTCACACGTTCTTTGCGGCTTAAAGCATCTGCCACCATGTTAGCTTTCCCCGGGTGATACCGGATTTCACAATCGTAGTCACTAAGAAGCTCTACCCAGCGTCGCTGTCGCATGTTAAGTTCTTTCTGATTCATGATGTGTTGAAGGCTCTTATGGTCTGTGTAGATGATGCATTTGGTTCCATATAGATAATGCCTCCATATCTTGAGTGCAAACACTACAGCTCCCAACTCCAAATCGTGAGTTGTGTAGTTCTTTTCATGCACCTTGAGTTGTCGCGAAGCGTAAGCAATTACCTTATCTTTTTGCATTAGTACACAGCCCAAACCTTGATGTGAAGCATCACAGTACACCACAAAATCATCGGTTCCGTCTGGGAGGGACAATATCGGTGCGTTGCACAACTTCTCCTTCAATGTTTGGAACGCCTGTTCTTGTGCTTTCCCCCAATCGAACTTCTTGTCTTTCTGAGTCAACAAAGTTAACGGTTGGGCAATCTTGGAGAAATTGGCAATGAAGCGACGATAGTATCCGGCCAATCCCAAGAATTGCCGTACTTCTGAGGGTGTTTGGGGAGTATCCCACTTCTTCACAGCTTCAATCTTACCGGGGTCCACATGAATTCCATTTTCGTTAACTACATGACCCAAGAACTTCACTTCTCGAAGCCAGAATTCACACTTCGAGAACTTGGCGAAAAGTTTCTCTTTCTTCAACAGTTCTAGAATTGCTTGGAGGTGTTCTTCGTGATCCTCTTTTGAACGGGAGTAGATGAGTATGTCATCTATGAATACAATCACGAACTTATCAAGATAAGGCTTACACACCCGATTCATCAGATCCATAAAGACAGCTGGTGCGTTGGTCAACCCAAATGGCATGACCAAGAACTCATAGTGCCCGTAACGAGTTCTAAATGCTGTTTTTGGAATATCGTCCTCGAATACTCTTAGTTGATGATAACCAGATCGAAGGTCGATCTTAGAGAAATACGAGGCGCCTTGCAATTGATCGAACAGGTCGTCGATTCTGGGAAGAGGATACCGATTCTTCACGGTCAATTTGTTCAATTCCCTGTAGTCGATACACATACGGAACGACCCATCCTTCTTCTTGACAAATAACACCGGTGCTCCCCACGGTGAATGACTCGGTCGAATGAACCCTTCTCCAGTAGTTCCTGTAGTTGGCTGGACAATTATTGCATCTCTGAGGGTGCTAACCGATACGGTGTCTTAGCTATCGGTGTAGCTCCAGGAACCAGCTCTAAATGAAATTCCACCTGTCTTGGAGGAGGCAATCCAGACAAATCATCAGGGAACACTTCCGGGTAATCCCGTACAATCGGGATGTCTGCCAATTTCGTCTCTTCTTCCTTCTTTTCTACCACGTGAGCCAGAAAGGTGTAACACTGCTTTCGTAGACCTTGGCGTGCTTTCATGCATGAGATAAGCTTCAAGTTCTTTCCCGGTCGCTCTCCTTGTATTCTGAGTACTTTCCCGTCTGACATGGGAATCCGCACAACTTTATCTCGGCAAACAATCTCGGCTCCATGCTTAGACAACCAATCCATCCCCACTATTACGTCGAAGCTCCCCAACTCGAAAGGTATCAAATCTATGTTGAAGACCTGGTCTTCCAACATTAGAGTGCAATTCCTAATAATCTCGTCTGCTTGTTCAACCCTACCATTAGCCATTTCTACGGAGTAACTAGTTTCTAGTCTACTAGCACTTAAATCAAGCATATGCACGAACTCAGAAGATATAAAACTATTGTCTGCTCCAGTATCAAACAGTATAGATGCGAAGTGGTTATTGAGTAAGTGCGTACCCGTGACAACGTTTGGATCCTGACGGGCATCGTTAGCTCCAATGACGAAGGCGCGTCCCCGTGCAGCATTACCTTGGTTTCCTTGGCCTTGAGCACCCGCTATGGCCAGTATCTGCTGCTGGCTGTTTCCCTGCTGACCCGGTGCCCTATTCAGTCGGGGGCACATGTTTCTGAAGTGATCGAGGGCTCCACACTCGTAGCAAGCCCTGGCATTCCCAGCGGGGTTAACCGCGTTGATGGGTGCCACCAGGTTCGGCGCAGTTCTACAGTCTCTTTGCTTGATGCCCCGGGCGTCTGCAGTTCAAACACACCCGACACGGCGCTGCTGGGGGATGATGAAGATTACACCTGTCACATTTCGGGTGCGGCCCAGCATATTCCCTTTTCCCTTGAGTCACGGCCATAAAGTTTCTGGTCGTTTTGGCCCTCTTATCAAACTTTCCTGTACCGGACCGGCTCGATTCCCCAGCTTCCTTCCTTTTCTCTGCTCCTTTACCTAGTACCCCTGTTCTTATCATCTCATCAGTGAGAGCGCCCGCTTTCAGAATAGCGCTCTGGATTGTAGGAGGAGCAGCTGCAGTTACCATTGCTCGGATTTGAGGCGCGAGTCCCCAAATGTACCTTTCAATCCTCTTGGATTCCGGAGTGACTAAGTTTGGAACTAGTCTAGCCAGCTCGTGGAATCGGCCAGTATAAGCTGCGTGCCCTGCCCCCACCATAGCATGATTCCAGAACTCATGCTCAAGCTTCTGCATCTCGTTGAGAGGGCAGTATTCCTCGGTAATCAAAGCCTTGAATTCATCCCAGGTCATCTGCATCGCAGATTCCCTTCCCCTAGCTTGAACCTGGGTGTTCCACCAGGTTAGTGCTCGGCCCTGCAGTGAGCATGTAACATACTTGATGCGCTGGCTGTCGAGGCATTCGCTGATGTCGATCACAGCCTCCATTTTCTCGAGCCATCTGATCAGGGCTATCGCCCCACCTTTACCGTCGAAATCCCGGGGCTTACAGGCTACAAACTCCTTGTAAGAACAGCCCCGTTTGACGTTAGCAACCCCAGTTTCATTACCAGCTGTACCAACATTTCCGGTCTCTTGGTTGCTTTCATTCCCAGTCGGGTTCCCATTATCCTCGTTCTCATCACCACCGTCCCCGTGGGGGTGGTTTTGTTGTTGCAATGCGTCGCTCACCTGAGCTACAATAGTTGGAATCAAGGCAGTCAATTGTTGAGCAATCAAGGCTGCCATTTCAGCATTTCCAGTCCCTTGGTTATTGCCAGAAGGGCCTTCATTTGCTGTTGGAGGTCTACCCCTGCCTCTGCCTCTGCCCCTCGGGGCTTCACTTCCGCTACTATTGCTGCGGGTAGATCTTCGAGGCGGCATGTTCTATTCATACAAGAGGCAACTTATAAGCTTTAGTTACCTTAAGATGCACAAGTACTTTACTTATCAATTTCCAATGTTTCATGTTCCAGTCGGTCAAGATCACCATGCAGCCCATCTTAAGCATATTCTCGGTATACCGGTGGTGTTTATATATAAGGTTCCCCGCAGCGTTCCCACCACACCCACGATGTACCGAGAATGATGCCTAATCCGGTTACATGACATCCGACCTCCCTTCACGTCATATCCATAATAATCCATCAAGTCAACTGAGAGTCCAATATGTAATCACGTATAGTCTAGCGGAGGTTGTCTATCTCGCGTCCTTGAAAGGACTCAGACACAGCCTCCTTGGGTCGGTCTCAGTATCTGAGTTCAAGCGCAGTGTATGATCTGTGAAGATCTCTTCGGGTCTCAACACCCGAATTTGGTTATGATAACTTGGCGCAGAGGGAACGGAAGATCTAATAGGAAGCATCCTATAAGGGACGAGCACAAAGGCTCAAGCACAAAGTGAAAGATCACAAAACCAAAGGATAACCAAATATATAAAGAGGAACGCATACACGAGATATATAAATGCACACAAGCTTAAGCATGCAAATCTACATGAAGGTTCCTAGGTTATAGTCTAGGTCAAGTGTAATTGCCTAATTCTCTATAACCAATGGCTCTGATACCAGTCTGTCACACCCCCGCTGATAGCGGAAACACGGGGAATGCGAGCTAGACGGGATCGTCATAACACATGGTATGAATAGAGTGGCAATAATAATATGATGACAAGCGCGTCATGACGATACCCGAACACAAATGGAGACTTGTGTCGTGTATAATCAATGTTCACGACAGCATAGCCATAAGCATAACATAGATGATCACATAAGCATTAAGGAACAACTGATAATATGAGTTCCCAGAACTCGGGATCAAGTACACAAAAGAACATGTTCAAGATCTACAAGGGTAATAATTACAAAATGCATCCTAGGGTCTCCTTTAAAAGACAGCTCTCCTAGATCTTCAATTACCCTGATCACCTGAAAAGAAATGCTCAAAACGGTCAACAATAATGTTGGTGAGCTTCGCAGGTTTTAAGTAATGAAAGTGTTAATGCTGAAAACGTTAGGTTTAATAAGGGTTACCGCGACTATGCTTATGCATAGGCGGTATTACCAGTTATAAATAGTTTATTAAGACGTAGCAAGATCCACACAGCGCATACGTTTAGTTTTATAACCAAACCAATCCTTAGGTCCCATTACCGGGATTAATGGTTATATAAAAAGGTTTTCCCATAGCATAATAAGTTAACTTGACATAGCAAGATCCACACAGCGCATACGTATAGGTTACAACCAAACCAAACTTTAGGTCCCAATTACCAGGATTAATGGTTGTAATGAATGATCGGCTTAGAAGAACCACACAGAAGAACCACACGGAAGAACCACACAGCCGAGAGCATCCAAGGTCAATGGCATCCATAGGTAGCATCAATCAACACGTAACATCAAATAGTAGTACCTAGTAGTGTGATACCACTAAGTAACATAGCACATAGTTCAAGTTCACCTAATAGCAATCAGATAGGATCATCATGTAACCTGGTTTAAGCACATTCTTAGTATGCCGGGGATGCTTATGTATAGGGTCCTCCGCAGCATTCCCACCACATCCACGATATACATAGAACGATACCTAAACCAGTTACATGACATCCATTTATCCATAGTATCAATCAACAAGTTTAGCAAGGTAAGTTACTCATATAAGTAGCAGCCAACTTCCACTAGGGAAGGTGCCTGAAATCAAGTAAATAAGTGAGCATTCTTTTCCCCCAAGATGAAAATATTTGAAAAGGGTTTTATAAGCGTAAAAAGGGGCCACGAAACTCACTGGACAGATGATAAGCATAAAATGATGAAGTATTCCAAGTGTAGAACGCTAAGAACAGTCAGCACCTATCGACAGTTTCTGACAAGCATTAATAATATATATGAAGCATAAGTTAATACCAATAGGTTCGGGCAGTTTCGGTTCGGTCATGGGCAGTACACATAAGCAGACACACACACCTCAGACCTTATGTAGGTACGAGTATTTAAAGATAGCCGTCATTGCTATTTCATTCGAACAATGACATTATTTCTGATGTCGCTTCATCAGCACAAGACACCAAAAGGAAGTCACACATACACGCATTGTCAATCACACAACAGGACCTGACGCACGGCTGACACTCCATTCACACGAGTGGACCTTCAGTCGTACGAATTAGCTACTTTCGTACAATTGAACCTTCATTCATGTGACTAAGCCTTCAGTCGTACCATGCAATACCAGTCGCACGACCTAACAGCCAGTCACGCGACTTAACGTCCCTTCGCGCGAATCAGCTTCATTCGCGCGATTGGACCTTCTTTCGCGCGACAGGCCTCTGATCGTGCGATTCACACACTCGCACACATTTCACATTCGCATAGCCCAGTCACGCGACAACCCCTGTCGCGTGACGACTCCAGTCGCGTGACAATCTCATTCGCACCCACCGACAGCCGCGCGACACAACCGCGCGACTCACCCAATCGCACAGTCTCAAGTCGCACACACACACCCAGTCGCACGCCCCATTCACGCGACAATCCCATTCGCGCCGACGGGGTCGCGACTGCAGGAAGTTGCAGGTCGGCCTTCGGCTGCCCAACACGAGTTTTACCCAACCAGAACCTCCAGAACTCATATTCTAACCTATCTAGACAAGAAGCACACTCAGAAACAAGACATGCAAGCCCACACGACCTCTTGTGCTCGGATGAACCCGAGCACCCGAAAACCATAAAACGCAGCAGTGAAATCGGGTTAAAAACGAGGTAGTGAGGTTATCTACCTGCTAGGAACTAGTATTCACGATGGTACTCGAGATTTGAAGACGAAAATGCGAGAAACGGGTCGGTTTTTGGTGTAGGTTTCTAGAGAGAGAGAGTAGAAGATGAAGATGAAGTGGGAAGGAGGTGAAAAAGAGAGAAAAATGGCTGGGAAGGGGTATTTATTCCCATCCTAGTTTCGCAAAGTTTCAAGTTTAGTCCCCGCACTTTGCCCCCGGGTTTCCAAATTTTGTTTTGGTTGAAAACGTTATAATTTAGTCTTGTTTTATTGAAGATAAAATGTTATTAATGTTATTTATAAGTTAAAAATGATTTTATTCGTGACAATTATTTTATTATAAAAATGACGTGTTTAGTGTTAACGGGGCAAATCTTGGAGAAACGTCTTAAGATAACGACAAGTCAAGCAACAATATATCGCATATAAGGGCGGCTAAGTAAAACAAATATGGTATTCACGTAGATGGTTCGTCAAAATGAGGAATGACTGTTAACAAGGGTTAAGCAAAACACGTTAAATGACGGACCTTTGGTGACGGATGTCACAGGGAGATTGAGGACCGCCGGCGATATCAACACCGAGTCATAGTGGAAAGACGGTGGTTTGGAGACAAATTTGGCTCCACGACGGAGATCCACGACCCCCATTAACAATGCTCGAGATCCACGACGGAGATGATGTGGCGGTACGATCACCGTCACTGCACTGTTGCCGAAGATTTGAATCGGATTCACTCAGATCCGAAACCCAATCAACTGACTTTCGATTTCTAGATCTGGGTGATGTGGGTGATGTGGGGAGATTCAGGATTTCAATGGTTGGGGTATATGTGTAAAGAAGGTGGTGTGGGTGGGTCTGTTTTTTAAATTTTAAGGGCATTTTCGTCTTTTAACAGGAGAGTTAATGGAATACTTTAACGTCGTTAGTGTTTTGGATGTAAATGGGAACAAAAATGAAACGTTAGGGTGTATATGAGGATTTTTAAACTGTAGGGATGCAAATGGTCAAAATCAACAAACCACAAGGATGCAAATGGTAATTTACTCTATACTAAATTTCTCATTTCTCTATATTATTAATAGAGTAAATTACCATTTGCGTCCCTGACGTTTTCTCATTTTAACCGTTTGCGTCCCTGCAGTTTCAAAGTCTCGATTTGTGCCCTAATGTTTCATTTTTATCCCCGTTTGAATCCAAATGACTAACTCCGTTAGATTTTTCAGTTAAGTCTTTGTGGAATGACGAAATTACCCTTAAGAAAAAAAAAAACTTTATGGGACCACCCATATAATATTCTTCTCATTTGAGCACCCACCACCACCTACAACACACCCAATATGACTACCGGCCCTAATGTTTCATTTTTATCCCCGTTTGAATCCAAATGACTAACTCCGTTAGATTTTTCAGTTAAGTCTTTGTGGAATGACGAAATTACCCTTAAGAATAAAAAATAAAAAAAAAACTTTATGGGACCACCCATATAATATTCTTCTCATTTGAGCACCCACCACCACCTACAACACACCCAATATGACTACCGGCAGCAACAACATCAACGGCGACGGCAGCAGCGGCAGCCTCCTCCGGCAGCCTCCTCCTACCATTACACGGCAGCAACAATCAACCTACGATTGGTGGTTACAAATCTAGAATCCGAGAAGTAAGTGGGATCATCGAAGCATAAAGATCAAGAAGCTCTATATGTAAGTGATGCATATGGTTTAAACAAGTAGAATGCATCATTTCAATCTCTGTTCAGATGCAAAATAGGAATGAAGGGGGTTATTACCTTGAAATTAGGGTTTGGTTGTTTGGGAATTTGATTGAATTGAAGAACATGAAAGTTTTGTCATGTGGGAGTGAGATAAGAACATAGATCAGACGCAAGTAAGGAACATTGACAATGGACCGCCGCCGAGTTCCAGTTCGTGCCCCACCTCTGCCGCCTCATCCTTGCCGTCTACGAAGAGGACCTCCGCCGCCCCAAGTTCCCATCCCTCGACGTATACAGCTGAACCCCGATTTCGCCATCAAACGCTTCACCTACCAGCAAACCCTCGGCCACGCCCCCCCACCTCATCTACCTCGATCACGCCCGACGTGAGATTGTTATAGCAATCAGGGGGTTGAATTCGAAGAAGGAGAGTGATTACAAGCTGCTGTTGAACAATCTCTTGGGGATGCAGATGTTTGACGCGGGGTACGTGCACCATGGGCTGCTGAAATCGACGATTTGGGTGCTGAATCGGGAGTCGGTTTGGTGGATTGTAGAGAGAGATAGTGTGTGTGTATCTATGAGAGAGATGGTATGGGAGTGTTGGTGGTGAAGAAGAAGATGGATGGATGGGTCCCACAATGTTTATTTTTTGTTTTTAATTAAAGGGTAATTTTGTGTTTTCAACAATAATTTTAACAGAAAAATTAACAGTGTTAGTCATCTGGACTCAAATGGAGATAAAAATGAAACGACAAAGACTCAAATGAAGATAACATAAAACGTTAGGGGGCAGATGACAATTTTGAAACAACAGGGACGCAAACGGTTAAAATGAGAAAACGTCAGGGACGCAAATGGTAATTTACTCTTATTAATATTAATATTGAATACTAATAATATTACTCATACAATTTTCAAATTAAAAAATGCATAATTTAATAAATTAAAAACCTATTTTTATTAAAAACACATTTTTTAAAAATAAAAAAATTATAAAATACAGATTACAATGAAATTAAAAAAACAATTTTCTTAAACAATTATAATTTTGAATAAACGATTATAATTAAAAATATTTTTTACATAGATAGATAGATATATAGATAGATAGATAGATCGATAGGCTAAAAACCCATTCATTAAACGCTTATAATTTTAAATAAACAAGAATAGTTACAGTATTATATTTTAGTATAAAATATAATTAAAATTACATATACGTAATAGTTGAAGAAATAAAATAATTATACCTATTTAAACCCTTTTATATAAGCGTTTATTTTTAAACATTCGTTTTAAGTTTTTTTATAAAAGATTATTTTTTATATAAATTTAATTTTTTAAAAACTCTTGTTTGTAATTATTCTGGGTATTATAATAATACTTTTCTTTTTTTTAAAAAATACCTTTTTATAATTATTAAAACAAAATGATTTAAAATATTTTGTTTAAAAAAGGTTTACTGTTTTAGAAAATTTCATATTATATAAATTTTTTGTTGTTTTACTATTTTGGTTTTAATGAAAAGATGTGATTTTTAATTTCCTTAGTAAATCTATTATTAAAAGAGATAGTTTCATTTAAAAAAAATCTAGATAAGAGATATAAATGTAGCAATTAATAAAATTTATTTTTAATAAGAGAGAGAAACTTGTATGAGTGTTTAAATTAATACAATACACTTCTGGAGGGAAAATTAATATGCAGATATCTAAAATAAGGACACGTGATAAAAACATAAGTTAAAAGAATGACAAATGATAAAAAACATTGAGTTATGAGATGGTATATATATATATATATATTATTTTGAAAATGGTATGAGTAATATTATTAGTATTTAATATTATTATTAATAATATAGAGAAATGAGAAAATTAATATGATGAGTTTTACAATCGTGTCACGTTAATTTTAGTTTTTTAAGATAGATAGTTAGATCGATCGATAGGCTAAAAGCCCATTCATTAAACAGATTATAATTAGTAATAAACAGGAATAGTTACAGTATAATATTTTAATATAAAATATAATTAAAATTATATATACGTAGTTGTTGAAGAAATAAAATAATTATACCATTTTAGACCCTTTTATCTAAATAGTTTATCCTTAAACATTCGTTTTAAGTTTTTTTATAAAAATATATTTTTTATATAAATTTAGTTTTTTAAAAACTCTGATTTGTTTTTATTCTGGTTGTTTTAATAAGACTGCTTTTTTTAAAAAATTACCTTTTTATAATTGTTTAAAACAAAACGATTTAAAATATTTTGTTTAAAAAGGTTTACAGTTTTAGAAAATTTCATATTTTATAAATTTTTTATTGTTTTACTATTTCGGTTTTAATAAAAAATGTGATTTTTATTCGTCCTTAGTAAATCTATTTTTAAAAAAGATAGTTTGATTGAAAAAACTAGATAAGAGTGAGAAAAATAACAATTGATAAAATTTATTTTTAATAAAAGAGATAAATTTGTATGAGTGTTTAAATTAATATAATATCATTTTGAAGGGAAAATTAATATGTAGATGTCTAAAATAAGAACAAATGGTAAAAATATGAGTTAAGAGAATGATAAGTAATAAAAAAACTTACTTTATTAGATGCTATAGATATAAGTTAAATATGTTTTAAAAGAAAGTTGCATACATGGCCCATGTGGTTTACTAGATTGCATGTTTATTTTCAAACTTTAAAAATCATAAAGTTAGTTAAATTTTTGTGTACTCATTGAACATTTGTATCTGACGTTAAGATCATTATGTTTTTATATATTTTATAAAGTTTAAACTAACTTTTAAATTTAACTTTAAAAATAAAAAATGCAACGTTCACTTAAAAGTCTGGACTAACTTAGTAATTTTTGACATTTTAAGGACCAAACTTGTATTGTTTACACAAAAGTTTGAACTAAGTTTGTAATTTTTAATATATGGTTTTGACATTATGTAATTTTCTCTACGTTTTATTTATTGAAGCATGTAATGTTAATTCTGTGTATTGGACGTTTTAAATTAATTTTTAATAAAAAGCCTTTTTTATAATTAAAACATACGGGTAAAATGTAACATGTAGTTGTTGTATTATTTTGTTATCACGCCTTTAAATTAATTATAGTATTATTTCAAGTATAGTAGAATTTAAAATGAATGTATATTTTGTTTGTCCAGTTTGAGAATTACTCCTATAATAATTTGAGATGTGATGAACAGTTATAATAATAATTAAATAATAATTATTATATTTTATTAAATTATATAATGAAAACACTCAAAATAATAATATTTATTTATTGAATTATATTTGTCATGAACTCAAATCTTACCGGCCAACTTTGACTCTTTTAAGTTTTTAAGGTTTCCGGTTTACTCCAATACAATTTGTTACATCAAAAATTAATTTTTACATTCTTATTTAGGTACGCGTCAACACGATATAAAACATTTCCTTACATGTTTTTATATACGTTTTGAGATGATCTAGTCCATGTTTTATTCAGAAACAAGTCGCGTGAAATATAAAATGTTTTCATTTAACGGTATAAATACAAGTTACTCCAAGTTTCAACGTAAATATAATTCGAAAATGAGTCGGGACAATTGTAATCTATGTGTTTTTTAATATATGGTTTTACGTGGTCTACGTTTCCATAATTTTGTTGGAAAAAAGGTGGTTCGAGTATAAATTGTTTTCATTCAACGATATAAATTCAAGTTATATTTACGGTTGGACGCAAATTTTGTCCAATTACAAGTCGGGTCGATTGTTAATCTATACTTTATTAAGCCGTGTACGCTGCTGCCACAACGCGCGTCCAGTGAAAAGCTAGTTAAGTTTTATTTGCAAACTGCTACTTGATTGCTACGTTTAGGTTGAACATATCCTCGTCAAGATCATTCGCTTGAAATATACATTTTTTCATTTTCAAACTCTTTTAAGTTTTAACATGAATAACTTTGATCATTTCAAATGAATAAGACACCCTCGTCATTCTTATCAATTTGACACTAATAAAATAGCATTATGTCTTCCACTTAAACACACAAACAACAACATTGACATTATGTCATTATTGGTATATGTAACCATATAATATAGTAACCTTTCTAACCATCGACGTCACATTATATTCAAGTGTTTTCATATAAAGTTTCACACCATAAAAAATACCAACTTTGGCTAATACATGTATCAAAAATATTTTATTGGCTACAAACACAAAACGTTCCTCATATATTGGAGATCGATTTGGAGTTAAATATTATAACCACAAGATTCTACTTATCTGCCATGTGTAGTATATGTCATCATATCAATCAATATAAATTTTAATATTTAAATATTAAGATTCGTATATTCAATATCAACGTGGGTTGCCGGTTGCCCCCCAATGGGTCCATAATTTGGTAATTTATAACATTATTGTGGTTGAGGTGGTTCCGGTTTAGTGTTGTGACTTGTGAACACTTTCTATTCCTTCGTACTCTGGCTATATGGTGTCTATTTTCCCATCACTGACCACTTTCTAAATTATTTACTTTAATTAAATGTATGAAGTAATATATAAAATATTAATTTGGAGCTTATAAAATATTTTTAAGAGTATTAAATCTCTCTAGGTAATTAAGAAAATGACAAGATAACAAAGAAAATAATTGAGTAAATAATAAGAGTAAATTACCATTTGCATCCCTAACGTTTTCTCATTTTAACCATTTGCATCCCTGTTGTTTCAAAATTACCATCTGACCCCTAACTTTTTAATTTATTTCCGTTTGAGTATCCGTCATTTCATTTTTACCTCCATTTGAGTTTAACTGACTAATACTGTTAGTTTTTCTGTTAAAATTATTACTAAAAAGACTAAACTACCCCTAATAAATATAAAAAAATAAATTAAACCAATCTAACAACATCATCTTCTTCATTTACCATCACACTCTCTCACTCTTCTCCCCCTCTCCCTCTCCACCACCATTTGCACATCACTACATCTTCTTCTTCATTCACCACCACCAACCAACCACCACCGCTCCTCCGGCCACCACACCACCACCCATCGCCACCCCTCCTCCCGTCACTTCACCACCACCATCCACTCCTTTCCTCGTCGCACTTACAGAGGTTTGGTTCGTCGGAGATGAGGTTTGGCCAGAATGTTCCCGGCGGCACTTACATATCTGGTTCCCAGCGGTGGGAGGGCAGTGGGAAGGCGTCGGAGAAGAAGCTCCGTTGGCCGGAGGTGAAGCTCCGGCACTTACAGATCTGGTTCCCCGTCGCACTTACATGGATTGTTGGACACGAGGGTGTTGGGTTGAGGGCCACACGGAGGAGCAGGTGTCGGTCCACCACCGCCACCGCAGCCACCGCAGCCCCCTATCACCACCACCACCACCGCAAATCACCATAACATCAGCAACCCCGTCACCACCACCACCGCAGCCCCCCATCACCACCACCAACGCAACCCCCCCTAACCACCACCACCAACGCAACCCCCCAACCACCACCACCAACGCAGCCCCCTACCACCACCACCACCGTAGCCCCCCCATACCACCACGCCACAAACAGTCACCACCACCGCCGTCCCTCCATCACGACGCTGCCTGTACCATACAAACCCACTTCAGAGCCTTCCTCATACGGATCTAGGGTTTGAAATTTGGTTGATTGTGGGTTGAATTGGGGATTCAGTGGGTTGAATTGGGGTTTGAAGATGTGGAAGATGTGATTTTTATTTTTATATTTAATTCTTAGGGGCATTTTAGTCTTTTTATAGAAGAATTAACGGAAAAACTAACGGTGTTAGAGTTTTGGATACAAATGGATATAAAAATAAAACGTTAGGGGGCTGACGGCAATTTTGAAACCGCAGGGATGCAAGTAGTTAAAATGAACAAATATCAGAGATGCAAATGGTAATTTACTCAAATAATAATTAACTAGCTATAACCCCCTGCGCGTTGCCGCGGGATAGTACGCGCTGTGATAAAATATAGATCATTATAGATACGACTCATTTTCAAATTAAATTTACGTTGAAACGTAGGGTAACTGAAATTTATATCGTTCAATGAAAATATATTAGATTTGATCAAACTCTTTTTCAAACAAAATTTATATTAAAACATAGACCAACTCAAAATATACATACAAAAACACGTGTTGTGACGTCGTATTCCACGTGATAAAGTATATATTACAATCGTCCCGACTTGTTTTCGAACTATATAGAATAACTCAGAATACATACAGTCGAATGAAAACATATCATATGAATAGTATTTGACCCGACATGTTTTCAAACAAAACTTACGACGAAACGTAGAACAACTCAAAACGTACTTAAAAATAAACATGAAAGCGTTTCATAGTTGACCCGACTATTTTATCATCTGTTTAAATTTATATAAAATCATTTCATAAAATTTATCAAAAATTCTTTTTGTAACTAAAATAAAACAAAGAAAAATTACAAAAATTCTTAAGACTTGAGTAACATCCTAAATTTTATGGAAATGTGAAGAAAATGAAATCAAATAAAAGTGAGTAGTTGAGTGTAGAGGGACCAGTATGTAAATAATAGTACTTTAGTGATAAATGTTTAAAACTGTAAAAATTCCTTGTAATTACCAACATTAGTTATTAATATATATAGTAATTTCTCATCCCTAATGTTTGATGACTACTTACTAGCTAACACCGTATTCAATAGCGGCGTGTGTAAATGATCATGTGACATTGACAAACTTTATATCTTTATTCTTTTGTTGTTCTTGCATCATATGCACCTCTTCTCTAGGATGGAGTTTACTTTCTTTCCTCATTCTTGATGCGCAACTTCTCCCGCTCAAACTCATTTTTTGTCCTTGACATTTCTTTGTTGAAACAAGTAAATTCTAAAACGATTTTAAGTAGCTCTAATTGGTTCGCCGATAATAACATAGTAGGGTTCTTTCCTTTTTGTTGCGACCTTAGCGACCCTTCATGTTTGTGGAAACCCTCATCGTCATCATTAAAGTTGAAGGGATACTTAGCTTCTAAGATCTTAATTGTGTGTGTATTTGATTTAAATGTCTTGCCTTCTTTTGATGATTGGTTAGCATACTTAGTAACCTTGAGAGAGACACTAGTCCACTCCGGATGCTTTTTAAGAATGTCTCATGTCAATAGGTAAGTAAAGCACATCCATAAAAGTTCAAATAATCTCTATGTGCCATCTTCGATATGCCCTCATCTTATTGACTACTTTAATTTGATGGCGTTCATATAGTTCTATACCGACAAATTTGGTGATCTTCGCGTCCATATCCTTAAATTCACTTGATAGACAGTACGCCTGCTATGACCCAATTATGATTCAATATGGCTAATAATTCGTTTCCAAAACGAGTAATCTTGTTGTCCATAACCCGCTTTCAGGTCTTTGAATTGTTGATCCAAGCCTGCTCGTCATACTGGGATATTTAAATATATAAAAACAAGAAAATAGTATTTTTTATATTTATTCATCTCAACTTTTTAACAGTAATACTCTACAAATGATAAATATAATCCATAAGTTATGATTATCTTCTATATTTTTATATTAATTTTTTGCTAGTAAATATCAAAATACTCATGATGTCAATTTGATTAAAGTTAGATAATAAATATAATCCATAAGTTATGATTATCTTCAATATTTTTATATTATTTTTTCTAGAAAATATCAAAATACTCATGATGTCAATTTGATTAGAGTTAGATAATATGTTATAATTTTGGTTTAGAGTTTATATAAATATATTCAGGTTTTAATATAAGAATCTTAACAAATGAACTAACAAGCAAGCCAATGAACTGATTTTACTTTGTCTCGGGCTCGACTCGGTTCCTCTAGTATACAAACGTAACGATCTCAAGAGAGCTTCTTTTCAAATGACCTTGGAATAAACCGCCACGAGTTTTATGGACGACCCTACACACATCTCCTTCATGCATGATTGAAATAATTGAATTAATTTATCTTCAAACTATTCAATCATAAATATGTTTTGAATTATTGAGGTTCATAATCACTACAAAAGCGCCCCCAACAGACTCCACATAAGAAAAACAAATTACCAGTTATTTGTTGATAATTCATTGGTATTTATAGTTCCATAACACTTCTTTTTGGTGATATTCATCGATAATTACTTAATGATGTCATCCATCGATGAAGCTTAATTGTGCAGGAGTGAATATCAATTCACGTTTAGTTAAACTTTGAGTTATATCATGTCCTTTAAATTAACCTATACATAACTTAAATCTTCTATACTTGAATTTTCATTTTCCCTTTGCATTCATTCTTGTCTTTTCTCCATGATTATTGATGGACCACGATACACTAACAATGAGCTCCATAGCTCTTGAATATATTGAAGGGTCAACCGATCCAACAAAACCGTAATGCATTCCATTTGATACGAATATCCGTCAGTTAAGGGAAGGTGGATTTTATTATTAAAAAAAGTAAAACTAACCGTTTTAGCACAAAAATAGAAATGACGGCCAGGATTTGTAGCCGTTTACGAAGATTAATTAACTTGTTGGACTCCACGTGAACAATACAAATCACCATGAATACATGACCTAAAGGCCTAATATAACTCTTGTTAAGCAAACAACTCGTTTTTGAAAGCTAACAATGTCTGAAAGACCAACCCGTACAAAACATGATCTATAGATCAAATTTATAATTTAACCTAAACCAGACCAAAAATGTACTTACTCTAATATATAATATTATATTCGTACGTGTTGTATATCTGACTTGCATTTTTGTCGCTTTGAACTTTTTGTGTGTACTATATGCACAACTAGGTGTGTATGAAGTACAACCCATGAGCATGATAGAAGTTATTATAGTTCGGTCCCGGGTTCCATTGAATTTGAATCAAACTGGATTGAAAATCGATCTGTTGATGAAAATACTAGCAGTTTTGATCCTAAAGAAGCTCATACAAAGCAACATGTTTCGTGTTACAAAATATAATGATAATAAAAAGCCTGGTTACAATGTTGTATGACCAGATTCAATGAACCGGAGCCTACACATCACAAACAAACAACATCAGATTTTTCAAAACAAATTAAAGGATACACACCACAAAAAATAATTACTAAAAACAAAAAGGATAATAAAATAATTCATAATGTGATCTCATGAGGCTAAACAGCATAATGTGATAACATGTCATGATAGTGACTTAACTATAATACGTTCACCAACAAATCACATATGCTCCACCCTTGTCACATTTGTTTTTCACTGGAAAGTTAAACGTCTGTTCAACGTTCTAAGCGACTGTTCAAAGGTAAGCGGCGATTCAACTTTTCAGTGAAAACCAAAAAAATTCTTTTCATTTATTTACTTATAATAAAAACGGTTGTTATTTATTTTTAATGTGTAATTTTTGATACGACATAAAATTCCACCAATTATTTGATAAAAACAAGATTCTGTAAGTTGTATGATATAGCATAAAATTCCGTCATAAGCTACTTTATAAACTCTATGTTTCTTTTATTTCTTCATCGCATCTTTTAACATCTCATTCTTTTCTTTAATATCATATTAGTTTTTATCAAAAAAGTATTACATAATGTCGAGCTTTCACGAAATCCACCCAAATGTGATAACTAATTTCGACCTTTCACCCAACTTTGGTTACGTTATTGTCAATCAAACATCATCACTTAGGAATTTTAGAACCAAGAAAAGTAACTGTCCCTTTCAAATGGTAGGAAAACATTAAATGAAAATGATGATATATTGGGTGTTATGGGTGTTATGTGATGAACATAATCATCATCTACACAACACATAGAGGGGCATGCATGTGTAAAAAATTATGTAATAGTGAAACCCATCGATGGAATAGACGATCAGGAAGAATATGAAGTCACATGGCATTCAATCAACACTAAAGGAAGAGCAAAACAAACAATGTGTCTACGATTAAACTCGTATTTAAAGCATGTCAAAAGATACACATATGTTGAAAATAACGAAGAACTCCAACGCAGGTTATGTTATATTAGTTTATCAAATGGTTTGATGATCCATCATTTGTTCATTCAACATCATTGGAGAAATAGCGTGCATTTTTGTATGTGTTGCTTATAGATGTTACTGATGTAGATTACCGTGGTCTACTGAAAAACAAGTTAAATTTAATACTTAGCTCACTTATACTAGTACGAGTAAGTAATGTCGTCTTCACAAGGCATTTGTGAAAAGTGTGACTATAGTTCAATGATTTTAAATTGATTAAGAAAACAACTTTGAATTCACGATTGATTTAGAAAACAATATTGAAAAGTAACAAACTTAATTGATTTTAAAAATAATAATTAAAAGAAGGATCCACTCCAGGTTTAGGTTTGTAGAACATAAGTTAGTTATACTTAGCAAACAATCACATCCATATAATTGTACTGGTTTAATTAATTTCAATGATAGAGACAGAACGGTTTATAAACGGACCTATTCACAAACTACCAATTTCAAATTGCTAATCAAAACCTAACATTCGCAATATTCATAATGTAAAAAAACAAAAAACTAATAAGAGTTACATTAAGATTCAAAACAAACCAAAACCATTTAAAAAATCATTTAATAAATAAAATCATAGGCTTAACATGCCAATCAAAACTTCAATCCAATCTAAGAGCAATTAATGTTAAACAAATATCACAAATACAAACCTTACAATAGAAGAAGATCACAGGTGGTTTGGCCGCTCATAGTCTTCATGGAATCAAATTCAGTTGTTGTAGAAATCGATTGCATAAAAGGATGGATCCGTAGGTGTTCTCTGCTCTGAAAATCTCCTCCTGTAAAAACGACTTGTGAAGAATGATTTTGTAGTCCCCCTTTTACCTTTAATTAAGTCACAAAAATCTAAAAAATCACATTCGTCAGCACAAGGATGTAATTTACGTCCTTAGGGACGTAATTTACTACATTCATGAAACAGAAAAATTTCTTCCAGTTATACGTCAGAGTTTGCCTGCTTTATTTTGTCTGATTCTGGCATAGGACGTAATTTACGTCCCCTATGATTTTTTCTTCACTTATTCCATTTTGCAAGTCTTGCTTCCTTCTTAAGATTACGGCTTCCATTCTAACTCCCGAAAAACACCCGAATTGTGACCATTGAGCTTCGAAAATATGAAAATCAATCAAATCTAGAATTACTTATGTTTTCACACTAATAAACATATAAAAACTTATAGTTGAACATGTTACACTGAAAAACATGCTACACTGAAAAACACCAACACATCACATCCCCGCACTTGAGTTTTGCTGGTCCCAAGCAAAGGTGTTATGCAATCATTTAGAAACCCATATTAGATAATTTTTTTAGTTATACCAACTCTTTGTTAAGATCCAAGGTCATATCCTTATTCACAAGACTTACAAGATTCAGTAGATTTACATTCTAGTAAATCAAATGATATGCAAGTAAAATAGAAAATCACCAAACAAGTCTTAACTTGCTTCTAATTTTTATCTCCATGCATACACCCCTTATAATTATTCACTCATCTTGCTTTTATATATGAACTAGTAAAAGATGTAGTAGTATAATCACTCAATGACTATGTATGCCATCATGTTAGAATAATCTTATACCACAATCACACCTCCACCAACTTACATAAATGTTACATACATCAGAAGGACTCACGGGTTTTGAGCTTAGAGATAAGTAGAAAATTTTTGGCTTTTTAAAGTGACTAAAATGAAATATGTATATAAAAACCGTCAAACAATCTCTATTACACATAAACTAACCAGTCTAGGTAACTTTTGACTCATTATTGAATAACTTTCATATTTTTTAATATTTTCTATATTCTCTTTTTTTTCTTCTTTTTTTGCATTTTTAATTTTTTCAACAAAAAAACTATGCATTTTTCTACTCCGAACATTACCAAGGTCTGTAATTAATCGATACTTTGGTTTTCTGCATCGGGTTTGATAAAAACTCACTTAAGGCTCAATATGGCTACTAAAGGATATAATCGAATAATAATAATCAAATTGTAGTAAGTAAAAAGGATCCTAAAATGCTTTTATACTCTATATGTAAATATCTAGTATATGGTCACGGTATGCATCAAGTAACACAAGTTCTACAATAGATGTAACATATGGCTTATTCTCAAACAAATAAATGCATATAATTGTGTTTTAAGCAGTACTAGGCTCTAACTCTCACTAAGAAAGAAATAGAGTTGTTGATATGTCATTTATTTATTATACTAAAAGCTTGTTAAGCCTAGTTAGCCTTTCCTACACATAGTAGAAAATCACTTGCTATAAAACCTTTATCCTGCAATTTAAAGAATTTGACCATAATCAATGACCTATAACAATGTGTTAGTACCTGTAAAAGAGAATTTTTTTTTCAAAAAATTTTAAATTTTTTTAAATTTTCATTCTCCAAATATTGATTCCCTCCCATGGTTCCCTATCCCCACGCTTGATATATATTGTCCCCAATGTATGAGATGATTTATTTGACATTCCCAAATTTCATCACCTCAACCATAAACCCTAAACATATGACATAACACAATTAAACATACTACCATATTCTTAAACAATAACGTCACACCAACCTGATCATATAATTGTTTAACACCTCCAACTATAAATTAATATAAATAAAATCAAAGAAGGTACACATGGACCTGATCACAGATGATCAAATGTGCCTCAACGTTGTTATATGGGGGTTGTGGGTAAATCTGACCAAACACATACCTAAATATGATCCTAAACTTCCATGTGCTTTCCCGCACTTGTGTGTTTGCATTGGATGAATAAAACTAAAAATGCAAAACAATAACTAAAAACACAAAAACTAAAAACACAAAAACTAAAAGAACAATAAAACTCACTTTCGAAGGAATCACGATTACATTTAGCATATGCAACAAGCTTTTTAAACCACTCGGTAGGCCCGAGTGGACGAGTAGAGTCTCTTGAGGGTTTCTAATGAACACACCCATAAAGTTAAAAACAAATAAGAACATAAAAAATTGAAAATTAACAAAATATTTTAGGTTACCTCCCAAGTAGCGTTAAGTTTTAGGTATTCAGCCAGACTATACCCGTCACCTTTAAGGTGGTTAAAGTGCACATTTTCCTACCGAGTACCTAGCAAATGCTCGGTAGTAGACATGGTTGTTTCACAACTTCTTTCTATTGATTGGCATGTAAAATGAGAAGTTGTTGTGAAACCATTTCATGATGATCGATCCATGTCTTGCAGTCTTAGTTACTTTTTATTTCTTCTCAAACCTTTATCTCTAACTTTGTTGGCTGGAGTAATCAATACGAAAGAAAGGTCAAAATAAACTCACATAGCCTCAATCTCTATTTGGATTCAAATAGCCTTCTTCATGCTCTTGAAGATCTATAACCTCTTCATCCATTTCATCATTACCCACGATCGGTGCAATTATAAACTCCTTAACTATTGAACTAATCTTATTCTCTTTAAGACTCTACACATATTTTTATTATCACCTCAACCATGATGGTTTCGCCCTTAAGTTTTTCAACAATTAAGGCAATCGGTGTGTATTATTCTCCACATCCTTTTCTACAATTTTTGAAGATATCCATGCTTGTTTTTCCTGATACCTTTCAATACTCGAAAGGCCTTGCTGACTAATTTGTTGTTTCTTCCATAATTGATCATACTTGTAGTCTAACAAATTTATACAGTTTTGCTTTGATAGATGAGGTTTAGCCAACTATTGATCAATTTGGAACAAAATGTGATTTTCTTAAAAATTTCAAGTCAACTTTAGATAGATAAGCCTTTTGAAATGACCTAGGTTATTGAGTTGAGCATTGATAGTAGATCTCTTGATTATAAATGCCCTAGTTGTAGTTACCTTGAGTGTATTCTTGAGGATCCACGTATGTTAGATGAGGATAGTCGTAGCCATAATTGTTATACTCTCCCTAGTAACTTAAGCTTTATTCTATCTCTAGTTCATAACTATTGTAATCGCAATCTTGTCCTGAATAATCATCATTTTAGATTGATAATAAACTTGATCATCTGGTGGAAGTGACTCATAGTATAGATAAGATGTGTGTATAACTTCATCATCCTTATAATTTGCCTTCATATATATTTTGACTTCGAATAGTATCACTTTCACATTCCTTATATGTTTTATCTCTTCTAGAACACAGGAAATTCTTGAACCCAATGGGATTAGCTCCCGCAACATGAACATGGATCAAAATCTTCATCCCAATTCATGATGCGATCAAATTCTTTGAGATTTTATCATGACTACAAAGAGATTACCCAGATATGCATGCATAACGCGATCACCTGCATATGAAAAAACACTTAAGTAACACTGATTGAATAAATAAAACTAAACAAACAAAAGAAATTAATGAAGAAAAACACTTCGCACACTAATTCCCTGGTAAAGGTTCCATTTTAATGTAGATTGTCATGGTCTATCAAAAATAAGTTTTAAACTAAGATTTAGCTCACCTATACTAGTATGGGTAAATAAGGTCATCTTCACGAGCTAGGAATATGCGGAAAGTGTACTTGTAGTTCAAAGACTTTAACTTGATTCTAAAATAACTTGAATTCACAAATAATTTAAAAAACAATATTGAAAAGTAACAAACTTGATTGATTTTGAAAACAATAATAAAAGAATGATTCACTCCGGGTTTCAAATTTGTAAAACACAATTTGTAAACTAGTTATACTTAGCAAACAATCAGATAGACATAACTATATTGGTTTGATTAATTATAGTTAGATAGAATGGGTTGTAAACGGACCTATTCACAAACTACCAATTTCAAATTGCTAATCAAAACCTAACACTCATAATATGCATGATGTAAAGAAATTAAAAACTGATGAGAATCAAATTAAGATTCAAAACAAACCAGAACCATTTAAAAAAATCAACCAATAAGTAGGATCATATGGCTTAACATGCCAATCGAAATTTCAATCCAATCTAAAAACAATTAATGTTAAACAAATATCATAAACATAAACCCTATACTCGGAGAAGATCACAGGTGGTTTAGTTGCTCAAGGTATTCATGGAATAAAATTCAATTGTTGTAGGAATCAATTGCATGAAATGATAGATCGGTAGGTGTTCTCTGCTCTGAAAATCGTCCATTGTATGGCAAAAAACGACTTAGTGAAGAATGATTTCGTAAACCCCCTATTACCCTTTAATTAGGTCACACAAATCTAAAATTCGCAGTTATAAGCATAATATCGTTCTGTTATACATCCTAGTTTGTGTGTTTTGTTTTGTTTGATTCTGGCATAGGACGTAAATTACGTCCATACACTATCATTTTTTCTTCACTTCATCCATTTTTCAAGCCTTGCTTCCTTCGTGAGTTTCAGACTTTCATTCTAACACCCGAAAAACACCCGATTTGTGACCTTTTAGCTTCGCAAACCTGAAAATCAATTAACTCTCAAAGTAATTGTGTTTTCAGATTAATAAAACTTAAAAACACATAATTAAACATGTTATTACACTGAAATACACCGACACATCAGTCACGTACATGAAGAATAAGCACAACTATTTCCTTACATTATTGGTATAACATTAATTGACAAGAAATTTTGTGTTGTTTTCTCCTTTATGTGTAAAGAATGGATGAAAACTTGTTGGACCAAAAGAACCAATGAGCCAAGATCAGGAAAACCTCTAAGTCCCACATGACATCACAACAACTGCTGAAGACCTTCATCAGCAGTTTGACAAAGTCTGAAGAATCAAAGTCTGAAGATCAAAGATCTGAAGTACAACAGCTGAAGATCCTAAAGTGCTAAAGATAAGTACTAAAGTCTGAAGTACTGAAACATACAAGTACTGAAGACTTCAAGTACTGAAGACAAGTGCTGAAGATCAAAAGTTGAACTGAAGAACTGAAGATCATCTACTGATGCACAAAGTCTGAAGACAAAGACTGAAGACATCAGCTGATGACATCTACTGAAGTCATCAGCTGATACATCATCTGAAGCCCAAGTCTGAAGAACAAGTGCTGAAGCTTCAGAGTTTGTCACAATAGCTGAAGAAGTCTTCTTCAGTTGTTGTGATGGTTTTTCTCTTTCAGTAGTTTTGTTTATCTTTTCAGTAGTTTGTACAACAGCTGAAGAGCTTGTTCTTCAGCTGTTATAGTTCAGTAGTTATAAACGACTGAAGAGTTTGTTCTTCAGTTGTTGTAGGCTTTCAGTAGTTTCCTTTTTCAGTACTTGTAATAGGTAGACAGCTTTTGTAAGAAGATGTCAGATGTTGACATCTTCAGTAGTTTATGTTCTATCAGCTGTTAGTTTAATAATCGGTTGATGTCACTGTCAAGTGACATCATCATCCATCCTTTGTCGTCTATAAAAGGATGGTGAACCATGCTGTATTAGGTGCCGAAACGTGTGAAGTTATAGAAAACATCTTTTGCAGATCTTTTCTCTCTCTATGTTTGTACTTTTACATGTAAAATCTTTTGTGTTCTTGCTGTAATCGTTAATTACTGTGCTAAATCCGCTGCGAACATAATCTAATTGATCAAACTAGAGGCTGAGATCCTGTCAAATGGTATCAGAGCAGGTTAATCATTGATCAATTTCACTATTGATCATTTGAAACTGCTCTTTTGATCTCTACGTTTGATCGAATTAGCAATTTGCAAGAATTAGCTATAGAGAGTAAGATTCTGCTGTTTCTGGCCATAAACTTGAGGTTCTCTGGTGGTTTCGAGCTATATTTGTTTTGCTTAAACTTGTTTTTGACTAAAATCTGAGATGACTACACCAACGAACGATCCTCACAATACTGGTTCCTCAACCAAGCCTCCGATGCTTGTGAGGAATGAGTATAACATATGGCAACGTCGTATGCTTCACCACTTGTCTTTCAACAGTGCTGGTTGTTGGAAGTCAGTGGTGCATGGACCATACAAGCCTATGGTGAGCGTCCCTGAATCCAATGAACAGGTTCCGAAGAAACCTGAACAATATTCGAACGAAGATCTTAAGCTGTTCGAAATTGATGCTAGAGCCCATGGAATTTTAGCCATGGCTATTCCAAATGAGATTTATTTAGGGCTTTTGCATCATGAAACTGCTCATGACCTATGGGTTGCTCTGAAGGAACAATTTGGAGGAACCGATTCGGTCTTAGCAAATACTAGGGAAATCCTCGCCCAACAATATGAGACATTCTCTCATAGGAAGGGTGAGACTCTGACTCAGCAGTTTGAGTGGTTCTCTTCTTTGATTTCTGAGTTGAAGATGGTCAAACAAGAGTACTCCAACAGCCAGATGAACAACAGGTTCCTCAGATCACTGCCTAAGAGATGGGACACTTATACCATTGTCCTACGCTCCAGTGCAAATCTGGATACTCTATCTCTCACCCAACTTCATGGGAAACTGCTCACATTTGAGAGAGAGATAGAGCAAAAGAGGAAGTTGTCCACCTCTGGTAAGCTCGCTGATGACTTTGTCCAAGACAATGCTGCCTTGATAAGTCAGGAGTCAGAATATGCTACATCAGAAAGTTCTATGATGAGCATATTGATTTCTCTACCAACTCTGAACAAGCTTTTGTTGGTGTTAGTAGTAGTTCAGAAGCAGTGGTGATAATCTGTGTTTTCTGATGGAGGACTTGAAGGGCATTCCAGATGATGATCTGGAAGAGATGGATATTTTGAACCAAATAGCAATGATAAATATCAGATCTCAGAAGTTCTACAAGAGAACTGGCAGGAAATTCCCTGGTCTCTCTGGCAAAACCAAAGTTGGTTTTGACAAGAGCAAGTTGAGGTGTCACAAGTGCTAAAGGATTGGACACTTTGCTAGAGAATGTAGATCATCTGGATCTAACTCCTCTGCACCCTTTGTGACTTTTCCCAGCAATAGCTCACAGCACAGAGGGCAACATTCCTCCAGTTCTGGCCATCCATCACAAGCACAGGCATCACCTGCCTATTTTGTGCCTCAGGGTCATATGCCATACCCTTACCCCTGCTACTATGTGCCTCAACCCAGTCAATCTCAAGCACCTTCTGCTCAACAACCACATGCTCTTCCTGAGCCTCAATCTTCCCAATCTCATCATCAAACACAACCTCAACAACACAGCTTCTTCACCCCAGGAGTTGTTGACTGGAGTAGTCTGCCAGATGATCTATCTGGTCAGGAACAACTACTCCAAGGTGCTGGTTAACATGGTGGTGATAATCCATTTGGAAATCTTACTCTGATGGCCCTTGAATCTGCTGAGGGGTCATCATCCAATGCCTCATCGCAGGTATCCTCTGAGGCCAAAGCCAAGCTTTGTTCTGAATCATGCATAGCAGCATTTGCTTCTATTAGAGAAACAAATGTAGCTTTAATAGATAAAAATCTTGAGCTAGAGCACACAATTTCCAAAAAGAAAGCTGAATTTGAGGTTGCACTAAATGAGAAAAATGATGAGATTTACAAGCTTAAATGCCAAATCAAAGATGATAATGCTAGGGAAGATGTACTTCTAGAGAAGTACAGAGACCTCAAGGAAACTCTTACAACCACCCAAGTTGAGTGTGATCGATGGGTGCAATCATGCAAGGGTTTTGAAATGCTTCTTAGCAAGCAATCAGCTTCCAATGTGAAGTTTGGCATTGGTTATAATCACACTGCTCCTCCTACAGATTTTACTTCAAGAGCAGAAGTTGAATCTGATGGAGAGAGCAATAACCAATCCTTCTCATCATGTGACCTACTATCTTCTGATTCAGCATCATCAGAGATAGAAGTCAGCATTAACTCCTGCCAAAACCAATCAGCTAATGCTACAACAGCTGATGGTTCAAATGCTGACTGTCACATGATCAAAAGGTTGATCAACTCAGGTTTTGTCACTAGAAGTACTGAAAGTACTGGAGAGCAAGTGATAACATCTGAAGTTCAAACCTCAACTACTGTCAGCACTAAAGAGAAGAAAACTGACAGTAGAAAAGGTTTGAAGACAACTAAAGAAGAAGTAAGGAAACAGGTACTAAAGGGAAGAAAACTGCTAGTACTGATAACAAACAGCTGAAGAACAAGTCTTCAGCAGTTTCATCTTCTTAAGTTGATGATCAACATAAGATGAAGAAGAAGCCATGTGAAGTATGTGGCTTGTTCAATCATCTTACTTATGATTGCTGGTACAAAAGGGGTTCCAAACTCAAACAAAAGGAGAAAATTAATGAGGACATAACTAAAATGAAGAATGAGTTTGAAACCAAGTTTGTACTAGCAACATCAAAGCCTGAAATCCCTAAGCCCAAAGCTAAATCTAAAAAGAAAGTAGGGGTTACTCAGGCGACAGCTGAGGTTGCTCAAAAGAAGGTGGTGCAACATAGGAATCCATCATCAGCAAGTCCCAATGTGTCTGAAGAGCTGAAAGCTTTATCACAAAGTCAGACACAACTGGTGATCATGGTTCAGCATCTAATGGGAAGAGTCAACCATTTAGATGCTCCTGTGTTGAAACCACAGAAAAGGAAGTCCAAGCCAAAGGGTTCCTCTTCTGCACCATCTCCTTCACCTCAGGCTGTTACACATAACACACCTGTTAGTGTTGCACCTGTAGTAGAAACAGACCCAAAACCAAACAGGTTTGGGTCTCTAAAACTAACTAACATGTGGTTATGATTGCAGGGTTCTTCAACATGCCAAAGAAGCATCTGGTATGTAGACAGTGGAGGATCTATGCACATGACAGGAAGCAGCTCCCTTCTTAATGACTACTCTCAAGGAAAGAAGGGATTTGTCTCCTTTGGCAATGATGCAAAGGGTTACATCATCGGAAAAGGCTTTGTTTCCAATGGGGAAATAAGGTTTGATGATGTTAACCATGTGGAGAATCTCAAGTACAACCTCTTGAGTATTAGTCAAATGTGTGATAAAGGCCATGTAGCCCTTTTCACAAGCAAGAACTGTCGGATTCTGTCATCTAAAGTTCTAAGTTTGATTGACAAGGTGTTGGATGAATACACTCTCCTGAAGGCCAACAGGACAGGAAGAGTGTATGCCTTAGATCTTTCCAAAAAGATAGATCTAAAAGGCCATCCTTGCCTATTCTCCAAGGCCTCTCCTCAAGAATCTACTCTATGGCATAGAAGGCTGGGGCATGTTAATTTCAAAAACATGAATCAGCTGATAAGTCATGGTTTAGTAAGAGGATTGCCTTTGAAGGAGTTCAAGTGTGAAGATGACTGCACTGCTTGTTTAAAAGAAAAACAACACAAAGTTTCATTCCCTTCAATAGAAGAACCAAAGTCCACTGCCTGCTTGCAGCTCCTGCACATGGATCTCTTTGGTCCTGTCAGAGTGATGAGCATGGCCAAGAAGAAATACTGCCTGGTAATTGTGGATGATTATTCTAGGTTTGTATGGACTTTCTTCTTGCACTCCAAGGATGAAGCAGCCAAGACTATCATGAACTTTGTGTTATTTGCAGAAAAGCAGTATTCCCTGCAGGTCAAGTGTGTGAGGAGTGACAATGGAACAGAGTTTAGAAACCATACACTTGATGACTTCTACCTATCCAAGGGAATTAAAAGGCAGTTTAGTATTCCTAGAACTCCTGAGCAGAATGGAGTGGTGGAGAGAAAGAACAGGACTCTCATTGAAGCTGCAAGGTCAATGTTGGCTGACTCAGGGCTGCCACTGACCTTTTGAGCTGAAGCTGTCAATACAGCTTGCTATGTACAAAATAGAGCTTTAGTGAATAAGAGGTTGATGAAGACTCCTTATGAAGTTCTTCATCATTTGGCCCCTCTAATTTCATTCTTTAGAGCCTTTGGATGTCCATGTTTCATTCTCAACACTAGAGACCCACTCCAGAAGTTTGCTAGTAAGGTGGATGCAGGGTATTTCGTTGGTTATTCATCAACTTGCAAAGCATATAGAGTCTTCAACTGTAGGACAAAGAAGGTTGAAGAAACTCTACATGTTAAGTTTAATGAATCTCCAAAGGACAAGATTCCACAAAACCCTGTGGAGTTGTTTGATTTGGACATACTGCAATATGTTCCTTATCAACCTCCAGCTGTTGAGCCTGTCAACAGTTCTCCACCTGGTGGTACTGATGATGATGAAGTCAGTACTCACCTCTTCAGGTTCAGTGACAACCTGCCTGAGTTCACTAAACCTGATGCTCCTGTAGCCTCAGCAGCTCCATCCACAACTAATGCTGATGAGATTTCTGCTTGCTCTACTTCATTTGAGCTGCCATCCTCCAAATGGTTTCAGGAATCTCTATCACCATCTGTTGCTGCTGATGGGTCTACAAACACTTGCACAGATATTATAGTTTATCAAGAGCTGAAGAATCACCCCACATCTCAAATCATTGGTGATATCAATGCTGGAGTTTCAACCAGGAATCAATTGTCCAACTTCTGCTTCTATGCTCTCTTCATCACTCAGCAAGAGCCAAAGAACTATCATGTTGCCTTAAGAGACAATGGATGGGTGGAAGCTATGCAGCTTGAGCTTCTTCAGTTCAAGAAACAGCAAGTGTGGGAGCTTGTTCCATTACCCAAAGGTAAGTGTGCTATAGGCACCAAATGGGTATTTAGGAACAAAACAGATGAGAAGGTCCAAATCGTCAAGAACAAGACCAGGCTGGTTGTCCAGGGGTTTGCACAAGAGGAAGGCATCGATTATGATGAGACATTTGCCCCTGTGGCCAGACTGGAAGCAATCAGACTATTCTTAGCTTATGCTGCTTTTCACAGTATTAAGGTTTATCAAATGGATGTCAAAAGTGCCTTCTTATATGGAAAAATAAAAGAAGAAGTTTATATGTGTCAACCACCAGGCTTTGAGGACAATAAACATCCTGATTGGGTGTACAAGCTTGATAAGGCTCTTTATGGGCTGAAGCAAGCTCCTAGAGCTTGGTATGAGACACTATCAACTTTTCTTCTCCAAAATAAGTTCACTAGAGGCACCATTGATAAAACCTTATTCATTAAGACTGTGGGACAACATAAGCTCCTTGTTCAAATTTATGTAGATGACATCATCTTTGCATCCTCTGATCTAAAGTTGTGTGATGAATTTACAAAGCTTATGAAGCTAAGGTTTGAAATGAGTGCTATGGGAGAATTACAGTTCTTTCTAGGTTTGCAAATCAAACAACAGGATGATGGAATCTTCATCCATCAGTCCAAATACTCCAAAGAGTTATTGAATAAGTTTGATTTACAAACCTGCAAACCTGTTCTACTCCCATGAGCAGCATCACACAACTAGATGTAGATCAGAAAGGTAAAGCGGTTGATGAAACCCTTTACAGATGTATGATTGGGTCCTTGATGTACCTTACAGCTTCTAGACCAGACATCATGTTTGCAACATGTGCCTGTGCTAGATTTCAGGCTGCACCTAAAGAATCCCATTTGATTGCAGTCAAAAGGATCTTTAGATATCTGCAAGGTACCCAATCACTAGGTCTTTGGTATTCAACTGGGCATTCTTGCAAATTAGTTGCTTTCTCTGATAGTGACTATGCAGGATGCAAAGTCACCAGGAAATCCACTTCTGGTGGTTGCTAATTCCTAGGCAATTGTTTAGTTTCTTGGCAGAGTAAGAAACAAACATCAATTGCTACATCCACTGCTGAAGCTGAGTACATTGCTGCTGCAAGTTGTACATCTCAGATACTCTGGCTTCAAAACCAACTCTTGGATTATGACATTACAGAGACTAAGACTCCATTACTAATGGATAGTGCTTCAGCTCTTTGTATTGTTAAAAATCCAGTCCAACACTCTAGGACCAAACATATAGAGATCAGACATCATTTTATCAGGGATTACTATGAAAAAGGTCTGATTGATCCTAAGTTTGTGCCTAGTGCTGATGAGCTTGCAGATATCTTTACTAAGCCTTTAGATAGTGCCACATTCTAAAATTTGGTACTAAGGCTTGGTATGCTGCAGCTAGATTAATTTGACCAATGCTGATGCTCTCACTTCACAAGTACTGATGAGCAGGTCAATTATAAGTACTGATCAGTAATTTAGTCTTTAGCCTTTCCCAAACTACTGAAGACTAAAATGCTTCAAAGTATTGATGTACATTATTTGTTGATAACAACTGATGTAGTGAGGTGGATTACAACTACTGATGTATTATTTTCAAACAAATAAGTACTGAAGAACAAATTTTGTTCACAAGTACTGATGTGTAATCTTACACAAGTACTGAAAATTTGTTCACCAGCTCTAAAGGGTATTTCATCAGCACTTGTGAACATCTGATCACAAGAGCTGAAGGCATAAATACTCATAAGAGCTGAAGGGTCAATGAAACATCTGAAAGTCAGCCAAAGAGCTGATGAGTAAATGTGGAGGTCAGCATGAAACAACTATTTTGACGGAAACAGCTGATGAGTAATTTTACTCTTCAGCTGATGCCAACAGCTGCTGTTTCATACCCAAACAACTGAAGGACAAAACCATATCCTCAGTAGTTTCACAACTACTGATGACTCACACCAAGTCCTCAGTTGTTTCCAACAACTGAAGCAATACCATGTCTTCAGTAATTCACAACTACTGATGTCAGTAGTTCACAACTACTAAAGGCTAACACCAAGTCTTCAGTTGTTACAACGTCTGAAGATGAATAGCTAGGTCTTCAGTAGTTTATAACTACTAAAGACTAACAATAAGTCTTCAGCCGTTTACAACATCTGAAGGACAAAACCAAGGTCTCAGTAGTTTCAACTACTGAAGACACCCCAAGTTCTCAGATGATTACAACCACAGAAGGTTAAGACCACGTCATCAGTAGTTTCAACAACTGATGACTAACACCAAAACCTTCAGTAGTTTTCTTTCAGCCTCTGCCCTACCCTATATATACCCAACCTTCAGAGCTTTTAATTCTCACTTGACCTAACTTCTCAAAAACCTCTGACCTTCCCATACACCATTAATGGCGACCATGCAACTCAAACCTCGACACAACTGTGTCGCTCATCTCACAAAATCGCCATTCTAGGCCAAATTTCACAACGCCGTCGATCTCATGAATGATTCTCCATACCAAACGGCTTTTCTTCTGAACCCCACCATCTACACCGACTCCCTATCAGAGTTCTGGACGAACATCACCGTCCAAACCGGAGAGAATGATAGCGACGTCTCTCTCCGGTCCTCCGTCAACAACCACCTAGTGGTTATCACTCCAGCTACTATTCGCCAAACCCTAAAGCTGGAGGATGCCACCTACCCAACCTCTTACCCCAAAGGCGCCATTGATCTATCTTTCACAGCCAACGACTATCAGGGCGACCTCTCTGCCACCACCTTGTTGAAGAACCACTTCCCTGATCCCCAACGTCTCATCTTCCACATGGTGAATGTGTGTCTGGCCCCCAAAACATCTTCATGGGACCAGATGTCAACAAGGTGGCAACAGGTATTATATTCTATCTTTGAGAAACAACCACTGAACTTAACTGAAATTATATTTTGGAACTCAAAGACATGGCAGCTAAACCTGTTTAAACCGATGGATTTTATATCCTAGGTTCATTATGGCCATGATAGAAGACCAGCTTCAAGCTGAGGGACTTGTTGGCACTGGGGTCCCTGCTCTGGCTGTTCTAGCCGAGGTATACTCCAGGCACAACACCGACCAATCACTAAAACAGGCTGGCCGGCTGCGAAAACCCACGCAGCAGGAACCCACAGCCTCCACCTCCAAATCCAAGGTCCCCACCAAACCAAAAACCAAAAAGAAGCCCAAAAAGGCTACTCAGGGAGATGAGTCCCCTGAGGATGCCCCTACAACACAAATGCAGGAAGTGACTGCTGGTCAGATTCTCCCCGCAGTCACCACGACTCCACCTACCACAACCGCACAGGTTTCTTCTCCACAAGAGCCTGATGCAACCACTTCCGGGGCTGCCACACATCTGGGGTCTTTCTCACTTAAGGAGACTGCCATTGAAATGCACACTCCTCCCCATGTGCACACTGCTTCAAGCCCATCTCCCATTGAAACCGCCCCACAAAGCCCTACACTCATAATAGCCAAAGTGTTGACCCACCTGAGCACTCCACCCTCTCCCCAGAAACCTATTACAACTGGGGAGACTCCAACCGATGAGAGGGTGGACACAAGTGCCGGTGGGAGCCCCCAACATAGAGAATCACATGTCCAATCTCCCAGTGTGGCTAGGGAGATAGGACATTCTGGTGAGGCTGCCACTTCCTCTGCATCAACATCTGAGCAGGGTGAAGCTGGTAACATCAATAAGACCTCACCAGAGGCAACTGCCGATGATGGATACAATCCGGAGGCTGGAAGTCCCCAGTACCAAGAACAAGGGGCACATGCAATATCTGAGCCACACTCAGAGCATGTATATCCTGACACAGTCAGGAGGTCAGGTGATTCAGTTCACACTGATGATGACCTGTGCTTCTTCTACGATGTAGTTGCACAAAACACTATCCTAGAGGATGAGGTAAGCAGACTCAAAGAGCTGCTTGCTAAAATGTCTCAGGATAGACGTCCATCTACCACCACTGACCCACAGATGGCACCTTCACCCGAAGGTCTCAAAAACACTGAGCCACTCCCACAAACTCAGCCACCTGCCTTGCTTCTGGCACTAGCTCTCAGAATAGAACCCTCCTGAGCAGCTAGATGCTATCCTCCAGAAATCCCTGCCTCTCATCACACCTATAATCACAGAAACTGTGATGAAAACCATTGATGAGAGGCTTCCCACTCATATACAACCCATGGTGGAGGTTGCTGTTGCTAAAGCGCTTGCTGATAGTCAAACCCTAACCAATGCACCCAAAAAGGGGGAGACATCAGTGCAAGCTAAGAGAAAGAGGGGAGAGGAGGAGATAGAAGTAGGGAGAGAGGAGGTAATTTAGACGGAGAAGGCTGAGGAGAGTGTTAGGGTGAAGGGGAAGGAGAAGGTGAGGGAGGAGAATGAGCGAATTGAAGTGGCTGAAATCCAAAAGGATTTTAGTGTCACTTATCAAAAAAAAAGAGAGAGAGAAGGTAGAGAAGGGTGATCCTGATCTAGCAGCCCTTGTCAAGGAGGCTGATGCTGAGCATAGCCGATCAATGGAATCTGTCATTGATCAGCTGTTCAGGCAAGGCTTTGACAAGGACACTGCCATGCTAGATCAGGAGATTAGAAATATGGAGAGAAAAGAGATTGAGTACCGATGGACTACTTATAGCCAAGAGGAAAGAAAGAGACTTGAGGCTATGAGTAGGTTCACTTCGAAGTATCTGGGCAGGCCAGTCCTTGATGTCAAGGCATGGACCAGGGATAGAATCTTGGCTATAGCCACCAAGATCTGTTCAGCTGGTGATTTCACCAAAGGACTGGTCGCTGAGGCCCTTTCTGAGTCCGGTGCTGGGAACAGGACCCGGTGCTGGGAACAGGACCCTGCTAGTAAAACAAACAAAACCTACCCTTATCTCTAAGTTACTAGCAGAGCCTGCCAACATTCCCACACCAACAACCCAAACACAACCCACAAACCAACCCCTTCACCATCAAAACCCGTAGCCAATGATCCACCCTTGCAGAAGAAGAGAAGGGTGTTGAGGCTGCAAGAAGAAGAAGATGAGGAGGATGAGGAGGATAGACTGCCCCTGTCTGCAGTCATTCCTCTACCCAAAGCCAAATCCAAAACCGTCACTCCCACCTCACAGATGGACACTGTGAGGGTGAAGTTAGAAGAAGAGGAGCATCAAAGATTACACGATGAGGAAATGCTGAAAAGCATTGACAAATCCTATGCTGCTTCTACTTCTATTATGAATATGAAGAAGGAGGCTCTGAGACTATTCACTCTTAAGCAAACCTATCAATATGATAAGGATAGATTGAGAACTTGGCCTGATCCTAGGGTGGCTCACAGGATAGTTAAGAAAGATATTCCTGTGAGATACAAGAGCCAACTTAAGAGAATCGTAGATGAAATGATCTCTGTGGCTCTTGTAATAACACCCTGGGAGATAGTAGAGGAGTTCGAGAAAGCCTATAGAGCTAAGCAGCCACCCCAAAAATGTTAGACAATAGGGTGGTGAGGAAGGGCTTAGTCTATAAGAGGCTTGAGAACTTCCATAGGGATGAGCTCAACTTGTTGTTAGAAGGAAGACACCCAGATGAATTTGCATATAGGCAAGTCACAACAGTTGAGCTCAAGAATGGCAAACAGGTCAAGTTTGTCTCAGAGCTGTACGGCCTGGAGGGGTTATTCGATGGTGTGGCTGAAGACTTGACTAAAGAAGAACAGATGATATTCCTTCAAGCCTACACCAGAGAATCCTACAGGCTTGTACGAGGGAGGTAGGTCTCATGGATGGGACAACAGTCCTGTGTCCAGTTCCCCAAGACAGGGCTCCCATCCATACTTAGCCAAACAAATATCAGAGTCCTCCTCTCAGGCCAGTGCTTATCAGGGTCAACTTCTGATCTGATCCAGAAGGAAATAGACCAATATTTCTGCCAACAATAAGTGGGACAACAAATAATTAGAGGTTTTGGCTGCATTGGTTCAGGGGGAGTTTGTTGGACCAAAAGAACCAATGAGCCAAGATCAGGAAAACCTCTAACTCCCACATGACATCACAACAACTGCTGAAGACCTTCATCAGCAGTTTGACAAAGTCTAAAGAATCAATGTCTGAAGATCAAAGATCTGAAGTACAACAGCTGAAGATCCTAAAGTGCTGAAGATAAGTACTGAAGTCTGAAGTACTGAAACATACAAGTACTGAAGACTTCAAGTACTGAAGACAAGTGCTGAAGATCAAAAGTTGAACTGAAGAACTGAAGATCATCTACTGATGCACAAAGTCTGAAGACAAAGACTGAAGACATCAGCTGATGACATCTACTGAAGTCATCAGCTGATACATCATCTGAAGCCCAAGTCTGAAGAACAAGTGCTGAAGCTTTAGAGTTTGTCACAACAGCTGAAGAAGTCTTCTTCAGTTGTTGTGATGGTTTTCTCTTTCAGTAGTTTTGTTTATCTTTTCAGTAGTTTGTACAACAGCTGAAGAGCTTGTTCTTCAGCTGTTATAGTTCAGTAGTTATAAACGACTGAAGAGTTTGTTCTTCAGTCGTTGTAGGCTTTCAGTAGTTTCCTTTTTCAGTACTTGTAATAGGTAGACAGCTTTGTAAGAAGATGTCAGATGTTAACATCTTCAGTAGTTTTATGTTCTATCAGCTGTTAGTTTAATAATCGGTTGATGTCACTGTCAAGTGACATCATCATCCATCCTTTGCCGTCTATAAAAGGATGGTGAACCATGCTGTATTAGGTACTGAAACGTGTGAAGTTATAGAAAACATCTTTTGCAGATCTTTTTCTCTCTCTATGTTTGTACTTTTACATGTAAAATCTTTTGTGTTCTTGCTGTAATCGCTAATTGATCCGCTGCGAACATAATCTAATTGATCAAACTAGAGGCTGAGATCCTGTCACAACTTAATCCAACATTGAGTCATCTAAAAGCAACCACTAGACAAGTGCATGCAACCATGTGTTGTAGTAACAAATAGAGGCTCGACTTTGATGAGTACATGTCAAAAAGATGATTACTTTGTAGTTAACACACAGATATTTACATGCATGCGAATCATTCAATGTTGACTAAAATATATTTAAGTATATATTTTGGCCTTTGCTAAATAAACGCCCTGTTAGGTGTTAAAGGGACGCCCTTTAACTTTTTTCACGGCCCGTGAAGGGCCTTACGGGCCGTATGGTTTTTGAAATTTAATTTTTCACAGCTTTATAAGCTCACGGGCTGTGAAACACATCACGGCCCGTAAGCCTCAAAACACACGGCCCGTGAATATGTTACATAACGGCCCGTGAGTTCTCTCACGGGCCGTAGTAGTCCTTCTGAGAACTTCTTTTCCTCGATTTACGTGCATTTTTAAATTTTATAATTATGTGACGTGACGTATTATTCTTTTATTCGATTTAAGATTCTATATAAAATGTTATATATATTACTTGTTATATACGGTTAGTGAGAAACGAAACAGTTAAAATGTTATCTCGTAGAGGTAATAGAAGACGTCAAAATGAGTCCTCTTCAAACTCACGAGATATTGTGGAAAGTATTTCTGATCCAATAGATAACCATAATTGGCAGAATGGGAGGAACTGGTCTCAAAATGTTATTCACTTTATACGTAACGGTGATTCCCAAACATGTAGGGTGTATTACATGGGTAATTCCGATATTCAGTTACAATTTGGCGTGAATTACTCGGAAACGTGTCTTTAGGTACAGAGGTATGATTAAATTTTTTTTTGTAACTTTTATTTTATTTTAAAATTCTAACAATTAAAAAAGTTGTTATTTTATAGCATGTTCGGGCGTGGACAAATAGACTCACAATATGGAGATACGAAGAAATACGTAGAACAGAAGCGTTGCCGGGTAGTGATCGTTGGAAGATTCTCCCATTTGAGTGGTTTAACTTAATATACTCAGGGTCCGTTAAGGGTAACGAATATGGCGACGGGAGTGACTGTCTATATCCCGCGTTATGGGAAGTTGATACGGTAATACTGTTTTCATGTTTTACAATAAAAATCATGAATTTATAACCGTGAATTAAATTGTTTTGTAGGTTTACGTACCGATGACTGATGACGAAGAAAATTGGTATCTTTTTAAGATTTCTATGGACTCACTACAAGTTCGTATATATTCTCCATACGAATGCCGACCAAATACATGTGATGATTCATGGTGCATTCATCGTAATGCCCGAACGATTTTCGTACAATTCGAATCGTACTTTTTACATTTTCTGTCACTATTACAATATTGGACGGCCCCTGAAGGGGATCCGCACCCTCGACTGGGACGTGCTAGAGGAGGTTGGAGATATAACACGTGCCCAGGACATCGTTGGGCTCGAGGGAGAGACGCCCTAGAGGCATATGTTTGATTTAGGATCTAGGAGGGGCTACAGGGAGCTTACGTTGGAGTTTTTGTCTACGTTTTTGTTCACTCCCGCGACAGAGGATGAGGACCCCTGGGAGCACCTAGCTGTTCGATTTAGGCTGGGGAGCACTAGGTTTGAGTTCACCCTCGCTCAGTGGGCGGTGACTCTTGGGTTTTACACCCAGGAGGAGACGCAGGATGCTCGTTTTATTCTGACAAGGTCCAGTCAGAGGCGGCTCCTCTGGTCGGATGGTGGCCGACGATTTTCCGGCCAGCCATGGGAGGGCGCCATTAGGGCGAGCTCCATTAGAGATCCGTTGCACCGGTACCTACACCGGTGCATTGCCGGCACCATTGCCGGCAGAGACCAGAGTATGGAGCTGGTGTCGCTCCTTGATTTATTTTTTCTGAGGGCTTTGCTTTCACCTAGGCGGGTGAATCTTGCTCACTGCATGGCCGCCTATTTCTTCAGTGTCATTCAGGGCAAGGTAAAAAAATATTTATATTAATTCTTAATAAATAAGTAAAAATATTTGATCTATTATTATATTATAATTTGATTGTTTTGCAGATGGATAGCCCCATTATATGCGGCTCTTACATCACCGTCATTGCCTCGCGATTAGGGTTGTTTACGGACGCCCTAATTGCGAAGCAGACGACGGACACGCCGCCTAGGATTTTGGGTCGACAGACCGTCATGGCCATGGGGATTGCCGCCAAATTTGGCGACGACCTCCGATGGTCCACTGATGGTGGTCGGACCATCTGGAAGCCTATGGCGGTGGTTGGTGGTGAGGAGGAGCAGCCGTATTCGCAGGCACACTCCCCACCGCCAGTACCGCCTGTTCCTAGGACTATCATTCGGCAGATTCCGCCGACGGGGGAGTTCATGGCGGAGTCACTCCATTTGGCGCGCCAGTCCCACGCCTTGCTTGTATGGATGGCGGATGTGTATAGCATTTGGGCTACTAGCCAGTGTATTGACATCCCCCCTCGGCCGGAGTTGCCTCCGTTTGTCATACGACTTGGGGGTGATGACGAGGAGGCTGCTGGTGGTGATGAGGAGGATGCTGGTGGTGGTGGTGATGAGGCATAGATATTTAGCTTTTATGTAAAAAACTTGATAAATTTTGTTGATATATTATGACTTATTTTGGATGACGTTTAAATGTTTGATTACATGTTTACAATTCCCTTCTTTGTAGAACTTATACTTCACTTTGGAAAACGAAATATATTCTGCTAATACAAACTCACTCACACACGTATACACCAAAAGAATTGATTACATGTTTACAATTCAACAACAATATTGATTAAATAAATAATTGATTACATGTTTACAATTCAACAACAATATTGATAAATGTGTAAATTATACTAAATCTATACGTTCAACGGGTATACGGGCCTTAGTTCGAGATTTTTGAAATCGACTTCCGTATATAACCTCCCAATCATTAGCGTTTTCTGTTTTGTACAAATACCAATATTTGCTCGGAACAGGCATTGGATAGTCACCCACTAATCGAATTCTAATGAAATGGTTATCTTGAACATAATCAATTGAAATCATATGATATTCACTGATATCACGAGGAGATAACCAGAACGGGAAAAAAGTAGCGGAGTTGCCGATAGATATAAAAATTATAACCACTCGAAACCTGTTAGCAATAAGGATTGTAGCAGGTGGAACTGTCATCCAATTTTTGTGGGGAGCTGCACCTAAGCCGTTCCAGTTTAATGATTCCCTTATTTCATTTATATCAGGAAACATCGCAGCGTACCTATGTTTGTTTTCATCCAACTCAGCTATAAGTTCCGTACGAATAAAACGCCAGTGATTTTAACAATATCCCAGTGCGAGTGCTATAGCACGAAAACCACAATTGCCGTCGGCTAAAACATCATCTGCACCTGAAATATACGGGAAAAAGAATGATGGAATCCAGCAATTAAACCGGAAAAAATAGTTTTTATCTTCGTCGCCCGGGATATATGAAAACTTGGAACTCTGTTGAGATAATCCATCTTTGGCTCTTGATTTCGAAGACATGGATTGACTGCGCTGCAAAGACCCTGTTTTGACTTCACCACCGAACTTGAATATGTTGGCGGACCTTTAAAATTTTCTCTAGGTTGAACATATGAACTATGTCTGGGGGGTCTAATATTGTTTCTTTTTGCTTATCTTTTTAGGACGACCCCGTGTATGTGTTTGGACTTTAGGAGGTTTTTATCAGTTTTTGAAGGATTGATGAAAGATTTGAAAATATTAATCAAAGATTTTTTCACATTTTCGGGTTGGACAAGTAAATATTTTGTCACCATCTCCATCTCTTTATGTACATCTACTTGAACCTCCCGTACAATATACGCGAGTGAAAAATCTAGCTTCCTTCAAAAAACATCAATAGCATCGAGCGGGATACTTTGACCTATAAAATAAATATTAAATTAAATATAATAAAAGTTTTTATGAAAAATAACAAATGTAAAAGAACATTCACCTGTTTGAAAGTAATTATTTAATTTACAAGCACACGAAAGACCACAGCTGGTAAAAAGTTAGCAGCCACATGATTCTTTGGATATAATTAGATGATTTATCCTGTTAATCTCACCAACTAACATATCCAAAGCTGCAAAAGAAACGTTACCTCGCAGCAATTTAAGCACTTTATGATTATGCTGCACCATAAGCATGATTTTGCTTTGGTAAAACTTTTATAGCAATTTCCTGGGTAACAAAGATACTATTAATAAAAGGAATAAATCTATCCAGGGTGCTATTGGTTGCTTTCAGGTAACTTTTCAACAACGAATGTTGGCTCTCAACTCGGTTCGTTGTGTGCTGACCGAAGTTATAACTTTTATTCATCCACGCCGACACAAATCTCTCTTTGTAGGTGTCCAACCAGTTATTTTTGAGGTACATCAGCACTCCTATTTAAAAAAATATACTTATTTTTATGTAAATATACATATATTTTTAAGAATAACACTAGAAAACTTGAATGTTTGGACACCAATCTGCGATAAAGGCGGTCGTAATTAGAAGCGTATATGTCCGTCATTGCAGAGTTAATAAGTACCGACCACACATGCTCAAAAGCACCCCACTCTTCATTTGAAAAACTCGCCTTGCAATGTTTAGCGATATTTTCCGAAATATGCCATCTACAAAGTAATCGAACAGCACTCGGAAAAACTTCTTCTGACGCTTTCATCAGAGCGAGGTCTCGGTCGGTTAGTATAACACAGGGCTCCATACACTTTTCTTTCAGATTGTTTTTAGTTGCTCTAACACCCATCTGAAGTTGGCTTCACGCTCATAATCAATGAATGCGTGAGCAACAGAAAAAGATTTCAAGGTGGATGTCACACCAACCATTTGAACAAATGGCATTTTATACAAGTTAGTTTTGTAAGTTGTATCAATCATCAACACGTGTGGGTACGCACGCCATAATGTGTGAGATGTGGGATGTATAAAAAAAACCCCGTCGACGGTATTTGTCAGTTCATCTATGTGAGGGGTGTAAATATATTGATGTTGTTGTAATATAGAAAAAAAACCTACATTGGGGTTTCACCAATTCTGGTGGACTTTTTAATTTTTCCCGAGCGTTATATATGGTTCGTAACACAGACACGTTATTGGGATTTTGTTCCCTCAACGTGCCTAGAATGTTTCGAGGGTCAATATTTTGCTCGGTCAGATTCTTTACAGTAGAAAGCTCATTTTCGGTGAGCCTCATTGCGTATGCATGTCCTTCCAGGTGTTCAGCAGGTTCATGTTTATGAGTATCGTCCATAACAACTATAATCCATCCATCTCTCTTCATCTCGTGCTTACCCTGCAATTCAAATTGATAGTTTGTTTTTTTGGTGTCACTTTTTCTGAGAGTGGATGCTCCCTTATATACACCACCCCGATCACATTTCAACCAAATTTTTACCACCACACCATTCGAATTTCATTTTGAACGTTTGGTGATAATAACAAACCCATTTTCTCGCCCCATGTTACTTGCCCATTCAACTAATTCTTCACGAGATGAGAAAACCTAATCAATTTTATATTTTTAGTTATTTATTACTAAATGAAAGTAAAATTAAATATGATATATCTTATAACCTGATTCGTGTCGTATAAACCTCTTTTACCAGAACCAGAACCGTCATTATCACCGCTGCTATCGCCACCGTTATCACCCCGTCATCGCCGCTGTCATTCCCGCCGTAATTGGACGCCAACTGTCCTAAATAGTTTGAAGCACCCTCATCGTAATAACCGTAACCCTCCTCAGGGTAATAGTTAGATTCCGAACCGAATAAATAGTTGCTATCCCAGAAAGACATCGTAACATTAAATATTATTTCAAACTTATCGTAGAAATTTGAATTATGAAATGAATTTATAAACTAACGTTTATATAGTAGTTCCAATGGAATATTGCATCCCGTCACATAATTAACACGAATATCGAGTAATATTACGTCATATCAAATATCGTAATAAATACAAAATTACACGACTATCGAGGAATATTACGTCATATCAAATAACGTAATAAATACAAAATTACACGAAAAATGAGGAATAATATATCTCGTCAAATTATCAAGGTGAAAATAGGGCCCGTAAAGAAGTTCATGGCCCGTAAGTGAAAAGCTTAACGGGCCGTGAAAAGCTTAACGGGCCGTGAAAAATTTAGACCGTGAACGCCTTCACGGGCCGTTACGTTTTTGAATGACTGATTTGACTGCCCGACAGTCAATACGGCCCGTGAAGAGCCTTACGGCCCGTAAGAAGGGCGTCTCTTTATCCCCAGGGCGTCTCTTTAGTAGGGCCCATATATTTTTCCTATATGGATTCAGTGTTTAGCTTATATGAGAGAATATTCTTACAAAACTAATAATTTTCATTTAATATAATAGTTGTTCTTAATTGCTTGGATCAAGTTTGGTTGGAGACGTAAAAAAATAAAAGTTTGTTTATGCTATCAACATTTAAATTTTGGAATTGGACAACCAACAACGTAGAGAGCTAGCCAACATGTAGTGTTTAAAAAGAAGACTTAATTACACGGGCCTGATTTCACTTTTGGTCCCTAACTCCTAGAAATTACAAGGTTAGTCCAATACTTTGCACGAACGTAACATGGTTGGTCCCTGCGTTGGATGGACGTTAACTTTGACTGTTAATATTTATAAAATACCTAAAATACCCTTATATTAAAAAAACAAATCGCCTTCAGCCATTGTCTTCCCCACCCCACCCACCACCACCTTCAGCCATCACCATCGCCGACGGCATTGATGGCCGGTGTCCGATTCATGTCGTCGTCGCCATCTCCACACCAACTTGTTTCTTTCATCTCCATCAGCCCTTTGCCTCTTGCCAGATCTAGATTGGTTCTATCTTGAACAACGGGAAAATGGTTAGCTTGATCTGGATGGATTTTTCCCACTATCGATTCTGGTTATTGTCGGGGTCGGTTTTTTGCAACGGTCGGACCCTAAAGAACGAGAGGCAAAGGGGAAACGAGTTTGACTGGTTTTCATGGTGTGGTGGTGTCGTGGTGGTTAATGGTGCGTTGCGAATAAAGAAAAACGGGAAACAATGATGTGGCGGTAACCGTTTTCCGGCGAGAAGGTGGCAGTAGCCGTTTTCCGGCGAGAAGATGGCGGTGGTCATCTAAGGGACGAGGAAGATGAAGTGGGGGGGGGGGGGTGGGATGGGGGTGGGTTGGGGTAAAGAAACAGACAGTGGGGCCCATGTATTATTATTTGTGTTTTTCATCTTTTATAACAAAATATTATATGAGAGGGTAATTCAGTCATTTCACATGTATTTAACCGTCAAAATTAACGGACATCCACTTCAGGGACCGTCTTTGTTACGTTTGTGTAAAGTATTGGACTAAGCTTGTAATTTTCGAAGAGTTAGGGACCAAAAGTGAAATCAGGACATACCACAGGGACCACCCGTGTAATTAAGTCTAAAAAAAGGATAAATTATTAGTCTACTTTGGTTAAAATTTGTGAGAACTATTGATAAAACTATGAAGCTCTAACTGTACATATAAAGCAAAGCATTGAAAAAGCAAAATTGTTCTAAGACATCAACATAACCTGCTACCACTATTTGGTTTATAATGATTTAGTGTTTCTATTGAAGCATCAACGATAATAAAAATGAAAACTTAAGCTTTAAACGTCATAGAAAAAAACTCTTTGCTCGGTAGTTGCCAACTTCAAAGAAGTTGTGGTTATCGTTTGTCATTTACTTTCACAGTATTTGAATACAAGTTAAATTTACTTCATTGGATTTGATAGATATCTTTTGATTAATGCTTAATTGATATGTCACCGTTAAAATTTAACCAAAAGATGACATTGGTTGTGGTAAAGAAATAGAAATGCTCAACAACCATTCCAAAGGTGAAAAAAAGTTTGTTAAGGAAGCTAAAATAAGAATATATTGCTTCAAGAAACAAAAAAGATCATGGTGGCCCGATAAATCAAGATCCTATACGTAGTTATTCAAACTCCTCAACTTCCGTTAGCTTTAGTTTTATTGGCGTAAACTACCCGTGAGGCATAGTTCATGCATGAACTTCTTAGGATCAGGTTCTGTGATAAAAGAACACTCGTTGTTATGCTATAGACTCATAATCTTTTGACTGCCAACATGTTTGGTGTAATTGTTCGCTCATTCACTCTTAAGCTTTTCATCAATCCTCCGTTGACAACAATTTTATTCATTACTTCCAAACTACATTATTACTTTCACATCCTCTTATTATTTTAATCTGGTTTCTTAATTGAGCTAACTATATACACATAAGTCTGTCAATCAAAATAGAGAGAATTTGAAGATAATAATAGTAATTTTAGGCGAAAGTTATTGGTAGTTTAAATTGTTACCAAGTATCTAGTTATTACTCATATTCATATATGAATATCAAACTAGTCAACTGGAAACTCACCATGATTTTAAGTATATTTATATGGGTGGAGTTATTTTACAAAGTGTATTTTCGATACAAAGTATGAAAAGACACAATGAGCCTAAAAAGTCATAAAAAAAATTATATCTCACAATTTAAATTAAATTTCAGAAAAGTAATTCAGAGTCTTTGTTCTCCTCGTCGTCCTCTTTCAGAAAAAAAAAAAAAATAAAAAAAATTTCATTGTGTCTTTTATGACATAATATATGGCGTCATTGTGTGTTTTTTATAATGACGAAATGACGTCATTGTGTCTTTCATAAATAAAACAATAAAACAACATTAATTTTTTATTTTTCTTATTTTTCGTTTTTTTAGTGAGGACGAGTAGGGGAACAAAAGCTTAGAACTACTTTTTGAAATTCGATTTAATTAGATTGTGAGATATAATTTTTTTTATGACTTTTTTGACTTATTGTTTATTCTCCCACTTTGTAGTAAAAATACACTTTGCATTTGAACCTCTTTCTATTATATTTTAACAAGAATAAATTAACAAGTTAGATTAAAGTTTATAATTTTATGAGCATTCACACTAGGACCTTTATTTTTATCCTTATAATTACATTAAAATTTACTATTTTTTTCTATTTTTTAGTTAAATAATATATTTTATACTTTTATTATTATCTTTCATCACCCTCCACTCACAATTACTTTATAAAGAATGTTAAAAATTTATAAGAATGAACAATATTTCACCAAATATACAGATTAAAAGTAAATTTTTTCCCTTCATTTACAATTACGTACTTACAACCACTTAATATAATATAAGAAATATACTCGTATGAATATAAACAACCTTCCGTATTTGTATAACACGTTAACCTGAATTCCTTCATCCCACTAAATTGACACGATTTGAATACTTTAGCATAACGTTCTGTTAACTAGACATGATTTTACCACCATTTTTCCTATAATTTATGAAATTTATGGTGGTGCATTGGTCGAAGTCAAACATGAATCCAACACGCATCTAAAGTTTTGCATTAAACTAATTGCAACTCTATTCATTCAAGTTGAATATATATCCGTCTAACTATTGACTTTACATAGTTGTAGCGACAATTCATAACTTAACAATTTCAAATTATTAATGACACACTACAAAAAAGAAGACTATTAGCGGCGATAATTGGCGCCGCTAATAAGCAGGTTTTTCGCCGCTATAGGCAAGTCGCCGCTAATGTGTCGCCGCTAATGACACAAAAGTTGTTGCTGATGGTGTAGTGTACGATTAAACCCTGGCCGTCAGATCTACGCACGTTCAACGGCCAGATATAAATTTAGAAACCCCAGACGGATCGTTGACCAATAGCGGCTAATGGTCTATGTCGCTGCTGATGGTGACATTTCTTGTAGTGACCGTTATAATTATATGATAATAAAAAAGATCACACCCGCTACTGATTAGCTTCTATGAAAAGGCAAGAAAGGGCCGAATAAATCTAACATATGCAGCATTACTTTATAGTTTGTGCAGGAGGCTGTTTTCTATTGCGTGTGACCCATAATGTCAAATAATTATGTCACAAAACAACCTATAGAAGTTCTACATTAAATAACTATAAGCTAAAATATAAAATTGAATTAATAAACATATTTTTTGAACGCTAAATCTACCATACTTCTACTTTAAATTATTTACCCAATCTCGAATTTAAAAACACGAACCTTCCACCTAAGAATCAAAGCCTCTATTATATATGAATTATGAAAAACAAAATAGCTTATAAGAAGTTCTCTCTATAAAAGGCACACATTGATCACTCTTTTTCACCATCTCAATTTCATTATTTTCTGTATCATTTTCATGAAGATGAGGTGTTCTTGATCTGATATTATTGGCAATTAGCATGGCAATAATTGTCAAGAAACCCTACTCACCACCCATCCACCAAGCAGATCTATTCAATGGGATATGATATATAGAGTTGATTCACAGAGCTTATCATCTTCATGAGGAGGATATTATTTGAAGTAATGTTTCATTTCTAATCTAAACTGATACAGATCGAATAATATTACATCTTCTTTCTTACTTCAATGGCTACACCTGATCAAACCGAATCAAACCACACGATCCCTGCGTATGTGAAAGCCCTATCGGGTTCACTCGGGGGATCGTGGAGGCCTCGTGTCTCCAGCCGATGGATGTCATCAAGACGCGGTTACAGCTGGACCGGACCGGGACTTACCGGGGTATTGTACACTGTGGAGTCACTACCGCGAAGACTGAAGGGGTGCGCGCGCTGTGGAAGGGTTTGACACCGTACGCCACACATTTGACGTTGAAGTACGCGCTACGGATGGGGTCGAATGCTGTTATTCAGTCGGCGTTTAAGGACGCCGACACCGGAAGATAAGTGTTGGAGGGAGGATTGCTTCTGGTTTGGGGCGGGTGTCACCGAAGCTCTTGTTATTGTTACCCCATTTGAGGTGAGTTTTTGTATGCTAATGTGGTTTTCTAACCATGCAGAACATAATGTGTGATGTACGGACGCTGGCCTCGTAAGTAAAAGAATTTATGTTTTTTTTCTGAAAAATATAATGAAACTAATGTTTTTCGATAATATATTTTAAGAGGTTATTTAAGAGGTCTAACTAATGTTTTTCAATAATATATTTTAAGAGGTTATTTAAGAGGTCTAACTAATGTTTTTCTATAAAAAAAAAGACGTGAAAATTTTGGTATCGTGAATTCCGGTGGCCGGGTCGAAAGCCTGCTCTCTCGACCCCATGCATGGTTCTGCCGGTGCTCATAATGTAGCTTAAAATTTAAATCTTGTAAGGATTTTTTTTGGATAGAGTTGTTTAACATGGACTAATAACCATTTTGAATTCTAGTAATCACTACTAGAAAACTGTGTATTCATGACCGTAATTTCAGTCGAAATTGTCCGATCGAAGACCATTTGTCACCTAAATTGCAATGGCAAAAACCTCCATGGTAATTTTCATTTTGCCAATAGAGGTTATCTTGCAACCGAATTAGCGACCGCATGTTAGCGACGGGTTTGCGACTGTTATTTCTGTAGTAATAATTTTGATGGATTTAAATTCGGGTCAACGAAGACGGGGCACGTTAGCTAGTTAATATTGTATTGTTAACTTGTCAAAAAGAAGTTGTTTTATTTAGTTATTAGTAAATTATTAACTGAGTCAAAATATTTGGAGTTGTTGAGACAAAGTCATGGAATATATAATGGGTGGTTGATTTGAGTCTTTGTTTATGTAAGTCGTTTGATAATGAAATTGTAAAGTTTAAAAAAACATAGCATTCTTATTTTCATGAGTTTTTAAAGTGGAATATATTGTTTCAGGAAAATGGATGGTTGCACATTTAAAGTAGGAGAAATGCATCTATAATAAAATGTCATGTAAAACACATTTACATTAAAAACATTATTAATTAATCTACTTGACTTGCTACAGGTGGTTAAAATAAGACTCCAGCAACAAAAGGGACTGAGTCCAGAGCTTCTAAAGTACAAAGGCCCAATCCATTGTGCGCGTTTAATTGTTCGCGAAGAAGGTCTTCGCGGACTCTGGTCAGGAGCGGCCCAACCATCATGCGCAATGGCACGAGCCAAGCAGTAATGTTCACATCCAAAAACGCATTCGATGGCTTATTTTGGAGCAAACACGAAGGCGATGGGAAGGTTCTTCAACCATGGCAATCTATGATATCTGGATTCCTAGCAGGAATCGCTGGTCCAGTTTGTACAGGTCCTTTTGACGTTGTCAAAACAAGGCTCATGGCACAAACTCGAACCAGCACTGGTGAGTTGAAGTATAGAGGAATGTTTCACGCGATCCCGACTATATATGCGGAAGAAGGGCTACGCGCATTGTGGAAGGGTATCCTTCCGCGGCTAATGTTGATCCCGCCCGGGCAAGCCATTGTGTGGGGTTTGGCTGACCAGGTGATTGGGTTGTATGAGAGGAGATACATTCATGATCAAATGTTGGGCTAGTTTGTTGCACTTGCATCGCACTGGTTCATGCTTCATGCTATCCTTAGTTAATTCTATTTTATATACTGATGTTTGACAAAAGTAACTATTTTCCTTTAAAAGATTAGGAACACCAATTATCTTCAAAAGTTTCATGAATTGTTTCGATTTCAGTTCAAAAGCTTCATAATTTTGGATTTAAGTTGAAAGAACCAATGAACTTTTAAATTGAAATTGAAACAAGTTATAAAAACTTTGAAGATAAATTGATGTTTATAATCTTTCGATAAAAATGGTATTCTTGTCAAACTTAACTTTAGGCAGTAAAACTGAATTTAACTCTTTATGTTATTGTTGAAAACAAGTTTTTCATATATGGTTGTTAAGATTAAGAATTATTGTCAAGTCAATATTATTATTATTATTCTAATAAGATGAGCTATCCAGATATGTTTTGGACAATTGGATCCGATGTTGTATTGTTATTATATTTTTTTTTTCTTTTTATGAAGTCTCATTTACACGACTCTTTTATTTGTTTATTCTAGGATTTATATTTTTCTAACATTACCAATCGAGAAAGTAGTTTCATATTTTATTTTAATTACTTACGTACGTACACGTATTATTTATTATGTCATATTGTTTTGAAACCAAATTGTTGAATCGATTACCTATAGCTAATAATGCTTAACACATAATTGCATTCAATATATGAGAAATAATCTCATAATAAAGATTATAACGTATTTTCTTCATTTTTATATACACTTCATCATTCGTGGTAGCAAAGCCAATCAGTAGCAAACATCAGCAACAGTTGCAACATCACTACTGAAAAAAATAAAACAATCTCCTACAAATATTCCGTCGCAGGTGCGTAGGAAAACCAAATATGTTACAAACTAGCGACAAAATTTTTTTATAGAAAAATACTTATAAGAAAAAGTATGTAATGAACTTGCAACACATTATACGACACATATATAACAAGAACTATGTATCTTCTTAGTGGTAACTAGCTCAGTAACAAAGAAGAAGTTGCAAATTAAGAGCACTTTGGCCGCAATTGGAATTACTCAGTCGCAATTGATCAACACGAGTACCACTAGGAACCATCTCAACTATATAGTGGTAACTAGCAGCTCTGTAACAATAGGAAGTTGCGAAGGATCCTTTTAGCAAGAACACAAGTACCAACCATTGCCCATCAATAGCTCTACTACTGGGTGACGTCGTCGGTCTCCCAAGTCGTTTTGACAAATGTGATGACATCATAATTTCGCAAAGGTGACGCCATAAGTTCCACTAGCTCCAAACTAGAAAGGTGACTTTAAAGTTAAATGTAAAGTGCGTCATCAAAACCATTGTTGTTAGGACCGGATCGGACCGGCCGGTCCGACCGGTTCGACCGCGAATTGTTGTCCGGTCAGGGGTGATTCGTTTTTGGCCATTTGAACCGGCCGGTCCGAACCGAACGGCGGTTGGACCGCGAACCGGACCGGTTCCGACCGGTTTTCTGATTTTTTTTTTTTTTGATTTTAGTGGGTAAAAACGGGGTGTTAAACCATAAATTAGTAGTAGGATATACAAATATAGTTAAGTTTATTATAAACTATAAAATATATGTATAAATCATATATAACTTATATATTACATATATAATATAAAATATAGTTAAATCCGGTCCATCCGGTCCGACCGGTCCGACCACCAAACCAGTAAGGCGTCCGGTTCGACGTCCAATCCGGTTCTGAAAACATTGATCAAAACGTCACATTGTACTTTGACCATTCGTGCGACTCATAGACTAGTGATAATCAGGATGCCAAGTAGAGTCCAGAATTGTGTCTTCTAAAAAATTTACTACATGCTAAAAAGTAAAAACCAAACATCACACCTTTGATGCATAATGTACTAACATAGCATGCATGAAACAGTAACTTTGATTGGGATGATGGTTTGACTTGAAAGTTATTATTTTATTATTATAATTAATGCTATTTTATTTTGTTTTGTCTTCTTATAACTTGGAAAATAAAATAGCTTTTTTATATTATGATTTATTTATTTATATTTATCTACGTTTAGGTGTAGGTTTAATTTGAAAACGATCCAGGTCAAATACGACATATTTTAATGTTTCAATAAAACATAACGTTGTTTGGAAATTCAGTATATACTATCGTAATATGATTATCTCTATGGCTGTTTTGATATAATCTTTTATGAAAATGAAGCCTCGCAACACGCGGTCAAAACCCGTAGTCTGAGTATAATGAATTTTTTATTTCTTTTCAAAATACCATACGTATTTATTTTTTATATTTCGCATCACCATTATATTATATTTCCACCTATGTTTCAATATAAACTTTATTTGATCCGGCACAACGTGAGTACGAGTTACTTGTTATCAATGAAGATCAACACTTATACACCATTCTAAAGTTCCACACTTCATGTTTAATGTCTTTTTGTTCCTATTTTTTTTTATAATTTTGCAGATTTTAATACCTAATTTGGTTTGTTGTAAGATCTCATATGTTGAACACAAACCCAATAAATAATTATTATATTAATTAAAATACATATTACTTTTGTATCAAACTCAGTGAAATATATATTTCACTTGATAAAATATCCATTTTTACAGCATCTTATGGTAGGAGTCACTTGTACTTTATAAGTTTTGTTTTATGATTTTTCAGATTTTCTTAATAGTCTCTGTTAGACAATAAACAATGTTTGGACACTTTGACATTTTGACATTTTGTCATATCGTAATTAATCTGGTTAGTTTGTTGTTTAAGTATTAAGCTAATCATATTAGTATCTACACTTAAAAACTTAATAAGTTTCTAGAAGAGATTTTTTGCTTGCCCAACATAAATTAAGATTGTAGTTGGTAAGAGGTTGTTGCACCTTAATGCGTTTTTTTTCTGGACGCACACACACAAGAAACCCCATATTTGATTCACGATGAGTAATGTACCCGTAAGATACCTCAAATATTTATAACTGCCAACCAGTGTCAATTAGTAGGTTTAAAAAAACTAGGAAGCCTTCTAAATACCACAAGCAATATCGGGTCTTGTTAAAACTAAATGCTGTAATGATCCAAGTTTGCTCCTGTTGTAAAATCAGAACAAAATTGACAATCAAGAACACCCAAGAAATACACGTTTATTGAATCGAATTGATTACAAGAATCAGAAGAACTAGAATTAAGAAGATTTCAGTGTATCTAATTTTAATCCCACCGATTCCTTTATACTAATCGAATCTAACAGAAATAACAAACTAAACAATCGAATTTACATTTTACACCCCTACACAATTGCTACGGAAACAACGAAGTCCTTACACTATTGCTGCGGAAGCAATACAAACTATTCCTTCTGCGGAAACCAATTTGCCTTCTGCGGAAACCAATTTGCCTTCCGCAGGAACCAAATTCCTTCTTCCGCAGGAACACATTATTCTTCCGTAGGAACAAATTGGACTTCATTTTTCCACATTCTCCACCTTGAAGCCAATTTGTCTTCAAGTAACACCCAAAGATTTCAAGCAGAAATCAAATTTCGAAATCGGTAAAACTTTAGTAAAAACATCAGCCGGATTGAGACTTGTATCAATGCCTTCCACCTTCACTTCACCAGAATTCACTATCTCTCTGATGAAATGAAACTTTACCCTTACATGCTTGGTCCTTTCATGATACCTGCTGTTCTTTGACAACTGTACAACACCTTGATTATCACAATAAACCACAGCATCTGACAAGTCTACTCCCAGGCCTTCAACAAACCCTTTCAGCCACATTGCCTCCTTAACTCCCTCAGTTAATGCAATGTACTCTGCCTCCGTAGTAGACAAAGCTACTACACGTTGCAATTGAGCCTTCCAGCTGACCACATTCCCCATAACTTTGAACACATAACCAGTTATGGATCTACTCTTGTCTAAATCCTTAGCAAAATCTGAATCAACATAACCAATCACTTTGTTTTGTTGATCCTTATCAGCACAACCAAACCAAGCCATGACCTTGAGTACCTTTAAGATACCTGAGTATCCACTTCACAGCTTCCCAGTATTTCTTTCCAGGATTAGACAAATACCTGCTAACTAAACTAGCAGCATAACCAAGATCAGGTCTTGTACAGACCATCAAATACATGATACTCCCCACTGTATTTGCATAAGGAACTCTTTCCATATATCTCCTTTTCTCATCAGTAATAGGAGAATCTTTACTTGAAAGATTGAAATGAGCAGCCAATGGAGTATTCACAGGCTTACATTGCATAATTCGACAAGACTTTCTGCACATAAGACTCTTGAGATAACTTCAACACCTTATTACCCCTGTCTCTATGTATATGCATCCCCAAAATCTTCTTAGCATCACCTAAATCCTTCATTTCAAACTCTTTCATCAACTGACTTTTAATATCATCAATCTCCCCTTGATCACTACAAGCTACCAACATATCATCCACATACAACAATAGGTATATGAACTTACCTTTGTTGTACTCCTTGTGATAAACACAAGAATCATAAGCACTTCTTGAGAAACCACATTCGATGATATAGTCATCAAACCTCTTGTACCACTGCCTAGGAGATTGCTTCAAACCATACAGGGATCTATTCAGCAAACAGACCTTTTCCTCACTACCTTTTACTTCATACCCCTTAGGTTGACTCATGTAAATCTTTTCTTCCAAATTCCCATGTAGAAATGCAGTTTTACATCTAATTGTTGCAACTCCAAGTCTAAAGCAGCAGTCAAACTCAAAACAACCCGGATAGATGAATGTTTCACCACAGGAGAATAAATCTCATTATAGTCAATACCATCCTTTTGTGTGAATCCCTTTGCAACTAACCTTGCTTTAAATCTAGGACCATCACCTTTATTGACTTCCTCCTTCACTTTATATAACCACTTGCAGGCTACCAGCTTTTGACCAACTGGTTTATCCACCAACTCCCAAGTTTGATTCTTATAAAGTGACTCCATCTCATCATTCATTGCTTCTATCCACTTCTCTTTGTTTTCTGTTCTAACAGCATCTTCATATGACAAAGGTTCATATATACTTTCATTCTCAGCAACCATGAAAGCTACCATACTTGTATTATCACCATCTCTGAACCTTAATGGAGGAACAATCTGCCTCCTTGGTCGATCTTTAGCAATACTAGACTCATCAGCAGGAATGTTTGATCTATGTTGTGTGTTACTAGAACCATTTAGTTTCTCTCCTTCACTAATACTTGGCTCCTTCACAATAGGCTCCATCTCAATATCAACACCCTTTGATTCATTGAGATCATCCTTAAACTTTCCTCCCACAACATCTTTATAGAAAACATCTTCTCTGAAAGCTACTACATCTCTGCTGACAAACACCTTTGGAGTTCCATTGTCTAGTCTCCACAACTTGTGCCCTTTAACTCCATCTGGGTATCCTAACACAACACACCTTTGAGCTCTAGGATCCAGTTTCCCCTGACTTACATGTGCATAAGCCAAAGTACCAAACACCATTAGATTACTCAAATCCGGACTTTCTCCTGACCACACTTCTATAGGAGTTTTCATACCTATAGCAGTTGAAGGAGATCTATTAATCAGATAAGCAGCAGTTGTCACTGCTTCACCCCAAAAACTCTTTGGCAGACCAGAGCTAATCAACATACACCTCACCTTGTTTAGTAAAGTCCTGTTCATCCTCTCTACTAAACCATTTTGTTGGGGTGTTCCTGGAACTGTCAAATGTCTTCCAATCCCATGTTTCTTACAATATTGATCAAACTCCTTATTACAAAACTCCAGCCCATTATCTGTTCTGAGTTTCTTAACCCTCCTGCCAGTTTTGGTTTCAACCAATGACCTCCACTCTTTGAACTTTCCAAAGGCTTCATCCTTGTGTTTCAACACATACACCCAGACTCTTCTTGAAAAATCATCAATAATAGACAAGAAATAACTAGCTCCTCCTAAGGACTTGTGTTTTGTAGGCCCCCACAAATCAGAATGAACATAGTCTAAGATGGCCTTAGATTTATGTTTGCTTCTTACAAACTTCAACCTATGAGCTTTGCCAAGAACACAATGCTCACAAAAATCAATACCATCCGAATTCACATTAACAAGAATTCCTTGTTTCTTTAATTCCATTAACCCCTGCTCACTTATATGTCCTAATCTGTGGTGCCACAACTGATTTACTTTATACACTTCAGTTCCTTCGGCTAATTTAGCACTAACACTCATCTTACTATTCAACAAGTAAGTGTTATTAGTCACCCTTGTGCCAGACAAAACCACTAAGGATCCTTTTAACACCTTAGCCTTCTCATTTTTAAGAACTACATGATGACCCTCCTTCTCAAACGTTCCCAAGGACAACAGACTTTTCTTTAGATCAGGAATGTACCTTACTCCCCTGAGCTCCACCTTCAACCTATTATCAAGCTCGAGTTCCACTGTTCCAATACCCACTATTGGACATGGATAATCATTGCCAAGCTTGACTACACCAAGGTCTTGATATGTCAACTCTTTGAAGTAATGTTTCATGGGAGTCATATGAAATGAACACCCTGAGTCTAACACCCACTGATCACTACTACGCCCTTCTTGAACACTCAAGACATCAGAACTTTCATAGCCATCGGATGAATCTAGATCATCTTGTGCAACATGACTATTCTGACTCTTGCTTGCACTAGACTCACCATTCTTCTTCTTCCATTCTGGGCAGTCTCTTTTAAGGTGTTTCTCAGAATTACAAACGAAGCATCTTCTTTTGAATTTTGACTTGGATTTTGACTTACCCCTGTTCTTGGATCCTCTCACCTCTGTCCTTCCTCTTACAAACAACCCTTCACCACTATCATTCTTTGGATCCGCTCTTTTCTTTAACTCTTTGGAGTTTAACGCAGCAAGAACCTCCTCCATGGTGAGTGTTTCTCTCCCATACATCAGGGTATCAACAAAATGTTCATAAGACTGAGGCAATGAAGTCAAGAACAGAATTGCTTGATCTTCATCATCAATTGTCACCTCTATGTTTTCAAGATCCAAGATCAATTTGTTGAATTCGTCACAATGATCTTCTAATGTCTTCCCGGACCCCAAACAAAACGTGTACAGTCTCTTCTTCAAGTACAACCGATTGGCCAATGACTTGGTCATGTACAAACTCTCCAACTTCGTCCACACACCGGCGGCAGTCGTCTCCTTTGACACCTCACGAAGCACACGATCACCCAAACTTAATATGATCGCACTGTGGGCTTTCTCCACGACTTCCTTCCTCTTCTCTTGCAATTCCTTCTTCTTCTCTTCAGAAATTCCATCAGGAATTCTGGGTTCGGCACTAAGCGCATCCACCAATCCCTGTTGTACCAACAATGCTCTCATTTTCAATCGCCACAGACCAAAATCGTTCTTTCCATCGAATTTCTCAAGTTCGAATTTCGTGGAAACCATGGTCACTTTCTTGATTTCTCTTCCTTCGTTCAATTGTCTTATCTTTCTCCCGAATTGAGCCAACCTTGGCTCTGATACCACTTGTTGTAAAATCAGAACAAAATTGACAATCAAGAACACCCAAGAAATACACGTTTATTGAATCGAATTGATTACAAGAATCAGAAGAACTAGAATTAAGAAGATTTCAGTGTATCTAATTCTAATCCCACCGATTCCTTTTATACTAATCGAATCTAACAGAAATAACAAACTAAACAATCGAATTTACATTTTACACCCCTACACAATTGCTACGGAAACAACGAAGTCCTTACACTATTGCTGCGGAAGCAATACAAACTATTCCTTCTGCGGAAACCAATTTGCCTTCCGCAGGAACCAAATTCCTTCTTCCGCAGGAACACATTATTCTTTCGTAGGAACAAATTGGACTTCATTTTTCCACAGCTCCAATAAAGCAAAGGTCGATCATAAGAACCCTAGTGTATCGAGAAAGTTGTACGTCTACCTGGAAAAAAATGGATAAAGGTTTGTATTGAGCAAAATCAATGTGTACCCGACAAATACTGATGTTGGGACAATTTGTAACTATCATGAGAGAAGTATCTATACAAAGAAAATGAGTTAGTTTGCCCAACCTTAAGCGCAAATTGAGAATGTAACTGCTAAATTACCTCAAAGACAACTTCAGAAGAGCTCCCAGTTATAAGAATATCATCAACGTATATAAGCAACAAACAACTAACCGAATCTAGACAAGAAACAAACAATGGAGCATCAAAGATAGATTGAGTAAAATCAAACGGCATAAAAGTCGTATATAGCTTGGAAAACCAAGCTCTCGGGGCTTGCATAAGGTTATAAACCGTCTTATGTAGAAAGCACAAATGCTGTGGGCTAGTCGGGTTAGTAAAGCCAGGAGGTTGAGTCATATACATAGTTTGGATAAATTTCGATTAATAAAGGTGTTGTTGACGTGAATCTGTCGAATATTCCATCCTTGAGATACGACAACCAATTAGACCAACCTAAAATTTGACAGTTTAACAACCAAACTAAACTTTGTAGTATAGTCGACACCCTCAGTCACATGAAAGCCCTTGGAAATAAGTCGTTCTTTATATATGCTCACAAATCCATTAGAGTACGTATCTCTTGATCTTATAGACCCACTTACAACCAATACCCAAGTTCTGTTAACGTGTAAAGCAGCAACTTCAATACGTATAGCAACGCACCATATCGGTCATTTCTAAGCCTAAATAAAGGTAGTAAACGCAGATTTAGAAGTGGAAGAAGTGTGAAAAGAAATATGATTAGAAAACTGTTTGATATGACGAGTGTTGCTCATGAGAACAAGTGTTGATAAGAAACATGAGAACGAGTGATGATAACATGACAATATGTATATGTACGTAGAGTGTGAGGCTCGTAACATAAATAGTCTTAGTTACTAAGGCATAACCAGTGAATATACAAGGTATTTGGGTGAGAATTTATTTAATCGGATATCTCCAAGGAATAAATAATAGAGACACTTAAAGGTTTATATGAGTGTATAATCAGCTTGAGATTAGAAAATAATCTCATAAGAACAAGAATAATCTGGAGTCGGGGAAGTGAAACGATTATAACCAGAAAGTAGCTATGGTATAAGCATTATACTAAAACTTGTTAGGTAAATGTGTATGAAAAAGTAATCTTCGATAAATGACGATTATTCATTCTGCCACCACATTTTGTTGGGTTGTGTGGGGATAATATATATGTTAGGTAATACCATAATCGTAAAGGAATTGGCTTATAACACCTTGGGTGAGCTCAAGAGCACCACCATATTGTGAATGTTTCATGACGCAAGAAAAGAAGTCCTCAACATAGGTTTAAAATGTATAAACAAGTCAATAGCTTGAGAACGATGCGAGCGTGGATACAAACACGTAAACCGAATATAATCATTAATTAATAAAATAAAGTAATGCTAATCAGAACGAGAAACATAGAGAGGGTCCCCAATGTCAAAATGAATGATATGTACAGGTGACATACTACGCGACAAAGATGGATAAAAGGTAATCAAGTGGACTTGGTGGTATTACAAGCATTACAAGTGGTGTGTGGAGATTTAGGAGAAACATGAAGAGATGGAATATGAGAAATAATATAATCAGACGGAGGACCAAGACGTGTGTGTCATAACTTATGAGAGACAAATGTAATAACAGAAAGAGAATAAAGCTTCTATGATCTAGGTAATAGATGGTGGGGCATGAGGCCTATAAGAGTTTGAATAGATAAGCCATGGTGTGAGAATACAATGAAAAGAGGATAATCAACAACTAACTGAGTTATGGACATAGGGTTTTCATTAAGTCGGGAACAACAAGTACATTCTCTAGTGTGAGAGAACAACATGATAAAGTAAGTAAAGCATGACTTATATGAAGTATGGTAAGTGTCACAACGCCCATGTTGTGGCAATTCCACCCAGAAGGTAATGGGTTACTCCTACAGCACGTCCTTGCACAATGCTTAAGGCTCTCGGCTGGGCTATTGTCAACGATCGCTTCTTTTGTACCGAGATATGGAGCCGCGTCATGGACCATGTAAAGATCCGAGGTCATGTGAGTTGTAGCTCTAGAATATGAAATCCATGTGTCGGTCATCATACATAAATCCGCTAAAGAGTAAATAGGCTTAATTGCAACCCAAAATATGAATTAACCAAGTTGTAAGGAGTCCAATTAGCCAAAAAATTTGACCTAAACTTATGAGACCCAAGTTGTGATAAGCAATTGAGCAGGTTTGATGAGAAGCCCAAATGCTCAATAACAAAAATTTATATAATCCAAAATAAGCCGGTGGAGCATTAAGCCCAAATGAACCATCACTAAAGTTATCACCGGGCCCAAAATAAATATTAGAACTAATGCTCTTAAGCCCAAAGTCATCATGTGAGGCTTTGACTTTGACCGTTTGACGTGCATTCATCGTAACAAAATTTTTGACCAGTACTATGAGGCACAAACACATCATGAGAATTGGATACATGTGGCTTTCAAAAGTCAAAATTTTATAATCGTATCCTCATTTTTATTACCCGGTACACGAGTAGAAAAGTTAAGCTCAAGATTAGAGTTACACACCTTATTAATAGTCGTCACAACAAGAGTTCGTAAATAGGGTTTGTTATAATTATAACCATAATCTGAAACAGTCGTCTGATCTGTTTCATGGTTTCTTCATACACCTCAGGTCTCTAAAAGACATTATAAGACGGAAAGTAAATAGAATAATAGAGTTTTTGGTGACTTTAAATTGATTATTCTAATGAACTAGGAAATAAGCCATTGAAATTTTTTTTTGTGAAACCTTTTCTTCTCATTAGTTTGGTGGCATATTAATTGTTCCAAGTTGAGGTGCTACACCATCACCTTTGTTGCAAGAGAAATGCAATTAATCACATACATTCCAATTTGTCTTTAATTCATGTAGAGACCATTTCCTATGAGGCTAAAAAATGAAAAAAAACATCACTAAAGTTCTCCCAAATCCAATACATACTAAACAAATTTTATGTAAATGTCATCTGAGTCTCACTAGAGGCTCACAATATCAATTAACCGCACGGGTTCTCATTAATCAATCAATGTCGACTTTTAACACGTACGATCATATCGTTCTTAAGCATATACACACAACCTTAACACGCAACCAAAATTAAAAAAAAAAACCCTACAAGTTAATAGTAACACCTCTAGCCGCCCCATTTCCATAATCATTCGGTGTTATATCCGCTGCTCCAAAAATCGACCCATGTCTAGTCGGATCATACTTCTCACCATCACCCCACAACGCATATGCTTCCTCTCCATGAACCGCGTCATCACCAATCATCAACTCATTATCAGGCATCCGTAGCGGCATAAACATTCGAATAACTAGAAGAATAATGGTGGTTGATATAAGGTTCCAACCAATCACAAATAGCGCTCCAACTATTTGTTTTAGAAATTGTGTCCCTCCATTTTTACCATAAAATGCACCCCTTGAACCAGTGACTGGCAATACTATAGCGCATAGCGTGGGCTCGGCTAGTAAACTGTTAACAAACCACCCAATAGACCAGCAACAGCATGTGTGTGAAACACACCAAATGCATCATCCACCTATATAGAATGTTAAATAAAGATGTTAAATATTATGAGATATATGCTGACAATCAATATTAAGTATGGAGGGTTAATATTATTCTTTTGTTTTGTTCTACTATGTTCATATACTCATCTAAAGTTAACATGTTACAATTCGTTCGCTACCTCAAAATGTGTGAACCTTTGAATGCTATTTCTTTATAAGTGCAGTTAATAGAGAATGTTCAACCATCCAGTAACCACAATCAACTAGCAAGTCCCACAAAACATGTATGTCTTTTATTTTTGGCAACTCAAGTGATTTTTTTACTGTAGCTTCTGACTAGCTGAATTTAAACGAGATTACAAATCTCTCCAAAATCTTCTCCTATTTATATCCTTAATTATGGCTTCCATATATCTATTATTTCCTTTTATTTGTTGATCTGCTCCTCATATAAGGAGAGGCTTGCATTGTAATGAATCATCTTTACCATAACAAATTTGTTATGGTATCAGAGCACCTTACGATCCTATACACAAAACCCTAATCGCCGCCATGGCCGGCGACAAACCAGAAACAAACAAAGATGATGGAGCAACCATCGACCATAACTCCCCATATTATCTACATCCTTCTGATTACCCGAGGCAACTACACGTCAATGACGTACTCACCGACGGGAATTACACCGATTGGTCCCAGGAGATGTTGAATTTCTTGTTTGCTAAAAACAAGGTCGGATTCATCGACGGGACAATCAAGAAACCGGAACCTGCTTCTTCAACCTACATGGATTGGTCCCAGGAGATGTTGAATTTCTTGTTTGCTAAAAGCGTACGAGCTGAAGCAGTCGTTAACCACGATCAAACAGGAAGGTACGTCCGTCTCCGCCTACTACACAAGGCTGCGTTCCATATGGGACGAGATCCAATCCGTGCTCCCAGTTCCAGTTTGCAAGTGCAACGGTTGCACGTGCGATATCGGGAAAAAACTTAACAGTCTCAAGGAAAGTGAGAGGTTGTATGAGTTCTTACTTGGTCTAGATGGTGAGTTTGGAACCATACGAACTCAGATCTTGGCCATGCAACCCACACCATCTCTTGGTACCGCGTATCATTTGGTGGCTGAAGATGAACAACAAAGAGCAATTACTGGTGTTAGAAAACCCACTGTAGATACAACAGCATTTCAAGCCTTTGTGCCAAAGAAGAAGGACCATAATACATCACAATGTAAGTTCACCAAAAGGGATGGAAAACGTAACGACGGCGAACAATCCAAATATTGTGATGTTTGTGAAAAACATGGTCATGTTAAAGAGGGTTGTTTCAAGATAACAGGATACCCAGAATGGTGGCGGGGCAAAGCAAAACAAGAAAAGTCAAAGCCCAAAGCTGCATGTGTTGAAGGGGAGAGGAGCAAGATGCCGGAATTAACGGACGAACAATATCAACAACTCATAAAGTTTTTTGGTGAGAAACTAAATGCAACTATAGAGCAAGAACCTCCCGTAGCCAACATGGCAGGTAATCATAAAAATGAATGGGTTGAAGGTAAGTGGGTTGTTGATTCGGGTGCAACCGAACACATAATTTGTAATGACACCATGCTCAAAAATAAAATAAAGAAACACTATGAAACCCCGGTTGTCATACCAAATGGTGATGCTATAGCCGTTGAGGGTAGAGGAGATTTTGTTTTACCCAACGGTTTAAAAATAAAAAATGTCCTTCACATACCCGATTTTAAATGCAATCTTTTATCCGTAAGTAAACTGACAAAGGATATCAAATGTGCTGTAACTTTCTTTCCTTATTTTTTCATCATACAGGACTTGAGTTCGAGGACATTGATTGGAATGGGTAATTGCAAGAACGGTCTATACAAGATGGGGATGACGGGAGTAAAGAGGAGAGCTATGGCAACGACGTTTGATTTATGGCATAATAGATTAGGTCATGCTTCAAATTCCAAACTTCTTCATGTTGATTTTCTTAAGAACGCTCGTTTAAACCAAACATTATTTTGTGATTCATGTGTTAAGGCCAAGTTTGCCCGATTACCGTTTCCTATTAGTACCACTAAAACTAATGCTTGCTTTGATTTATTACATTGTGATGTGTGGGGAAAATATCGAACACTCTCCTTTTCACGGGCAAGCTATTTTTTGACAATTGTCGATGACTTCAGTAGGTTGGTATGGGTATTTTTATTAAAACACAAGTATGAGGCAAGCACTTGTCTCATTGCCTTTCACAAAATGATACAAGTGCAATTTGGGAAGAACATAAAAAGAATTCGATGTGACAATGGGGGGAGTTCACATCTACTCAAATGCTTAATTTTTATACAAAGGAAGGAATTATAATAGAAACGACATGTCCACACACGCCACAACAAAATGGTGTCGTTGAATGAAAACACCGACACCTTTTGGAGATTGCACGGGCTTTAAGATTCGAATCAAACCTTCCAACGAGGTTTTGGGGCGAATGCATCCTTACCGCCACATACATCATAAACCGACTACCATCAGAAGCCATTGATAACAAGACTCCTTATGAGGTACTATACAACCAAAACCCGATTACGAACACATGCGAGTTTTTGGTTGTCTAGCATATTATAAGAGCACGGAAACACTTGGTGACAAATTTGTTGAAAGGGGTAAATTGGGCATTTTTGTGGGGTACCCACCGGGCATAAAAGATTATAAAATATTTGCAGTCAAACAAAACAAAATTATTATTTCAAGGGATGTCAAATTTGTTGAAAATATTTTTCCTTTCAAAAACGCCACTTTTGAAAAGGAGGAGATCTTCATACCTCCAAAATGGTGGGATGATGAACATGTAACACAAAAGGAAGGGAATGGGCCAACTGTTCCATCCAGCCCATCACTTGAACCGGACACTGGCCTTGATGCAGTGAACACACATGACCCTGATCCACATGGACCCCTTCACCCACCAACCGACCCAGAAGACCAACACCTTCCACCCGGCCCAACCACTACAATAGAAGAACAAAGCAGGCCGCAAACTTATGAGTCAATGGACCAATCCGACACGGCCCATGAACAAACTACTAATCAGGAAACCTCTCATGAATTTTTTGAAAATGTTGAACCGCCAAAGGAGAAGAGAATCAGATCTCGGCCCAAACATTTTGATGACTATGAAGTTCGTCTCCCCCCATCCGTTGATCACGAGCAATCAACCTCCAATCAAGAATCCTCAACGGTACATCCTCTTGCACATTTTATTTCCTATGATAAGTTTACTAACAACCACAAAGCTTTTTTGGCGGCTATAACCTCCAATCATGAGCCAAAATGTTTCAGTCAGGCAGTGCAGGACCCAAAATGGGTTGAGGCCATGAAGAAAGAAATTCAAGCACTTGAAGAAAATGGAACTTGGGTCCTCGAAGAACTTCCGAATGGAAAACGTGCTATCGACTTGAAGTGGGTATACAAAATAAAATATAAACCTAATGGAGAAATTGAAAGGTACAAAGCACGTCTTGTGGCAAAAGGCTTTACACAAACGGAAGGCATTGATTTCCATGAGACTTTTGCACCGGTGGCAAAACTCGTCACGGTTAGAAGCTTGTTAGCCGTAGCGGTTAAAAAAGGATGGCACATTCATCAACTCGACGTTAACAACGCTTTCTTGCATGGAGATCTTCATGAGGACGTATACATGAAAGTCCCACAAGGCTTTATGAAACAAAATGACAAACGGGTTTGCAAACTCAAGAAGTCACTTTATGGCCTAAAACAAGCATCAAGAAATTGGTATCAAAAGTTTACCAAGTCCTTGCTTGAAATCGGTTTCCGACAAACAGGGGCGGATCATTCCTTATTTTTATTCAAGACAAAAGAAGTGTTCATGGCTGCACTCATTTATGTTGATGATGTTATACTTGTTGGGAACAATTTACAAGAGATGCAAAATGTCAAAACCTTCCTAGACAAACGGTTTAGCATCAAAGATCTAGGAGTCTTGAAATTCTTTTTGGGTATCGAGGTAGCTCGCACCAAAGACGGACTTGTGCTTAGCCAACGTAAGTATATCTTAGATATCTTGAAGGATACGGGAATGACGGGTTGTCGTCCAAGTCAATTCCCAATGGAACAAAACTTGAAGTTGGATAAATGTGATAAAGAAGCTCAAGTCGATGCGAACCAATACTGACGATTGATTGGAAAACTCCTTTACCTCTAGGCTACTCGACCCGATGTTGCCTATGTCGTTAATATTTTGAGCCAATTTGTCGGCGAACCAAGGGTAAGTCATTTAGAGGCTGCTAATCGTGTCCTTCGTTACCTCAAGGGCACACCTGGACAAGGGATCCTTCTATCAAAACAAGACGGAACAAACCTTATAACTTACTGTGACTCTGATTGGCTTGGTTGTCCTTTTATTAGGAGGTCTCGCACTGGTTACTTACTTCTCCTAGGAGGTGCTCCCATCTCTTGGAAATCAAAGAAGCAATCGGTGGTTTCCCGCTCTTCAGCTGAAGCTGAGTATCGAGCTATGGCAGCGGCCGTTAGTGAGGTCATCTGGATGCGATGGCTTTTAAAAGAACTTGACTTGCCTCAAGGGGAACCAACACAACTATTTTGTGATAACCAAGCGGCCCGACATATTGTTAACAACCCCGTGTTTCACGAACGAACCAAGCATGTGGAAATGGACTGTTACTTCATCCGTGAACGTGTCGAGTTGAACGAGATTACAACCATGAAGATAGACACCACAATGCAGCTTGCCGATCTCCTCACCAAACCGTTGGGCACCCACCGCTTCCGCACTCTACTTACCAAGTTGGGCATTACGGATCTCCACGCTCCAACTTGAGGGGGAGTAAACGAGATTACAAATCTCTCCACAATCTTCTCCTATTTATATCCTTAATTATGGCTTCCATATATCTATTATTTCCTTTTATTTGTTGATCTGCTCCTCATATAAGGAGAGGCTTGCATTGTAATGAATCATCTTTACCATAACAAATTTGTTAGAATTCTCTTCGTGGGGATCCCTTGCCTCGTTTTCTTGACTACTTCACTCATCGAATTCAGTTGAAGTAAGTGAATTCGGAGCAAAACTAATAAAACAAAAGAATCAAACATGGATGTGACTCAGGGCTCATCTTAAAAAAATTTAAAATTTGTTTTTCTATAGTTCTTATAACATCTTTTGAGCTTAAAGTTATAAATAAGCTTTATAAAATAATTTATGTTTTCTTTGACAAGTAATTCCTCTCTCGCGTGAAGCCACTGTGAGATTAGCGTACTTGGTAGAGACTTTGTATTTTAGAATTAAGTTCCTAAGTTCAAACTTAGACATATTATAATTTGATGTAATTTAGTATGAGTATGATAGATTTGATATTCAAAAAAATATTCCTCTCATGTGAAGCCTTGGCCTACTATTGTTTTGGGCCGAATTGAGTCTATCCCACGCAAGTAGAGGTGTGAAAACCGGATTATCGGTCAGGTTGAAGTTGATTCTAGTTCCTGTCAATTTTGATCAAAATCATTTTTGTTGAAACCAGTTCTGGTGTGATCCATTTTCTAGAGAGAAAAATGATCCATGGGTTTTAACATGGTTTGGGTTTGACCATATTTAACATAAGGGGTTACAAAGTGATTTTAACCCTGCGCGTATTGATGTTTTCAAATCGGTTCTTGACAAACTGGTTTCAATATTCGTTTTAAACTGGTTTCAGTAGTTTTACAGCTTCACACTTGAATAGATTAATATCATTATTGTATACAATTTTTTTAAGCGGTAAATGTACCATCTTGCTTCGAAGCACAAATGTTATATTAATCGGACCCACCTATTCGTTTTCCAGCTTGGATCGCAACCCCAACCCTTCAGGAGGAAGTTTATAACTGAAAAAACATTCTGGCTCGATCCAGAACATTTTTTCTTCGCGTGAGACTCGATCCCAATACTATCCTCTTTTAGTTGTCTTAAATAACTCAATCATTTATAATTATCTTAGAAACAATAGTTCATTTGATAAACTCAATCACATCACGAATAGATGTTGTAATAGATGTTGTGTACCTTTTGAAGCCACGTTGATTTCTTGTGGAGGATCATCATTGTAAGCCATGGAATGCTACCAGAAAGAATTCCCATCACAATCGCCGCCCATGATTGCACAACTCCTGCACAACAAATTTCAGTCAATAATGGCAACGTATTTTATCATATAATTCCACATTCATTGATACAAGACTCCTTCATACAAGTGTCACGGGTGTGCCCAAATAATATTATTTGTTTGCAGCTAGTGGAATGAAATCGGGGCCTCTTTTGGATACAGTGACCAATTTTGTTCTCACATGATCATGTCAATTTTTTTTGAAAGATTAATTTCTTAATTTTGAAATCCTTTACCAAGTTAGTAGTTAGTGGGGTTCGAACCCCAACCTCCATGTTAATTGTGAAATCTTTTGCCACCACACCAAAGGGTGAGGCTTGATCATGTCAATTATATATCATGGAAATAATTAAGCAGATTTGTGATGACAAACCCGAAACATACAAGGAGGGTATTTGGACATGAGACGGTATAAATTAGTTTAAAAGTTTTGTGGGAGTTGTTAAAAGATATCCGTTGGGATTCTCAAATACGTTTGCTACTACTTTTATCTTTTGTTTTTTCTAAAATTTTATTACACGAGAAATCAGAATATAAAAATCAAAAAGTAGACCGATTAGTATATCACTCTACTTTTCAAGTACAAATAACTAATATAAAATAAAATGAAAATGTTTACAAGTACATACGTTACCAGTAAGTATTCAGCCTAGGTGATACTCGGCTGATTACTTAGTGGTAACATAGTAAACATTTTCATTTTATTTTATTTTAGTTATTTGTACTTGGAAAGTGGAGTGATATGCTAATTGATCTACTTTTTAGTTTTTATATTCAAATTCTCGTGTAGTAACATATTATAAAAAAAATTAAAAGTGGTAGCAAACGTAGTTGAGAATCCCAACGGATAACTTTTAACAACGTATCATGTATACCCAATACGAGGAAAATAAGGAGTAAATGTGTATCTGACGGGTATAAGACCATGTATAGAGCGCTATTTTGAGTTGAGTATGATATCGAGATTACCAATACTAATCGCATGCTATCACTAAGCGAATGTAGAAGTGCTTTATGTACATTTTTATCATATGCAATTAGAACAATAATTCTGTCGTGGTAATTAGTGGAATCAAGACAAAAAAATTTCTATGTAGAAATAAAGTTATCCCAATGAAAAACATGAGTTAGAACTTTAAAGTTTTACTCTAGAAAACATTTTTTTTGAACTCTCAATTCTTTTTAGGAGGAAAAAGTAAGTTTTCCAAAAGAATAAAAAAGTTAAACACTAGAATTATATTACATCTTTAGGATAACATGAGTTCTTTTCGATGAAAATTAACGTTTGTTCATGATCACAACAACAATGTTACAAGCGTATACCAACATACCTGCTCCAGGCGTGATGCAGACGAGGCCCGTCATCATACCTTGAATGGCCCCAATCACTGACGGTTTACCAAAGAAGACGACATCAAGCGTAGTCCAAACCAAAAGGCTCGTGGCAGCGCATATATTCGTGTTTAACACGGCTATAGAGGCTGTGATGTTTGCGGCATATGGCGCTCCACCGTTGAAACCAGACCACCCCAACCATAGTAACCCCGCACCCGCTAGCGTCAACAAGATATTGTTAGGAGGGAACCTTTCCCTATCACTTTTCAACCTTGGTCCAACCTAAACAATTATCAACAACTAAATTATTTATTATTTACTTATGCAATTCATACATCTTATATATATTCACACTACGTGAATAATCAATGTACGTTTTTTTGTTCAAGTTGGTTATTTTATTTGGAATGGAAAAAAAATAATGCTAATTTTGATGACGAGACCGGACACGATGGACACTTATTTGAATTTGTTTTCTGTTTTTAATTTGTGTAAAACTTTTTCTAGACTTTTTTAGCCGTCACGATTTGAAGTCAAGGTGTTATGCTATGGGGATTTTAATGTTCTATTTCTAGATGCATGTACTAAAAACACTTCAAATTCGTTTAATCTCTTTTACTTTTAAAAGGTTTTTTCATTATTTTATGATAAAAAAAAACTTTTTTTTAAGAAAATCGCTATGTTTCTTTCTTTTTAAGCTTTCAATGTAATATAGTATTCATACTGTAATATTTAAATATTTTTAAACTTAATTGTGACGCAATCTGGTTTTTTGAGTCCGGTTCAACCAACCTAACCTGACAGGTGCCGTTATATGACGCTAATAAATAAATAAATAAATATCCAGCAAGTGGATTTATGGTCATGGACTCATCATAAGCGACGACTAAATTGTCTCAAAATGTCAAAAAGTCGTTGCCAATATTCTTCCGTCCCCCTAATTAATTTGTTTTATATGGGTAGGTTGATTAGTAAATGCATATCAACTATATGCATATAACACGAACAAATAAATATCATATAATAAACAAATAAAACAATTTATAATAATAATAATAACAACTACATCTTTCATTAAAATAAAATATATAAGTTACCGTACGTACGTACCCAATATGCTGCTGTAAAACCAGCGATCCCCGATGAAAGATGAATCACATAGCCACCAGAGTAGTCAATAACACCCCAATGATACAAAAAACCACCACCCCACAAGCTAAACGCACCCACGGTGTACGAAAACACCAACCACAGCGGCACGAACGCCATCCAAGCGCGAATATTCATCCGCCCGAGAACAGACCCCGCCAGCAGAATCATGGTGATCGCGGCGAAGTTGAACTGGAAATACACCAGTGTAGCCATCGGATACAACGGCTCGCTCTTGGAAGTTTCGAGCGAGCCGTCTTTCCGATAGTGGGCGCTCTCAGGCACCACAGCCTGCCTGATGAGGTACTTTTGACCCAAGGCAGGCGCGCCTTTTCCCCAGAAGGGGAAAAGCTCGTCACCAAAAGCCATACGGTAGCAAACAAGGACCCAACATATTAAAACCGCCGCGAAGGCGTATAGGGCCATGAAGGCGGAGTTGACCGCCCATTTCTTTTTGACAATCGAGGCGTAGAGGATGACGAGGCCCGGCATGCTCTGGAGCCCGACTAGGGTCGAGGCGGTCATTTGCCAGGCGTTGTCGCCTTTGTTGAGCCATGACGGGACCGCCGGAGGGTGCGGTTGGTATGCTGGAGGTGACATTTTTGGTGCTGAAGTGTAGGGTGTTTTGTGTAGTGTAACATGATGTACGTGTTGATTTGGTTTGGTTTTATAAGGAGGCCAGGTGGGTGATATTTGTCAAAGGAAGTTGAATATTACACGAGTCTTAGGTTGGTTAGTTTGTAAAGCGCGTAACAAGTGTAAATGTTTTTGGTTACTTGTAATAAGAACATAAATAAATTCCTTACGGTTGGTCGGTCCAGAAATATGATCGAACATAAGTTTAAAAGTAGTTACAAGTTATAGGTGTGTAAACAATATATTATAATAAAGAAATAATAATCTACCATACATAATTAAATACAAGTGCGAAAACCCTTCTCTCTTTTTTCCGTCAGTGGTGTTAAATTTCCGTTTGTTAGCATGAATGTTTTTATATATATCAGCCCCTGATACGAGTGTTCAATATACACTACTGTTAAATACCAGCTCCAAGCATCATTTGTAACCATACGAACCACTAAGTGGAGGAGAATATAAGGTATATCGATATATTAATTTGAGGAGATGTGAGTACTGGTGTTTTATTGCTTTATCACTTTTGTGTTTTCCCATTTTGAGTAAGAAATTAAAAATGTTCCTAAATATATACCGTACAATAATAATAATAATAAACGGTGACAACTCTTGAAGCAGGATATATAAACAAATAAGTTGTTACATGATTATTACGTGCCGATTTAAGAATTGATAACGCCAAAGACAATAAAAAAATGTCTAAGAACTATTCAAAACATTCGTAATGTTGACCATTGAATATAAAACACTTGAAATGTCATGAAATTATTACCAAAGGGTAAAAATAAAATAAAAAATAAAACTATATTTTGGGACTCAATACTATCGATGCCTTTTGTTTATACCAATACCGTCTAAAACTGGTATTGATATATAATAAAATCAAACATGACAGAGAGTATCATTTTTTTTGGTGTAGGGCTGTAAACGAGTCGAGCAGAGCCGAGCCAGGATGGGTTCGAGCTCGAGCTCGAAGCTTATCGAGCCGAGCCGAGCCGGCTCGAAAATTTTAACGAGCTCAAAACACCGGCTCGAGTTCGGCTCGTGAAAAGCTCGAGCCGGCTCGTGGCTCGTTCGAGCCAACTCGATTTAATTTTTTTTTTCACATTAATTTATATGAAAACATAAAAAATATATATTAGGGATTTTACCTTTTGTTGGTCACTCCGTACTTAGGGGAACAAAGATTATTATTTTGAATATAAAAAAATTACTATCAAGTTATATATATTTTTATTTTAAGAAAATATTTTTTAAAATCCTAATATAAAAATAATAATCATAATAACAGTAGTAGTAATAATAATAATTATTATCGTACTATATAAATATATATATATATATACATATATTATATGCACCGAGTCACGAGCCGAGCCACGAGCCGAGCTAACCCTGGCTCGAGTTCGGCTCGTTTAGAATTCGAGCCGAGCCGGCTCGTTTAGATTCGAGCTTTTTTCGAGCCGAGCTTTTTTCGAGCTTTTCTCGAACGAACTTCGAGCGAACTTCGAGCCACGAACTTTTTGTACAACCCTACTTTGGTGAGTATATGTTCTAAGATAAAAAATCTCAATCCCTAACCACCCATGAGACATCAAATTCTCCATTTACATATATCAATTTCTATCATTAGTCTAAAATCAAAGCAAATAAAGCTTATCTTTATCTTCTGGAAAGAGGAAAGTCAAGCAAAAGTGTGATCTCATCTTTGAAGATTAATTAGTCTAAATTTTGAGTGATTACTGATTAGTCTTTTGAAATGTCACTTATATCGTTTTGGTCATGGTCAAAATATATATTGCTCTGAATAAATTAAAATCAACTTGTCGTATTAATAAGTAGAAATACATCTATATTATTATATAAAGTTTTTTTAGACATAAGTATAATTTTACAAAAAATAATAAAACACATAATACAACTTAGTGCTTCATTCAATCATTTTTGTGTTGCCCCTCATTTAATAAACATTTTTAATTAACACATTGATTAATGCATATTATTAATACATTCTTTAAGAATTTTTTGAACGCAAATGTTTGACCCTGTTTTGAAGAGTACATTCTTTAATAATATAAGATTATTTAATTCACTAAATTCAATATTATATTTTTTTATAATATGTTAAATTAAATACTTTTATTAGAATAATAAGGGAATTTTACATTTCCCATTCTTAAAATTATAAATTACATATTTTCTCAAATCATACATAGGGGAAGGTTTCTACCTTTGATCGTTTGAGTCTCTCTAGCAGAGGTCTTAGATTCAAATCTAACCTCAATCGGTTTTCTGCCTTTGATCTCCTTGAAGGCCACCTGCCCAGTGCAATGTAACATCTCGTGAATTCGTTACTTAGTCAGTATCCCTCGTTCTTCTTGTAAGGTTCATTCTTTTCAATAAAAAAATCTTTTGGGTCATTCGTGTGTTATTCATTTATTTAAATTGTAAAGTATTATATTTTTGATAAAAATGGTAGGTTTATAATTATTAAAGAATTTATGGAATTTAATTGTTTAAAATCAGATTACATTTATTGCATATAAATAATAAATAAAAAAAGAATAAAACTTGAAGTTTTATAAAACTTATAAAGATTACTCTTTATAAAGTAGTTACAAAATTAATAAGTTGGTTTTGTTGGTCAAATTGAAAGATTTATAGTCAAGGGTTAAAATTATAAAAATTTAAACTTAATTATTAAAGGTTTGGATTGAATTTGTAAACTTAAAATTTGCAGGGACTGTTATGAAAATTCTTTTAACCGTTAGCCCTCTCAATTTCATCAAATTCGCAAGCTAGCAACGATTTCAAAGCGACGAACAGCCGCAGTCATTCTCGAACTCAATCGTCTCAAATCCTTAGCCAACAAAGAGACAATTTACACAAAGAGACAATTTACACAAAGAGACAATTTACACAAAGAGACAATTTACACATGAGGAAGGAATCTTCAGATTTTATATTTTGCAACAAAGAGACAATTTACACATTGGTCCCCTCAAAGTCTACTCATTTGCATTTTTGGTTATTTAAGTTTGAGTTAATCATTATAAGTTAGTTATCCTTAATTAATTTAAAGTTATTTGCTAATAATAGTAATTATTATTGTCATTCAATAATAGTAAAATTTGCCAATAATAAAAAAATATCAGAGGGAGGCTAGATTACAAAAACGATGGTATCTAATGGTAATTAACTTGAAAAACACAAGTTGTCACATAACATGTTTTAGGAGGTGCCCAATCTTAATTGTTGATTCTTAAAGAATTGAGTTCATCTAGGATTGGACCTAGACTAAAATAAAGAATTAATTTTATATTTGTTTTATGATCTTGCACTTATTATCTAGTTTATGTTATGGTTGTTTGCATGAACTTATGATTGTAATTTACAATTTCAATCCTTGTTATTAATAATATTTGCATTTTGAGGTAGCTTTGTGTGGCTTTAAACAATATTATTCCTCGTATCTCAACGTTTCCGTCATTAAGGTTGGGGTGTGACAGATTGATATCAGAGCTCATCACTATAAGGATTTAGGTTATTAGAAATGATGACCCGGACTATGGTTAACAGAGGGATCTTTACATGGCAAATCTTTATGATCTTATAAGCCTATCTATTTGCATGCTACATGATGCTACCCGTTATAGGAAAGTTCCCTTATATACTACTTGATATAGCTTAGTTGGAATTATGCCTTAAGTGGATAACTTGATTGACAAAGCCTTCCATCATGTATATCTCCAACTTCTTAATCATCTCCACCTACCACTAGACCCAACACGGCGATGTACTTTCTTAAACTTATTCTCGATTACATGTGAAATCGTACGCATTATATCGAATGGTTCAAGTCTTTAGGCTTTATGTCTAATCTTTGAAAATCTCATCAAGGTTTAATTCTAATAGTCTAAAAGGAAAATTTATGACTCATAAACACCTTATTCTGGATTTCCTGGCAAGAAGGTTTCAGGCTAAGGTAAGTATTTTTAGGATGAGTGATAAATTATGGTCAAAATACACAAATTTCCTTAGACATGTTAGAGTTAATTCATCTGAAGTGTCAATGTTTCTAAAGGCTTTGTGTACCAAATAGAACCATCCCACATATGTTTTATAATACCTGAAAAAATATTGTTTTATTGAACCAGCTTTACTTTAAAATTCCTATGTCTAACCTATTCTTGTATTCAGAATGTCTCGTCATCATGGAAAGCGTGGTAGCTCCAACCGTAAGATCGCCGCAATGATCGCCCGACAAATGGTTGTTGTCCTTCCCACAATGGTCATTGAATTGAGTAGCACCCTAAAGGCCAATGCCGGTAATAATGCAAATGGGAATAATGGTGGTAATGGCAATAATGGTCAAGGAGAAAACAACGGTAATCAAGGAGGGAATAACCAAACCTGCACGTTCAACCACTTCAACTCGTGTAAGCTAACCAGTTTTAGTGGAAAGGAAGGAGCCACTGGACTTCTTGAGTGGTTTGAAAGTATGAAGAACACCTTCATCAACAGTAAATGTCCAGAGGCACTCAAGGTTTGGTATGCCTCAAGTGTTCTCCAACAAAGGGCACTTAGAAGGTGGAACAATGAAAAGAGAAGTAGAGGTACTAAAATTGCACTGGCTTTACCCTAGGAGGAGTTTAAAAACATTATGATCCATAAGTTCTGTCCTAGGAGTGAGCTGTAAAAGCTTGAAAAGGATTTTGGAACTTTAAGCAAGATAGTGGAAATCATTTGGCTTATTCTACTAGGCATCATGAACCAAGCATTCCCTTGCCTCACATGGTGGATACTGTACCTCGTAACATTGAGAAGTTCATCAAAGGGGTACCACCTCAAATTAAGGATGTTGTAGTTAGTAGTAAGCCCACAACACTGGAAGAAGCAATCACCATCACTGCTCAGCTTACTGAAAATCACATCAAAGTCAACACCTTGACTATAAAGGGTGATAAAAAGACTGAGAGGGTGATTCCAGAAGCTACTAAGGAGGTGAAGGTTGAATCGTCTAAGGGCAAGAAACATAAGTTTACACCACCTCACAAACAAGCGGCTAATCCTAATCAAGCAGCTATTTCTAAAGCTTACACTGGTCCACACCTGATGTGTAACATTTGCGAATATCATCATGCGGGGAATAATCCATGTCGTATCTGCTCACTTTGCGGGAAATATGGTCATTTGGTTGCTACATGTCACCGTGCGCTAAACAATATTGCCCTAGTTGCCAATCAAGCTTGTTACAAGTGTGGTGAAACCGGCCATTTTCGCCCACAATTCCCCTATCTTGCGGGTAATGTTCCACCAGCTCGAGGCTGCGCTTTCAACATCAACGCAAATCAAGCACTGGAAAATAACTACGTGGTGAATGGTAGTCATTCTTATTCGTGATCTTTATGATCAAAGTTTCATTTGTTTTCCCTGTATCGATAAAAGTCCTATATCTAAACAGGTATGTTTCTTGTTAATAATTGCTATGCCTCTATCTTGTTTGATTCGAGAGCCGATAAGAGTTTTGTCTCCTTAGAATTTGAACCCATACTTGCTAAGTCACGTACTAAGTTAGAAAAGTCATTTACAGTTGAAGTCGTCGATGAAAAATCCATCATTATTGACATCATCATTCGCGATTGTGTCTTGAGTTTTAACGAGCATGAGTTTCCTATTGATCTAATCCCCATAGAACTCGGAAGTTTTGACATTATCTCGGCATGGATTGGTTAGCCAAACACTACGTGGACATTATCTGCTTCGAGAAATGCATTCGGATTCCATTACCCTCGGGGTGATACTTTGAAAGTCTTCGGTGAGAAATCATCTAAAGGACTCAAACTTATGTCATGTACCAAGGTTCAAAAGTGCCCATAGCCTTTTTGGCCTATGCAGTCAACACGAAAATCAAAGGGAAGGAACTTAAGGATATTCCAGTTATACAAGATTTCCCGAAAGTATTTCCCGATGATCTTAATAGTTTACCTCCTGTTCGTGAAATGGATTTTAAGATTGACTTGATTCCTGGTGCGAATCCTGTGGCTAAGTCACCTTATCGTCTTGCACCATCGGAGATGCAAGAACTAGCCAGCCAACTACAGGTCTGACAAGGGTTCTATTCATCCTAGTTCTTCACCCTAAGATGCACCCTTGTTATTTGTGAAGAAGAAAGATGGTTCTTTTCGTATGTGCATCAACTACCGGGAGCTCAACAAACTCACTGTGAAAAACTGATACCCTCTTCATCGAATCGATGATATTTTTGACCAACTTCAAGGACCCACTCAATTCTCAAAAATCGCTATATGTTCTGGTTATCACCAACTACGAGTCCATGACAATGATACTCTAAAAACTGCATTTCGTACTCGTTATGGACACTATGAGTTTATGGTTATGCCTTTTGGTTTGACTAATGCTCCTATCGTCTTTATGGATCTTATGAACCGGGTATGCAAGCCCTATCTGGACAAATTCATGATTGTGTTCATCGACGATATTCTTATCTACTCAAAGACTAGAATTGATCATGAGCTCCACTTATGATAAGTTCTTGCACTTTTGAAAAAAGAACAGTTGTACGCAAAGTTTTCTAAGGGCGAATTTTGGCTTGAGGAAGTCCAATTTTTAGGTCATGTGGTGAATAGCCAAGGAATTCATGTTGATCCTGCTAAAGTAGAAGCTATTAAAAAATTGGTGTATCCCCAAAACTCCAACCGAAGTTCGTTATTTCCTTGGACTAGCGGGTTACTACCGGCGTTTTATTGCAAATTTCTCAAGGATTACAAAACTGCATACGTCCTTAACCTAAAAGAATAAACCATTCGAGTGGGCCCCAAGCAAGAAGAGGCCTTCGAGACTCTTAAACACAAACTGTGTAATGCTCCTATCCTTACCCTTCCTGATGGGAATGATGACTTCACTGTATATTGCGATGCATCTAGTCACGACCTATGCTTCAAGGCAATTGAAGGTTTATGTGAATCCAAGGATCTCAATTCAGGAATTATTAGTATTAAAACAAAAACAAGTTAATGATCGCGGAATAATCATTAATTGCTGTTTAATTGTGTTAATTGTTAATTGAAGAACACAAACATGATGTCACAGTAAATACGAACACAATAATTGATTCAAAAGTATTTCATTAATTATTGAGTAATGATTACAAAAGAATAATTATAAATACTATGAACATTGATTTCTTCAGTCGAATGAATGTTGTTGTTGATGTGACTGCTCCTAGGGTTGCATAATGATGTAATGTTGACAGCCATAATATTGCTTAATTGTGTTCTGCGAGATGTGAAACCTAGGACTCATATTTATAGGCACTTTGAGTCAGTTAAGGAAACACCGGATCTCTTGGGATTTGATGTTGTTGACTTGTTGAATTGTTAAGATTGAAATCATACAAGTGTTCTGGACTTCCGCAGGAGTCTTGTCTTCCGCAGGAGTCTTGTCTTCCGCAGGAGTCTTGTTCTTCCGTAGGAAACTTGTCTTCCGTAGAAGTCTTCACTTCATCCAGTCCGTATCTTCCGTAGGAATCAAGTAATCCTTAGGTGGTGATGTTCATCCGCATACAATCTTTAAATTCTTGGTATTGTAAGAAACATATCTACGGAAGAACACAAATGTTCATCCGTAGATGTTTCTTACACTTGGCCGATTTCAAAGATCAACCAAGTATAATGTTTTTGCCTGTCATCATACAAAAAGCAACACATATATATAGGTTAACCTATATACTCAATGCATATATATATATATACTGATAATTAGTTAAAATCATTTATTACAAGAATTGATTAAAGTTCTAGGCCTATACAAAATGATCTTGACCTATTCTTTCTAGATCTAACAATACTCCCCCTTAGGCTTAGATTCTTGTAATCAATCCTTCAAAACTGCAAGCTCCTTGACTCTAGAAATGATTTTGTTGTAGAAGTAAGACACATCAGACTTCTGATCATTATACTTGTACTTGATCTTCATCTTACTGAGCTTCTTTAGAGTCTCATAGCTTAGTCCCAGAACATCCTCCTCTGTAGTGAGTGTTTCTAATACTTTGTCATTGTTTACCACTTCTAGCTCATCTTGTTCAGAGATTCGGAGTTCTGTTACTTCATCAAAAGTTGTTCCCTTCAGCAATCCAGCATTGTGTCTTCTTCTTTATAGGCTTTAGCATGAAGTTTGTCAATTACCTGGATCACATGTACATGCAGGAACAGATCATTTTGAGCTTGTTCATCACTCAGCTTTAGAAAGAATTTGTCATGCAGATATGATGTGTAGATGGGATGGAGTAGCTTGATTTCCACAGGGTCAAAGATCCTAATCCGATCAGCCCTTTTGTTCTTTTCATTCCTCAGCAGGACAAGTTCTTTTGTTTTCTTTACATAACCCCATTCAGTTATAGGGAATGTGTATTGAGTTCCTTCAATGCACTTGATTGCTACTGATTTCCTGTTATTGTATCCAAACCTCTTCAAAAATTCATCATCTACTGATTCTGAGGCATTGGACTTGTATCTTTTGACCCTTTTAATTCTTCTTTTGTGCTCATCATCCTCTCTCTTAGCCTCAGCTAGCACATCATCTTTGAATTTTGTCTTCAGCTTACCCATAATTGTTGAGAAGTATCTTCCTCTTGGGTGTATTGGGTAATTTGTAATGATGAGGCTTTGTAGGGTTTTCAGATCACTTTCAGGCAAGCACAACACTGACAATACATCATGGAAGTATTCAACTCTTCCTGATGTTCTTTTAATAACTACACAATCCCACTCTGGATCATATTTCCAGGCCATAATCCTGTTCTCTTCAACAGAGTTGGGAGTTGTGAGGTGATCAATCAGTTGTATCAAGGTGGACTTTTGTTCAGTTATTTCCCTCACAGTAGTTCCAATAGGCCACACTTTCCCTGGAATTACTTCTCTGGGCTCTCTGATCAGTTTATCCTTTGATTTGTGTTGATCTTTGCTTTCTACCACAACTGGTTCAGTAGATATTTGGTTATGATACTCAACAGCAGGATTAGGAGCTTCAGTTCTGAATCTGACTCCTCTATCAAGCTCAACCTTTATTATATGTTCCATCATTCTTCTAAGCTCTCCAACTAACCTTCCCTTTAACTCATGTGGTTTGTAATTGTGACCTTATAACCAGCATGTCATGTTGTATTTGCTTAGCTTAGCTGTGTCACAATGGCCCAACTTTCTTTGTCTTTTGAATTGATTGAAAGGTGCTGAATGTTCATAGTCACAGTTTGGAATCATGAATCTTGCAAGCTTGAACTCTTTCAATAAATCCTTTATTAAATCCTTCATCTCAGATAAGTTCATACTCTCAACCATGTCATAAGGGAAACCATGGTTTATGAGGGTCATAAACATAGTTGACTCAGGCCTCTCTTCCATAATATCTTCAGTTGTTAGAAGATCATCAGCCTTTGAGTCTTTATGGTCAGTTGGTGAGTCCATCTTGGTCAGCTCATTCCATTCATCATCACTGTCACTATCACGATTGGATTTCAACTTTACAGTAGATAAGTCTACTGAAGGAGTGCGTTCAGCAGATATGGGCTTTGACTTCTCAGGAGAATCTTCTACAATGATTACCTTCTTTTCAATAGCACCCAGGTACTTTCTCTTCCGTGAATACAGAATTAAGTTCTTTGAAACCTCAGAGGATTGTTTTGATTGTTTGATAGCTGGGGCATCCTTTGATTCCAATGCACATATCTTCATCTTTAACTGTTCAATCTCTTGATCTTTTTGCTTTGTCAGTTTAGCTTTTGCAGACACATTATCAGTGATTTTCTCTACTTTAGAGATCAGCTGTTCCTTTTCATATTTCTCATATCTCACAGCTTCTTGCAGTTCTTGTTCATGTTTGAGCAAAGCATCAATCACTTCATTGTTACTCTGTGCATCTTCTCTAAGCCTTTTTAGTCTGGCTTCTTGCTTGAATAGCTCTTCATCCTTCTCTTTGATAATCCCTTTGAGCTCTTGAATTTTTTGTTTTCTTTTATTGGATTTGATCACCAATTTGTTGTACTCAGCAACCAAATAGCTCTTACTCACAGGGATGCCCTTTTCACTCAGATCATCCTCATTATAAGCAACAACATCCACAAAATTGTCTTGCTCTTCTTCTATTTGTTCACCAGCAGTTTGATCATCATTCTTCTCAGTAGAAGCAGCACTTGCTGAACTTGAGCAGTGCTCAACTGTTTGATCAATAGGCTCTTGATGTTTAGGTTGGGACATTTGCATCAAGAATTGGAGATATGGGTTCAGTGTGATGAGACAGCACTTGGTTCTCAGAATTGGTGACTGAAACAGGAATAGTACTTTGCTTGAGACATCAACTCAGTCTCACCTGTGCGAACAGAGTTTTGAGAGACTGAGTTATGTGAACAGGCTCAGTGTTAGCACTTTCCGGGGATGTAACTTTAGGTGTTGGTGGGAATGGATGAATAGGGGATATGGTTTGGAAGGGTAAGAATGGTTGTGTGTTTTATGAGGCTGGGAGAGAAACTGATGGGGATTTTTGTTGTCCAAGTGAGATAGGTTCGGTGTTTTGAGTTGAAGAGGACAGCTGTTGTGGTGACACATGTTGTTGAATGGGTGAGATAGGGTCAGTGTTTATGCTGACTGGTGATTGATGTTGATGATGGGATGTTTGGTTCGGTGAGTGTGAGGCTTGATCAGATTCAGCAGATGTTTCTTCTTTAGGATCTACCCATACCAGTTCTTGTGGAATGTCGGCATCAGCATCCACCACGTGAGCAAACATAGGCATGCCCTCACCTTGGTATTTTCCACTGATCTTATTCAGTACAGACCTTCTCAAGTGAGCTCAAACACCTCTCCTTCCCTTGCAGTCCTTGGAAGTTCAGCATTGATAATCAGCTGCAAAAACCTTGGGAACATATACATCTTGTCGTTCCTTTGCAATTTCACTTGATCGCATAGACAGTTGAGGATGTACTTAGAGTAGTTGTAGGTTCTTCCCTCAAAGATCCCAATAATTCCTGAGGAGATGTGTCTTGAGAACTTATCAAGTCCTGACTTCCTGTTTGAGATGCACTTCAGATAAGTATGACACAGGAATCGATAGGGCTTGCATAACCTTCCCTTCTTGATCTCACCCTTGTCGAAATCACCATCATAGCCCATCAGAATAAAAACCTTTTCTATGTATTCGTTTTCGAACACATCTGGGTGGTCCACCTCGCGTTCGCCCAACTCAAGTGATCTTCTGATTGTTTGTTCATCGATCCTTATTCTCTCAGACAGGATTTCAGCAACAATCACTTCATCGTCTCCATCTTGTTCTACTCGTGCCGAATTCCAGAAGTCGACAATATGAGTTTGATGAATCACAGGCTCTGCCGTCAAGGCATAGAATAGCCTGGATCGTTGAAGATATCTGATGATATCTCGACATCCTTCCGATGAAGGATCATCCGCATTCAGGAATGCGCACACATTGTGCTCTTTCGCAAATCTATTTGACATCTGTACATAAGAGCGATGAAAATTATGTTAGCATTAGTATAACCGACATGAATACGAATCGTTTTAATGTCAATCAGAGATTAAACAGTTCAGTGTCGATGATTAGAACATGATTTACCTTCAAAACCGTAGTCTGTAATCAAGATTACGTGTTTGTTTTGAGGTTTGAATGTTTGTAGAAGAGGGAAAAGGGAGTGCGTTTTTCTAGGTCAAAAAGTGAAAGGTGCTCTGAAAAGTGATTAATGAATTCTTAAATTCAAAAACCTCATTTATAAGCGGACACATTAATTTCATTTATTTATTATGTTGGGCCCACTTTCCTTTTCCCTTTCCGTGGAACATCTGCGGAACCTTAACATCTGCGGATGCCTTAACATCTGCGGATGCCTTAACATCTGTGGATGCCTTAGTTGAAAATCAAATGCAACATTACTTATGAGTACATCTTATTCATAGATTACCATTCTATGAACATGAATTATACTCTTAATGTTACTTGCATATCCGTAGTTTACCAATTCTACAATTATGCAGTTACATTTTTACTGTTCCTTCTGCTGATGCAGAAATTTCACTGTTACTTCTGCGGATGCAGAAATTTCACTGAAACTTCTGTGGAAATTAAAGTTTCATTGAAACTTTAAATGTATGATATCTATCAAGTAATAGAATCATTTATTGATGTTGAACCTTGTTGACTTTGTTTGCATGGCAATTGAGTACAAGAAAGCTTCCTATATCCTGCATCCAAGTTAATGCTCAAGTTCCAATTCCTTCAAAGTTGATTTAACAGCTTTTTATTGATTTTCATGCATTACCTACTCCCCCTAAATTTATGATTAATGTGAAACTGTTTCATTCATCAGAAATTTATGTATGAGAGAAGCATGAAATGCATATGATTGTCCAAAAGAGATGTAAACATTGAAGAGCACAAATTAAACAAATTTACAAACTATTCAAGCATGCATATGTATATAGGGATCATACTATAACACAAGGCTTCATCTGATTTTGATTCCATGAATGATAAATGATCTAATATAACACCTGATTGCAAGTATATAGATCCACTTAAATTCATACAGGAGTATTATATCAACTAGGCATGCAGTTTATCATGTTTTGATGTTTGTTGATCAGTAACTATCATGTGCTCCACATTCAATTCTCATTTGAGTTTGTCCTCCGTAGGTGAGTCAAATCATCACTTTTTCACACTTATTGACTATGTACATTAAGTTATAAGTTCTATCTTAAGACATACTTGTAGTCTCATTAATATTGTCATAATTAAGCTCTTTGAGATAATATACAGTTGATCACAAAGGATTCTTTTGAGAGCTGAATATGATCCGCATAAAGTCACCAGGTCTTTATTTTTATAAAACAGAGGTGCTATCATCCCAGGTCTTTGTTTACACAAAACAGAGGGATAATGAAGATCATACTCTTTAATCATATACCCAGGTCTTTGTTCACACAAAACAGAGGGAATATGATTTTGCAAAGATAGAAGATTATAAAGTGTTTTACATAGTGTGCTTAGGTGAGTGATTTGGTCACATCAGGATAAGACTTACTTGCTTGATCCTCAAAATGGAGTTCCCACAGACAGTTGCCTATTTCTTTATGTTTAGCATGCTCTAAGTGTAGTTTCCACTCAAGATGAACCTACTTACATATCAAAGTGTTCTGAATCAGTATGAAGGGTAATTATGCTGATGAAGTAAGCCAAGGCATAGTGTACTATCATTTCCCAAAGACATGACATGACATGCGGTTTTTTTATTTATTAATTAAAGCAGATAAACTCTATATACAAGGACAGTCACATGCTTTTCTTTGTTGATGAAAGGTTAATCTAAGTTAATCATCCCAAAGACTCGATTAGAAAATTAAATCTAACTGAATCAAAAGCTTTAGTGAATAAATCAGCAAGCTGATTTGTTGTATCCACTTTGATTAGCTTGATCAATCCCTTTTCTAAGCAATCCCTCAGAAAATGATAACTGATCTCAATATGCTTTGTTTTGCTATGTTGTACTGGGTTAGCAGTTATAAAAATAGCAGCTGAATTATCAATATGAATTGGTGTTTGAAGGAAATTGTAACCATAATCAAGTAATTGGTTTTGCAACCAGAGTACTTGAGAGCAACCAGCTGAAGCAGCTATGTACTCAGCTTCAGCTGTGGATAGAAACACATTGGTTTGCTTCTTGCACTGCCAGGAAACAAGCCTTGGTCCTTAAAATTGACATCCACCAGTTGTGGATTTTCTGTTGTTGTTGCACCCTCTAAAATCACTATCTGAATATGAGTAAAGACTAAAATCTCCATCTTTTGGATACCACAGTCCTAGAGCTGGTTTTCCTTTCAGATATCTGAATATTCTTGTAAGGATGTCTAGAAGTCTGATGCAACCAAAACACTCTTGAAACCATCTACTGATCATAACAACTGATGAAGACTTCAGCTGAAGACATCTACTGATGTTAACAGCTGAAGACATCTACTGAAGGTAACAGCTGAAGACATCAACTGAAGGTAACAGCTGAAGACATCAACTGAAGGTAACAGCTGAAGACATCTACTGAAGTTAACAGCTGAAGACATCAACTGAAGGTAACAACTGAAGACAACAGCTGAAGACATCAGCTGAAGACAACAGCTGAAGGTAACAGCTGAAGACAACAGCTGAAGGCATCAGCTGAAGATATCAACTGAAGACAAAGTCTGGAGACAAAGTCTGAAGACAGTTTTCAGTAGTTGTCACAACAGCTGAAGAAGTATTCTTCAGTAGTTGTGATGATCCTTCTTCAGTAGTTATCATAACAGCTAAAGAAGTATTCTTCACTAGTTGTGATGATCCTTCTTCAGTAGTTATCACAACAGCTGAAGAAGTACTCTTCAGTAGTTGTGATGATCCTCTTTCAGTAGTTATCATAACAGCTAAAGAAGTATTCTTCAGTAGTTGTGATGATCCTTCTTCAGTAGTTATCACAACAATTGAAGAAGTATTCCTCAGTAGTTGTGACAGTTCTTCTTTCAGTAGTTCTATGAAATGATCAAGTCTTCCTGCATGCTGCACAGAACATGAAGTAGTATTGCTATGAAAGTTTTACACCAATTCAGAAACATTTCAAGTGTAAAATCTTTCATAGCCAAGACCAATATCTTCAGAAGCCAGAAATGAAATCTTTCTTAGCTTCAAGACAAAGTCTGCTAAAGCCAAGAAACCAAGACAGATTCTTCCGAAGACTTTTATCATACATGCTTTATCTGATGTACTTTTTCTGCAAAGCTGAACCACTTTGCCGCTGCCCACTCTGGTTGGTCACCAACTTATATGAGTTGGTGAAAAGGTCCATGCTTTAGGAAAACTGTACATTGAGGTCTTGGGTCGAACATTTCTACTTTATGTACCCTTATCCTTTTTGTAATATATTAGGATGTGAGCTATGGCATGTCATAGTCACTAGCCAAAAGGCAAATCTGCCTTTTGACTCTACACGGATTGTGTTGTCTAATTCGTGTATCCAGCTGGCCTTCAAATTATGGCCGTCTGTAGGTTGTATTATATAGTATCTCAAAGACTTGTAAAGTAGGCATGTTGAATACTTGTAACTTGAATTTGAGAAGCAATATACAACATCCTTGAAAACCAACCACTTGTGTTGTTATCTTGTTCTTTTCTTTTTGAAGTTACTCTTGTGTTCTTAGCATCATCATAACCGGTTCCCCATTTGATCTGTTAAGTGTTCTAACACACTCTCCTTATTGTGTTGCTGTGTTGTAAGTGCTAACCCTTCACCCGGTCCTGCATTTGGTATCAGAGCTTTCCAGGCTCTTGATATAAGATCTCACCATCTTAAGATCCCTCACACATACAAAATACTTAACAACTCAAATGGCAGCTCTTTCTAAAGCTGATATGGAAACTGGTACTATGACCAAGTCCCCACTAATCACTCCTGAAGATTTTTGACACATGGTGCACAAGAATGGAAGGCTTCATCAAGTGTCAAGATTCAAGGATGTGGGACTCAGTTATCAATGGTCCCTTCATACCAAGCACTACTTCTGCTACTGGTAATCGTATCATCCCTAAAGATGTAGATGATTACTCAGAAGAAGACAGGAAGAGAATAGAGCTTGATCAAAGGGCCATGACTTGTCTTCAAACTGCTCTTCCAAACTCTATCTACAGAGGCTTCAAGAAGTGCAAGACAGCTAAAGATCTATGGGAAGCACTGAAGCTCATGTATGAAGGATCCAAAGAAACTAAAGAAAACAAGAAGTATCTCTTGAAGCAGCAGTTTGAAAACTTCACCTTCAAGGCTGGTGAGACACTGACTCAACAATACTTCATGTATGTTGAGATAGTGGACACTCTAGTGGATATTGGAGTAACTCTTGAGAACAGGGACATAGTAAGGAAGTTCATGTCTTTTCTTCCTAAACTATGGACACATTATTGTGTTGTGATCAAGAGAACTTCAGATCTTAAAACTCTTACTCTTACAGAGTTGTATGGTATCCTAAGTGCATTCCAGATGGAGATGAACATGCAAAATTCCTCTGGTAACTCCAATAACCAACTGAGTTCAGCTCTTCATATGAATGAAAGGGAATGCATTGAACCACAACATCAGTTGTTATGCTACCCTGACAACTCACAAAAGAGGCCTTTCATCACTCTTCCAGAGACACCAAGAGAAAGCTATACTCAAGGAAGTCCCTTCCAAGAGACAAGTTCTTCTCATGTCTTTGTCTCAGCTGATGAAACCTCTGGCAACCTTCTCTTCACTCTTGAAGACTTGGACTGTATCCATCCAGATGATCTGGAGTATATGGAGATAGTTCAGTAAATGGCTCTTCTCACTCACAGGGCCAAGAAATTCTACAAGAGAACTGGGAGAAGATTTCCAAGCAATACATCCAGTGGAAAGTTTGGGCTGGACAAAAGCAAGGTAAAGTGCTATAACTGTAACCAGATGGGGCACTTTGCAAGAGAGTGTAAGGCACCAAGAACAAATGGTGGCCAGACACAAACCAGACCAAACTACACTAAGAAAGTTCACCAGAATAAGAACCCAAAGCAACAGGCTGCAGTTGCTTTTGCTGTTGAAGAGGGAGGCTTTGACTGGAGCTTTCAGATAGAAGATGCATCTCCAAACCAAGCTCTTATGGCAGATCATGATGAAACCATGGTATTGGAAAATCTTTGCTCTTCTGAATGTATTGCTAAAGTTAATAGATACAGGTCATATAACTTAGAGCTGAGATCTGACCTTGAGTCCTTAAACATCTTGAAAGCTTATTTTAAAAGAGCTGAAAATGACTATAAACTTAAAATAAAACATTTTGAGAAAACAATTTCAACTCTTAAACATGAGCTAACAAATTACAGGACTCAGATCAAAGATCTCATAGCTAAGTTAACTGAATGCCAAGCTGAGCTTGTGATCAGCAAAGCTAAGGTAGAAAATTATGTTCTTGAAGAAGATAACTTCAAGAACATAATATCCTCATCCTTGCATGCAAAAGTGTGTTATCAGATGAAGCAGGGACTGGGATCTAGTAAGATAGCTCCTCCACTCACCATCTTGTCTGTAAGATCTCCCAGGTGTGAAACTTGTGAAGATGAGCTTCCCCTCATAGATCCTTTGACTGAAGAGGATGAAGAGGAGATGGTGAAGAATGACTTTGGTTTGAGTGAAGAAAAGCAATTTGAGAAGGGTCACCATTCCTCTAAGGAGAGTAAAACTGTTGAGATGACCAAATCAAGAACAAAGAACTTGATCAGGAAAGCCAAAAGAAAATCAAGGAAGGCTCAAGAGATCAAGGCTACTTTTGACTCTAAGCAGAAACAAGTTTTCATCTCTGCAGGGTTTGAAGTAGTTAAGACTGATGACATGAAATCTGATTCATGTGCAACTCATCTCAGTAACAAGAAGAAGACTGATCTGTTGTGTGTTACTGCTGCACAACCTGGACCATCCAACTCCAAGAACAGTTCTCAACCCAAAAGAACTGTCTTAGCTCCTGTAAAGGTAAAGATAGAGAAGGGATGTGACCAAAGTCAGTGCTCTTCCATGAAGAAGACTCTTAGAAAGAAGAATCTGAAGTGTGTCATGTGTGAGAGTACCTCTCATTTGGCTAAGGATTGTCCATACAATCCTAAGGGTATCTTCACATGATAAACAAAGAGACTTCCAAGAATTCCAAGATGAAGAAGAAGGCAAGTGGAAAACTGCCTTCGGAAGAAAATTTGGTCTCAGAAGAAAGGAATGCTTCTGAAGTACTGAAGCTTGCTGCAGTAAAGGAAAGATCTTCCAAAGGACCAGTCATCAAAACTTCTGAAGTCTCAAAAGCTTCTGAAGTGTTGAACGTCAAGTCTAAACTTCCAAAGGTGGTGTGGAAGTCAAAGAAAGACCAAAAGACTGAAGGTTCTTCATCAACAACAGCTCAAGATCCTCAAAGCACAACCATTGGATCTATTACTGTTGCATTGTCTTCAACTGTTTTAAATGAGCCCAAGACCATTGAGGCTTGGGTTTCCAAATGTAACTAGCTATCTCTTTGTGCAGGAACAGCTACAGACAAACAAAAATGTGTGGATCATTGACAGTGGTTGTTCCAGGCACATGACAGGCAATAGGTCACTACTCCAGAAGTTTGAAAGAATTGATGGAGGGCCAGTTGCTTTTGGAGGAGATGCAGGTGGTTACATTACTGGAAGGGGCAAGGTCACAAATGGTAAGCTCAGCATTGACAAGGTAAACTTTGTCAAGGAGCTTGGATACAATCTTTTGAGTGTATCTCAATTTTGTGATCAGGGTCATAACATGCTATTTACTGAGCATGAGTGTGTTATTCTTAAGCCCGGGGTGGTCATTCCTCATGAGCATATCCTACTCAGAGCCCCAAGGAAAGGAAACATGTACAAGATGGATTTGCAAGAAACATCTCCCTCAGGAGAAGTTTCATGCTTTCTATCTAAAGCAAATAGTGATGAATCATTCCTTTGGCATAAAAGAATGTGCCATGTAAACTTTAAGAACATGAATAAATTAATTAAGAATGATTTGGTAACTGGAATACCAAAAAGATAGTTTACAAGTGATGATCATTGTGTTGCATGCCTGAAAGGGAAGCAACACAAGGTATCTCATAAGCCTAAGGAAAGAAATTCCATCACTACACCCCTACACTTGTTACATATGGATCTCTTTGGCCCCACTAATGTAATGAGTTTAGGAAGGACCTCTTACTATTTGGTAATCACAGATGACTTTACAAGATTCACATGGGTATTCTTCCTTAGAACTAAGGATGAGACCCCTGAGATTCTGAAGAATTTCATCTTAAAAATTGAGAATCAATGTGATCACAAGGTCAAAACCATAAGATGTGATCAAGGAACTGAGTTCAAGAATCAAACACTTGATACATTTTGTGATGAAAAGGGTATTACAAGACAATATAGTGCTCCCAGGACCCCTCAGCAAAATGGAGTTACTGAGAGGAGAAATAGGACACTAATTGAAGCTGCAAGAACTATGTTGTTTGACTCTAAACTGCCCATCACCTTCTGGGCAGAGGCAGTCAACACTGCCTGCTATGTGCAAAACAGAGTTTTAGTAGTTAAGACACATGGTAAGACTCCTTATGAACTTTGGCACAAGAGGAAACCTTTCATTGGTTTTCTCAGGTCTTTTGGTTGTCCTTGCACCATCTTGAATACCAAAGATCATATAGCCAAGTTTGCTGAGAAATCAGATGATGGACACTTCATTGAATACTCTTCTCAAGCTAAAGCTTATAGAGTATACAATCTTAGAACTAGAGTAGTTGAGGAGTCAGCCAATGTGACTTTCAATGAACACACTCCCAGTGTGAAAGGTTCTGGTCTGGATTGGCTGTTTGATCTTGATTTAGTTACCAACTGTTTTAACAAATCTTGTGAGCATGTTTCAGGAACCACAGATATATTGCCTACAGGTGATCCTGATCCAAGAATTGAGCTGAGAAGATCTTCAAGCAACATATCTCCAGCTCCAGTGGTAACTAATCCTGCAAATGAAGCTTCTACCAGCACATCAATGACAAATCCTGCTGCTACATCTGAGTTGCCTTCATCTTCTAGTTTTGAGGCACAAAACTCAAATGTAGAAACTTCAAATGTTGGGAAACATGGTGGTGGTGACAGTGATCAAGAATTTCTTGATGCTGAGAACCATCCCATTGAAGAAAATCTCAATGATGTCATACACTCATTGGATCAAGTTAATCTTGATAGGTGTGCTGCTGTAGAGGGTGAATCCTCCCTGTCAGATCAGAATTTCTCTAATTTGGATCTGTCTACACAACTTGCTGTGATCCCTCAACTAAGGATCCACAAGTCTCACCCCACTACAAACATCATTGGAGATGTTGGTACTGGTGTAAGAACAAGAGGACAGTCTCATAATGCAAATATCTGTCTTCACTCTTATTTTTTATCCCAAATAGAGCCAAAGAAGATTGATGAAGCTCTAAAGGATGGAAGTTGGGTTGAAGCTATGCAAGAGGAGTTGCTTCAATTCAAGAGACAAAAGGTTTGGAATCTATGTCCTCTTCCTCATGGGAAGACTACCATAGGTATCAAATGGGTTTTCAGGAATAAGAAGGATGATAGAGGACTTGTCGTCAAGAACAAGGCTAGACTAGTTGTTCAAGGGTATACTTAAGAAGAAGGAATTGATTACACTAATGTCTTTGCTCCAGTAGCAAGACTTGAAGATTTCAGGATATTCCTAGCTTTTGCTGCATCCAAGAACTTCAAGGTCTATCAACTTGATGTCAAGTGTGCTTTTCTTTATGGAGTGATTGATGAAGAGGTGTATGTCAAACAACCACCTGGATTTGCAGATCCTGATCATCCTGATTATGTCTGCAAGCTTGACAAAGCTCTCTATGGGCTACATCAGGCACCAAGAAAGTGGTATGAGACTCTATCTCAGTATCTCTGTCAACATGGCTAAAAAAGGGGTACCATTGATGGAACTCTCTTCATCAAATGAACAAGAGATGACATGATGCTAGTTCAAGTATATGTAGTGATATCATCTTTGGGTCAACTAATCCAAAGCTCTGCAAAGACTTTGAGAAGCTGATGAAGGATAGATTAGAAATGAGTGGCATGGGGGAACTCAATTTCTTTCTAGGGATTCAAGTGAAGCAGGTTGACAATGGTATCTTCATAAATCAGTCAAAGTATGTGCAAGACATACTTAAAAGGTTCAACATGACTGAATGTAAGGTTTCTAAGACACCCATAGCTAGAAACCACTCCTTTGAACCTGATCTTGAGGGGGAGTGTGTTAATGAACATCTCTATAGGGCTATGATTGGGTCTCTTATGTATCTTACAGCTAGCAGGCCAGATATTATGTTTGCCACTTGCATCTGTGCAAGATATCAGGCCAACCCCAAGATGTCACACCTAATCACTTTCAAAAGAATTCTAAGATACCTTAAAGGAGCCCCATCTCTTGGCCTTTGGTATCCTAAAAATTCTGACTTCAATCTGTATGCATATACAGATAGTGATTATGGTGGATGCAATATGACTGCAAAGTCTACATTAGGGGGATGTCAATTTCTTGGTGGAAGGATAGTCTCTTGGCAATGCAAGAAACAATCATGTGTATCTGTATCAACTGCTGAGGCTGAATACATTGCTGCTGCAAGCTGCTGTGCTCAAGTGCTTTGGATTCAAAATCAGATGCTGGACTATTGATTCAACTTCAAAGAGACTCCCATTCACATAGACAACAACAGTGCTATTTCAATCACAGAAAATCCAGTGCAGCACTCAAGAACTAAGCACATCAACATCAGGTATCATCTGATTAGAGATAATTTTGAAAAAGGATTAATCAAACTAATCAAAGTTCATACAGATGAACAATATGCTGATCTGTTCACAAAAGCTTTTGATGAACAGAGATTTAAATATCTTATATCAGCTATTGGGATGATCAACTTTGAATAGCTTTTCGTAAAAACTTAATCATATTATTTCTAAAACTATGTGTGTTCTATGTTGTCTATTCTATCACCATAATAAGCCCCAGTTTCTCTTTGGAAGAAAATTCTTTTTGGATATTCCTTAGATTTTTTAGAATTTTACACAAGTTGCAAAATTCTTCAAAATCTTTGAAACATTTTTGAAGGCAAAATTTGCCTTCGGAAGCTCTCTGATTAACACTTCTGAAGCAAAATATCCTTCATGGTCAAAACTTCTGAAGTTAAATTATCTTTGGAAGATTTTTTAGAATTCCAAGAAAACTACTTTTGGGCAAAAAGCAAACTACTTTTCAGAGGTGGGACCAACACAATGGATTTCAAAGTTTATCCTTTTTCATTAACTTTGTCTCAAATCCAAAATTCATACAAATATCCAATGGTTACACCTCTTTCATCTACCTACTCCAAAAAATTCACCCATACCTCAAATTTGATCTCTCTGAAACCACTTTTGCTTTTCACCTTTCTTCATCCTTAAGCTTTTCAAAATGGCTAACATTCCAAACAGAAACAACCCAAATTTCTCCATGCAATTCCATAGGCAGCACAATCAAGTTGCCTTATTGCACTCTAAGAAAGATGATAGTTTCTCAGAGGTTTGCCATTTTCTGGCTCTATCCAACTACTACACCTCACTCACCATTGATCCTATTCTTTATGAGGATCACCTGCTTGACTTTTGAAGGACATGTCAAGAGGTTATTATGGATGGGGAGAAGGCATTGTCTGCCACAGTGCAGGGGAGGACAGTCTTTATCACTCCAGCCATCATCAACACTCACCTTCAGCTGGATGATAAAGAAGGTGAACTGTCTTTCCCAAAGGAAGCTGTCAACTATTCCTTTAAGCTGATGGGCTATGAGGGAGATTTCTCTATAAAGACCTTTAGGAAAGGGAATGTCTCATTCCAGTGGAAATACCTACTCCATATAGTGATTCATAGTTTATCCAACAAGCATGATGGGTGGGACCAGATTCCTGAGGATCTCTCGTTTATAGTTCATAGAATGGTACAAGGGGTCAAGTTCAGGTACTTATAATTTGTTTACACAAACTTGCTTGCAAACTTGGACTCTTTAGAATACTATGTGTTTCCTAGATATGTTCAACACATTCTCAACTGTGAACTTGGATCACAGTTAAGGGAAACAAATATTATTCTTAAATTGGGACAGATGAAGCCAGGCATCTTTAAGATTATGAAGAAGCCAACTGTAGGCTTCTCAGGGGTAGAAACAGCCCTGGTCTCCAAAATGTTAGAGCTCATTGCTCAAGGTGACAACCTAGCAACACAAGCTAGTGTTGAACCCACACCTTCTACATCTCAACCACCAAAACAGCCTAAAATCATCCTCACCTACCAAAGAAAATCCAAACGAACCCCTGCTCAAGCTATTGAGTCTGTGCAGGTCCCCATATACTCACCCATACAGGAAGAAGTGGATACTAGAGCTCCCACTTCTCCTAAGGAGCAAACCACTCCCATCTCTTCAAGAATCAGTGCTGATGTTCCTCATGATCAGCCTGATGAGCTCATAAGCCAAAATGCCTTAAGCCTTCACTCTGAGTCTTAACACTCAAGTGAAAAACCTTCAGGGGACAGTTACCATCCCCAGCCTTTGGACTTAAATACCCAAATTCCCAACCTTGAATTCTATGCTGATGAGGACTTAGGATTCAGTGAGCACCATGAATCTCTCTATCCCTCACCTACTCAAAGAGAGAAGAGTGTTTCTGAATTACCTATGTCTATCCCATATCAGTCACCCATTACTGAGGTGGGTCCTTCTGAACTTGTTCAGGGGATCCATATGGAAGAGGCTCTCACTTCTGCAAGTGATTACATCATTAAGACCTCAACCATGGAAACTCAGCCCATTGACACTTCATCTGAGGCTGTCAATGAGCAGAGAAAATCCAGCAGCCAAGAACCCTATGCTGGTGATGAGAGTGAGGATCTAGGTCCAATTCTCACACCCCCCCATGATTCTTCTGATGAAGATGAGGGGAATCTGAGACTAAAGGTGCAACAACTGTCAAAAACATGCACTTACTTAGTCTCTAAGGTTAGTCATCTTGAATTTCAAGTGACTACCTTAACCAATAGGGTCAATGATCAGCAATTTGAGATATCTTATCTTAAGGAAAAACTAGCTGAGAGACCTTTAAGAAGAGCTCAACCAGGAACACAAGAACCTGAGGATGTGGCTGACCTAACTCCTAGCTCACCTATACAAGAAGGTGATGCTACCAAAAAGGGAGAGAAAGTCACTACAATCACAGAACCTGGGAGTTCTTCAAGGAGTATGGACATTGAGGACTCACCATCCTCTCTTGTAATTGTTCCTACTCAGCAACCTCCTCAAGTTCACATTGATGTGAACATCCTAGACTGCTTGTTTCAAAGTCTTTTGGGGAGGGTGTATCAAGGCAAGAAGCTAAAGAAGATAGACCAAGGCAATCAGGTAATATCATTAGTCAACTGGATGTTGAGGCAGACCCTAAGATTAGCTTCAAATGGAATGTAACACCCGGAAGTCTGACTTTTTGGTAGGCTATGCGACTGAGCCTCAGTCGCCTGTGATTTATGCGACTGGAGGTCAACCTCATGGCTATTCGGCCGATTGAAGCTCAACCGCACGATTGGAGTTCAACCGCCCGAATGGAGTATGAGCCGCATGGAACATGTGCGATTGGGGTCCAATCGCATAGTGTTCATGCGACTGAAGGTCCAGTCGCCCCTGGACCAGATGCGACTGAGAAGTGGGTATAAAAAGGGAGCAGCTCCACTCTCCTCCCATTTTTCAGTCGGGAAGAGAGCAGAAAGAGACCGAGAAGAGAAAGAAAGAGGGGAAAGTGCTGCCCGATTGTCGAGAAGCAAGCTAATTCGAAGCTCATCAACTTCTACCTGACAATGTGAGTTCTAGGACCCCTCATTTACATGTTTTCTAACGATTTTGGGGCTGGAAACACATTAAAACCCTAGTTTTGAAATAGTGAAAGTTTGACCCATTTGGGTAAATCTTGAGTAATGTGTTTATGGTATGAATTAGGACTAGTATATGCTTGTATGAGGTCCTAGTAGGAATCCCTAAGGCTTGGGAGAGTTGAATTGGGCTGAAAATGGGTTTATGGTGACTGTGGGGACGGGGGTTCGCGACTGCTGTTCATGAAGAACTCCAGTCGCAGCCCAGTTAGGGTTATGCGACTGAAGGGCCATTTGGCCGAATGAGTGAAAGTTGATGTCCAATCGCCCGACTGAGGTTCAGACGCCCGATTGAGCCTCAATCGCACTATAGGTGATGCGACTGAGAGTTTCGGTCGCATGAGTTCAATCGCAGAGTAGTTGAGTCGTACGGTTAAGAGTTAGTCGCATATAGCCCAGTCGCATAGTGTCTAGTCGTACGGAAGGAAGTTCAATCGCACGGTTGAGTACCCATTCGCATGAATAGCCCAATCGCATGACCCAGTCGCATGGAGGACATGCGACTGGTGGTAGTTCAGTCGCCCGGACAGGGCTGATGTGAGTGAATGTAGAAGTGTATGTATGATGTATGTATGTTAGTATGATGTTGCCATTATAGCTGGTGAATACTGATGATATGTAAGTAATTATGTTCCTTATGTGTATGTGTCTTATCTTTAATAACTTTACGTGAATGAATGAACGAAAGAAAAGAATGTATTAAGAACGTAAAGTGAAAGATAATGAAAGAAGGAACATGATGAATGAATGCATGCATTAATGAAAGAAAATAAGAAAGGCTTGCAAGCAAATGAAGGAGGTGCACACCCCTGGCAGGTGTTAGCTCAACGGTGTACGGATTAGCTACCCCGAAGGATGTACATCGGGTCAATCATTGAGATTGATAATGAGGTGAGCAACTTCGTGTTGTAAGAGACTCGGTTAGCAGGCAATCATAAGATTGTCACTGAGGTGAGCAGTCGCGCACTGCAACAGACTCGGCTAACGTATGTAAGAAGTAAAGTGAAAAGATGAGGTGAGCAACTTCGTGTTGCAAGAGACTCGGTTAGCATGCAATCATAAGATTGCCACTGAGGTGAGCAGTCGCGCACTGCAACAGACTCGGCTAACGTATGTAAGAAGTAAAGTGAAAAGATGAGTGGTGCATGTACCTACCCCAGGTGACTGGATCAGCTTTGTGCACAACGTTCGTGGCTAACCACCACAGGTCCAGCACCAGTAGTATGTATGATGAAAGGGGGTATTGTACATGTCACCGAATGTAATGAACGTTCGAACGAAAGTAATGAAAGTATGAATGAATGTAATGAATGTTCAAACGTAAGTAATGAATGTATGAATGAAAGTAAAGTACGTACGAAAATATGTAAAGTATGTATGTATGAAAGTAAACGAGAATGATGAAGTGTACACGAATGAAAGTAAGTAATGAATGATGAGATAATAATAATATTATCTACGTGTACGTATGATGTGTGAACACGTGTATGAAAGAGCAGTTAATGAGAACGAAAGTACGTTTTATTATAAAACTAGAACTCACTCAGCAACGCTGACTTTTATGTGTTTTCCAGTTCACAGGTAGTGTTGCTGAGGATGGCGCGAGGCGACTACTCAGCTCTTTTGGGATGGCATTCTCCAGTTGATAATGCTGCAACGTCATGGGTTGCGGGTCCATAATATTCGCAACACATCACGTTGCATGTCATTATGAGATTTCTTGAGGATCTGAATAAACGAGATTACTCAAGAAATCTCCTTTAGATTTTAATAAGTTCGCCACGCATTGGAAGCGTGCGCGTAGCACATGCAACGAAATATGTTGCATGAGAGTGTCAAGAATATTCCGTCAGGGTTCCGATGTACGGAATTACCTAAGGAATATTCTTTAGTATAAAAAAATATAATTTTTATATTTTTGAACTTAATATCTCCTCTAGAGGTCGCTGTATGATCCTATGAGGAGAGACAAAGTAGAGAAAGCTGCATTTTGTAATCGAGTCAATGATGTAATGACTTTTATGAATGAATGAAAATGTATATATTTTATCATTTCCGCTGCGTTGATTTATGATTATATACATTATGTACGTTATATGTGCGATGAAGAACCAACAGTAAGGTGCCCGGTGAGCGGGGCCTTACAAGTTGGTATCAGAGCAAAGGTTTAAGTAAAATGGGTAAATTTTTATATTAAACCTAAACTTAAACTGAGAATGGGACAGAGAGAATGAGAATGCCATCTGAGTAGTCGCGTGCCATCAGGTATTTTCCTAAAGATTAACTAGTTATTATGTGCGCATGTGATGTGAGTTATGTGTACTGTTAGACTGAGATACTAATGTAGTCAGGATAGGTGATGCTCGGGGTACGAAGAGTAGAGTAAGTGGCTAATCACAACTGGCCACTGTAATTAGGGACTTACTATACTTGACATAAACTGAGCTATTTCCTTGAATGACCGTGTTGGTGTTTTAATCTTTCAGTGTGATAGAAGATGGTCGGTGATAGATCATCTGATGCTTCCCGTGATGGTGAACGTGGTGATGAGCCGCGTATCACGTGAGGAAGATCTAGGAAAGAGAAAGTAGTTCGTGACGAGAACGAGATTCCTCACCAGGAAGAGACAGACGAAAGCGCCAAGTTGAGAGCCTCGGTAAAAGAGGCGGTGATTGAGGAAGTGCACCAGGTTATGCAGACGATCTTACCGACTGTAATGACCGAAGCGATAAAGGCAGTACGAGAGGAGGATAGACGAGGGAGGAGACGGTCCTCCGGTAGACAGCAACAGACAGAGGCAGAAACGGTATTGTCTGATGACGAAGAGGAAGAGGAGGAGGAACAGGTTAGGGGGACAGCCCGGGGTTGTGATTACGGGAAATTTATGAGATGCAAGCCTCCGACTTTCGATGGTTCGGGTACGGCTGCTGATGCTCACCAATGGGTGAGGGAGATGGAGACGGTCCTTGATATCAGTGACTGCCAGGAGGATAAGAAGGTAAAGTTTGCTACCCACTCGTTTACGGGGACGGCATTGTGCTGGTGGGACAATATTGTCCAGGCCGAGGGTAGCAGGGCCATTGGGAAATTGAAGTGGTCTGAGTTGAAGAGAATGGTGATCGAGGAGTTTAGTCCTCGTCGAGAGATGGACAGAGTTGAGAGAGAGTTCCTGCAGTTGGAGGCGGGAACGATGACCCACCAACAATACACGACCAAGTTCAACGACATGGCACGGTTGGTGCCAGAGCAAGTGACGCCGGTGTCTCGCAAGATTAACCGGTATATTCAGGGGTTGCCAGCTGAAATTCGTTGGCATTTGATTTCCGCCCGACCCAGTACTTTCAGGTCGGCGGTGGATTTAGCTGGGAGGTTGTACGATGAACGAGCTGCGTTGGTGAAATCTGAGGGCAGTAAGAAGGGAAGTGATGAGAGGAAGTGGCAGGGAAAGGGGTTTGGTCGGGGTGATACTTCGACAAGTAGTAAGAAGGCACGGGTTGATGATCGTCGTGTGGTCGTGACAAGTGCAGGGTCGAGAAAGTGCGGGAAGTGTGGGCGAGAGCACGGTGGTGAGTGCAGATGGGGGCTGAATGTATGTTTCAAGTGTGGAAAGCCCGGTCATATGGCCAAAGAGTGTAAAGGAATGAGATGCTTTAACTGTGGGGAAAGTGGTCATATGAATAAAGACTGCAAGAAGCCGAGATCTGAGGGTTCCGGTGTGAAGAAGACAGGGGGTGAAGGGTCGAAAGCGAGCGCCAGGGCATTTACGATGACGCAGGAAGAGGCGAGGACGGACCCCGATGTAGTGTCCGGTACGTTCCTGGTGAACCAAACTTTAGCCTCTGTGTTATTTGATTCGGGTGCCAGTAGGAGTTTTATTTCTGCTGCTTTTTGTGCCAAATTGCCCGTTAGTAGTAGACGTGTGGATGTACCGTTTGATGTAGAGACTGCTATAGGTAAAACCACCAGGATTTGTGAGGTAATTGAGGGTTGCGATGTAGAACTGGAGGGTCACAAATTCCCAGTTAAACCCTTTGCGATGACGTTAGGTGGTTTCGATTTGGTGCTTGGAATGGATTGGTTGGCAGATTTCGAGGCGAACATTGTGTGTCGCAAGAAGATGATCAGTTTGACAGAGCCTGATGGTAGTCCAGTGACAGTTTATGGGGATCGGGTTACTACGATTCCGAAAGTGATCTCAATGGCAGTGGCGGGGAAATGTATGAGGCGTGGATGTAACGCCTATTTATGTTATGTGAAAGATGTAGAGAAGCCAGCACCACAACTGTCTGATGTTCCGGTTGTGTGTGAGTTCCCAGACGTGTTCCCGGAAGACTTATCGGGATTGCCACCTGACAGAGAGATCGAGTTCCAGATTGATTTAGTACCAGGCGCCCAACCTGTTGCCAAAGCACCATACCGATTGGCCCCGACAGAGATGAAAGAGTTGATGGAGCAGTTACAAGAGCTGTTGGATAAGGGGTTTATTCGACCGAGTATCTCACCTTGGGGTGCTCCGGTCCTGTTTGTAAAGAAAAAGGACGGTAGTATGAGGATGTGCATCGACTACCGCGAGTTGAATAAGCTGACAGTAAAGAACAGATACCCCTTGCCGAGGATCGACGACTTGTTTGATCAACTTCAGGGTGCTAGTTGGTTTTCACGTATAGATCTTCGATCAGGCTACCATCAACTGAAGGTGAAGGAGCAGGATATCCCAAAAACAGCTTTTCGTACGCGCTACGGTCATTATGAGTTCCTCGTTATGTCATTTGGTTTGACCAACGCGCCAGCTGCTTTTATGGACCTGATGAATAGGGTGTGCCGGCCGATGTTGGATAAATCAGTGATTGTATTCATTGATGACATCCTGATTTATTCAAAGAGTGAGACTGAGCATGCCGGTCACATTCGCGAAGTTCTGGAGACGTTGAGAAGGGAGAAGTTGTATGCTAAATTCTCCAAGTGCGCATTCTGGTTGAGTGAAGTTCAATTCTTGGGTCACGTGGTAAATCCGGATGGGATTACGGTCGATCCGGCGAAAGTGGAAGCAGTGATGCAATGGAAGTCTCCGAAGACGCCGTCCGAGATCCGTAGTTTCTTGGGTTTGGCGGGTTACTACCGAAGGTTCATTCAAGGCTTTTCCAAAATTGCCTCTCCACTGACCAAGTTGACCCGGAAGGATGTGAAATTTGTATGGGGTCAAGCTCAGGAGAAGGCGTTTGAAGAACTGAAGACGAGATTGACCCAAGCTCTAGTATTGGCGTTACCCGAGGGGAGTGAAGATTTGGTGGTTTATTCTGATGCCTCCTACTCGGGGTTGGGGTGTGTATTAATGCAGAGAGGAAAGGTGATAGCCTATGCATCCCGACAGCTGAAAGTTCATGAGGTTAATTACCCTACTCATGACCTGGAGCTAGCAGCTGTGGTTTTCGCGTTGAAGATTTGGCGGCACTATTTATATGGGACGAGGTGTACCATCTTCACGGACCACAAAAGCTTGAAGTACTTCTTCGAGCAAAAAGATCTGAACATGAGGCAACGACGATGGTTGGAGCTCATAAAGGACTATGACTGTGAGATCCATTACCATCCGGGTAAAGCCAACGTTGTGGCGGATGCCCTTAGCCGAAAAGAGAGGCCCGAGCCAATTCGGGTGAAGGCGTACCAGCTAATCATGACCTCCGACGTAATGAAGCAGGTCAAAGAGTTCCAAGATGAGGCTTTGAAAGACGAACATCTTAACCCTGAACGAATGAGAGGTCTGGTCGCGGAGTTGGGTGAGAACGCAACGGGTGTTAGAACTCGGTTTGGGCGTATGTGGATTCCTTGTCTTGGGGATCTGCGAATGAAGATTTTGGATGAAGCTCATAAGTCTCGATACTCCATTCATTCCGGTGCCACCAAGATGTACCAAGATATGAAGAAAGATTATTGGTGGCCGGGTATGAAACGCGATGTGGTGGAGTATATGAGTAAATGCCTCACGTGTTTGCAAGTGAAGGCGGAGCACCAGAAGCCGTATGGAAAGATCCAACCGTTGGACATACCGGAATGGAAGTGGGAACACATCACCATGGATTTTATCACAAAGCTGCCACGTACCCCGAGAGGATATGATACGATCTGGGTGATTGTGGATCGATTGACGAAGAGTGCTCACTTCTTACCGATGCGGGAGACATATTCGTCCGAGAAGTTGGCTGATCTTTTCATCAGAGAGATCGTGACTCGTCACGGTGTACCGGTGTCGATCGTGTCTGATCGCGACACCCGGTTTACATCCAAATTCTGGAAGAAATTCCACGATGCTATGGGGACGAGATTGCATATTAGCACGGCTTATCATCCTCAAACTGATGGTCAGTCTGAAAGGACCATTCAGACTTTGGAGGACATGCTCCGAGCATGTGTTATTGACTTCGGGGGAAGTTGGGATGACCATCTACCGTTAGCTGAGTTCTCATACAACAACAGTTACCATGCAAGTATCGGCATGCCACCCTATGAGATGCTATACGGTAGGAGATGCAGGACACCCGTCTGTTGGGGTGATATTGGTCAGAAAGAATTGGGAAGCGTCGAAGTGGTAGAGGCTATGACTGAGAAGCTCGAAAGAATTAAAACCTATATGAAGGCGGCCAAAGACCGACAAAAGTCGTATGCCGATAAACGACGCAGGCCGATTGAGTTCCAAGTGGGAGACCGGGTTATGCTAAAGGTCTCACCTTGGAAGGGGATCATTCGATTCCGGAAGCGAGGTAAGCTGAGTCCGCGATATATAGGCCCTTTCCGAATCATTGCTCGAGTAGGAGAGGTGGCTTATAGGTTAGATTTGCCGGATGAACTAAGTGGAATCCACCCGACTTTCCACGTATCTCATTTGAGGAAGTGTCTAGCGGACGAAGACATGGTCGTTCCACTGGATGATATCGAGGTAGACGAAAAGCTCAATTATGTAGAGCAACCAGTGGGATCATAGATCGAAAAGAGAAGAGGTTGAGGAATAAAGTGGTTCCCCTTGTGCGTGTACAGTGGCGGCACAGGAAGGGATCCGAGTCAACGTGGGAAACCGAAGAAGAAATGAGGCAGCATTACCCACGATTGTTCGAAGAGTAACAGGTTTCGGGGACGAAACCTAAAATAAGGGGGGTGGACTTGTAACACCCGAAAGTCTGACTTTTTGGTAGGCTATGCGACTGAGCCTCAGTCGCCTGTGATTTATGCGACTGGAGGTCAACCGCATGGCTATTCGGCCGATTGAAGCTCAACCGCACGATTGGAGTTCAACCGCCCGAATGGAGTATGAGCCGCATGGAACATGTGCGATTGGGGTCCAATCGCATAGTGTTCATGCGACTGAAGGTCCAGTCGCCCCTGGACCAGATGCGACTGAGAAGTGGGTATAAAAAGGGAGCAGCTCCACTCTCCTCCCATTTTTCAGTCGGGAAGAGAGCAGAAAGAGACCGAGAAGAGAAAGAAAGAGGGGAAAGTGCTGCCCGATTGTCGAGAAGCAAGCTAATTCGAAGCTCATCAACTTCTACCTGACAATGTGAGTTCTAGGACCCCTCATTTACATGTTTTCTAACGATTTTGGGGCTGGAAACACATTAAAACCCTAGTTTTGAAATAGTGAAAGTTTGACCCATTTGGGTAAATCTTGAGTAATGTGTTTATGGTATGAATTAGGACTAGTATATGCTTGTATGAGGTCCTAGTAGGAATCCCTAAGGCTTGGGAGAGTTGAATTGGGCTGAAAATGGGTTTATGGTGACTGTGGGGACGGGGGTTCGCGACTGCTGTTCATGAAGAACTCCAGTCGCAGCCCAGTTAGGGTTATGCGACTGAAGGGCCATTCGGCCGAATGAGTGAAAGTTGATGTCCAATCGCCCGACTGAGGTTCAGACGCCCGATTGAGCCTCAATCGCACTATAGGTGATGCGACTGAGAGTTTCGGTCGCATGAGTTCAATCGCAGAGTAGTTGAGTCGTACGGTTAAGAGTTAGTCGCATATAGCCCAGTCGCATAGTGTCTAGTCGTACGGAAGGAAGTTCAATCGCACGGTTGAGTACCCATTCGCATGAATAGCCCAATCGCATGACCCAATCGCATGGAGGACATGCGACTGGTGGTAGTTCAGTCGCCCGGACAGGGCTGATGTGAGTGAATGTAGAAGTGTATGTATGATGTATGTATGTTAGTATGATGTTGCCATTATAGCTGGTGAATACTGATGATATGTAAGTAATTATGTTCCTTATGTGTATGTGTCTTATCTTTAATAACTTTACGTGAATGAATGAACGAAAGAAAAGAATGTATTAAGAACGTAAAGTGAAAGATAATGAAAGAAGGAACATGATGAATGAATGCATGCATTAATGAAAGAAAATAAGAAAGGCTTGCAAGCAAATGAAGGAGGTGCACACCCCTGGCAGGTGTTAGCTCAACGGTGTACGGGTTAGCTACCCCGAAGGATGTACATCGGGTCAATCATTGAGATTGATAATGAGGTGAGCAACTTCGTGTTGCAAGAGACTCGGTTAGCAGGCAATCATAAGATTGTCACTGAGGTGAGCAGTCGCGCACTGCAACAGACTCGGCTAACGTATGTAAGAAGTAAAGTGAAAAGATGAGGTGAGCAACTTCGTGTTGCAAGAGACTCGGTTAGCATGCAATCATAAGATTGCCACTGAGGTGAGCAGTCGCGCACTGCAACAGACTCGGCTAACGTATGTAAGAAGTAAAGTGAAAAGATGAGTGGTGCATGTACCTACCCCAGGTGACTGGATCAGCTTTGTGCACAACGTTCGTGGCTAACCACCACAGGTCCAGCACCAGTAGTATGTATGATGAAAGGGGGTATTGTACATGTCACCGAATGTAATGAACGTTCGAACGAAAGTAATGAAAGTATGAATGAATGTAATGAATGTTCAAACGTAAGTAATGAATGTATGAATGAAAGTAAAGTACGTACGAAAATATGTAAAGTATGTATGTATGAAAGTAAACGAGAATGATGAAGTGTACACGAATGAAAGTAAGTAATGAATGATGAGATAATAATAATATTATCTACGTGTACGTATGATGTGTGAACACGTGTATGAAAGAGCAGTTAATGAGAACGAAAGTACGTTTTATTATAAAACTAGAACTCACTCAGCAACGCTGACTTTTATGTGTTTTCCAGTTCGCAGGTAGTGTTGTTGAGGATGGCGCGAGGCGACTACTCAGCTCTTTTGGGATGGCATTCTCCAGTTGATAATGCTGCAACGTCATGGGTTGCGGGTCCATAATATTCGCAACACATCACGTTGCATGTCATTATGAGATTTCTTGAGGATCTGAATAAACGAGATTACTCAAGAAATCTCCTTTAGATTTTAATAAGTTCGCCACGCATTGGAAGCGTGCGCGTAGCACATGCAACGAAATATGTTGCATGAGAGTGTCAAGAATATTCTGTCAGGGTTCCGATGTACAGAATTACCTAAGGAATATTCTTTAGTATAAAAAAATATAATTTTTATGTTTTTGAACTTAATATCTCCTCTAGAGGTCGCTGTATGATCCTATGAGGAGAGACAAAGTAGAGAAAGCTGCATTTTGTAATCGAGTCAATGATGTAATGACTTTTATGAATGAATGAAAATGTATATATTTTATCATTTCCGCTGCGTTGATTTATGATTATATACATTATGTACGTTATATGTGCGATGAAGAACCAACAGTAAGGTGCCCGGTGAGCGGGGCCTTACATGGAAAACCTTGACTGAAGGCCCAGTGATAGAGCCTGAAACTCCTGTCTTACAGTCAACTGATGAAGTGACAGAAATTGAAACAACTGTCACCATAACAACTACTTCAGCAACTCAACCCCTTAGTGAAACACCTGGTGAAGGTGTATCACAGTCTCTCTCTGGCAAGAGCTTGGATGCTACACCAAGCAATAAAGGCCAAAGCTCTCTCCACCCTATGTCACAAAGGTCTGTGGGTGACAAGAGGAAAAGGGTTCTAACCCCTGAGGAGATTGAGGAGGAGGAAAGAGAGAGAAAGAGGAAGCTAAGGGGAGTAAGTTCCATTGGGTCTTCAAGCTTCACGCAAGCTGCAATCAGGGCTGCTCACAGACCAAACACTCAAAATGATGAGTTGAGGGCAGTCAGGATTACTTACTTACAGACCAGGAACTATGACATAGATGTGATTATATCTCTCCCCTTAGAGGAATTAAATGATCTGGCTGACATGGAAATGTCAATAGAAAGGAACGAAGCTGAAGATGCAAGAATTCTTCTTAAGATCAAAGAGAAGAAAAGACAACAAAGATTATACAAGCATATTCCTACTCTCTCGCCAGTTCAAGAAAGTCCTGTGCAAGAGGCTGTGGCTGCTACACAAGAACCTCAGGTAGATAAAGAAACAGATAAACAAAGAATGATAGACTACCTGAGTGCCACAGGCTTCTACCAGGCAGAAGCACTTCTTCCTTTGTCCTTTGAGTACATTGAGTTTGAGTATCTCAAACAACTTGAACTTCAAGTACTCAAAGAGAAGAAGTTAACAAAGAAGAAAATAAGGGAAGAAGCTGCTAAGTCAAGAGCTCTCATTCAGAACAACTTGAAAAAGTCTAATGATAGACAAAGAATGATGAGATTCTTGAAGCTGTATGGATTCTCTGAAGGAGACTTGGCCCTATGTCTCTATCTACTATGGATAAGCATATCAGGGTGATCAAGCAGAAGATCAAGAGTGGAGAGCTTGCTGACTTGCACACTCCTCCAAGTCAAGCTCTACCTCAAGTAGAGGTTAAGTTTGAACAACAAGAGACAACTCAAACAAGAACCTCCACCTTCATCTTCTGATCCACAGCAGGGTCAAAGGCCAGCCTCTTTAACTATTGATCAACAGCAAGGTCAAAGGCCAGCCTTAACATCTGACCCACAACAGGGTCAAACTCCCTCTCCTCCTGAACCTGTGAGGGAGGAACACCCAACTGAGGAAGACACAACTAATCTACAAGGTGCTGCAGGCCAGTCTTTTCAGTTAAAGACTACAAAGAGGAAGAAGAGGATGGCTTCTAAATCTAATGCAAAGAAGAAGAAGTCAAAATCAACCTCCTCTGATCCTCAAGATGAATCAGAACATCCTAAGGAAGTGCAAGAAGAGAAAGCCAAATCATCTCCAATTCAGATGGCTCCTCTTGCATCAGGAAGACAGTGAGCTGCTGATTATCCTCAAGTGTTTTGGTAGCATCAGCCTATGGGGAGTTTGTAAGGATTCCAAGAAGTCTAATGCAGCCAAAACACTCTTGAAACCATCTACTGATCATAACAACTGATGAAGACTTCAGCTGAAGACATCTACTGATGTTAACAGCTTAAGACATCTACTGAAGTTAACAGCTAAAGACATCAACTGAAAGTAACAGCTGAAGACATCAACTGAAGGTAACAACTGAAGACATCTACTGAAGTTAACAGCTGAAGACATCAACTGAAGGTAACAACTGAAGACAACACCTGAAGACATCAGCTGAAGACAACAGCTGAAGGTAACAGCTGAAGACAACACCTGAAGACATCAGCTGAATATATCAACTGAAGACAAAGTCTGAAGACAAAGTCTGAAGACAGTTTTTAGTAGTTGTCACAACAGCTGAAGAAGTATTCTTCAGTAGTTGTGATGATCCTTCTTCAGTAGTTATCACAACAGCTGAAGAAGTATTCTTCAGTAGTTGTGATGATCCTTCTTCAGTAGTTATCACAACAGCTGAAGAAGTACTCTTCAGTAGTTGTGATGATCCTCTTTCAGTAGTTATCACAACAGCTGAAGAAGTATTCTTCAGTAGTTATGATGATCCTTCTTCAGTAGTTATCACAACAATTGAAGAAGTATTCCTCAGTAGTTGTGATAGTTCTTCTTTCAGTAGTTCTATGAAATGATTAAGTCTTCTTGCATGCTGCACAGAACATGAAGTAGTATTGCTATGAAAGTTTTACACCAATTCAGAAACATTTCAAGTGTAAAATCTTTCATAGCCAAGACCAGTATCTTCAGAAGCCAGAAATGAAGTCTTTCTTAGCTTCAAGACAAAGTCTGCTGAAGCCAACAAACCAAGACAGATTCTTCCGAAGACTTTTATCATACATGCTTTATCTGATGTACTTTTTCTGCAAAGCTGAACCACTTTGCCGCTGCCCACTCTGGTTGGTCACCAACTTATATGATTTGGTGAAAAGGTCCATGCTTTAGGAAAACTGTACATTGAGGTCTTGGGTCAAACCTTTCTACTTTATGTACCCTTATCCTTTTTGTAATATAATAGGATGTGAGCTATGACATGTCATAGTCACTAGCCAAAAGGCAAATCTGCCTTTTGACTCTACACGGATTGTGTTGTCTAATTGGTGTATCCAGCTGGCTTTCAAAGTATGGTCGTCTGTAGGTTGTATTATTTAGTATCTCAAAGACTTGTAAAGTAGGCATGCTGAATACTTGTAACTTGAATTTGAGAAGCAATATACAACATACTTGAAAACTAACCACTTGTGTTGTTATCTTGTTCTTTTCTTTCTGAAGTTACTCTTGTGTTCTTAGCATCATCATAACCGGTTCCCCATTTGATCTGTTAAGTGTTCTAATACACTCTCCTCATTGTGTTGTTGTGTTGTAAGTGCTAACCCTTCACCTGGTCCTGCAATTCTCTTTACAGCATTCAGATGAGATTCCTTTGGATCAGATTGATACCTAGCACAAACACAAATAGCAAACATTATGTCAGGCCTACTTCAGTTAAATACATTAAAGATCCAATCATAGATCTATACAATCTCTGATCAATAGATTTTCCAGCAGGGTCAGGCACAATCTTGTCTATTGTTGAAGCAGGTGTTTTGCATGATGAGGTATCAGCAAGATTGTACTTCTTTAAAATCTGATTAATGTACTTTTCTTGATTGATAAAAATTCCATCAGATTTCTGATGAACTTGCAGGCCAAGGAAGAAAGTCAGTTCTCCTATTGAGCTCATCTGAAACTCAGATTTCATTAACTCCTCAAAGTTCTGACATAACTTCTTGTTGGTTGATCCAAAAATGATGTCATCAACATATATTTGGACTACCAAGAGATCTTGATGTTTTTGTTTGAGAAAGAGAGTCTGATCTATAGTTCCTCTTTTGTAGTCATGCTTTAGCAAGAAAGAGGACAATGTTTCATACCACTTTCTTGGTGCCTGATGAAGTCCATACAAAGCTTTGTCTAACTTGTAGACTCTGTGTGGGTAGTCTGGATCCTCAAATCCAGGTGGTTGTGCCACATATACTTCTTCATCAATTTTTCCATAAAGAAAGGCACACTTGACATCCATTTGGTACACAGTGAACTTCTTGAAAGAAGCATAAGCTAGAAAAACCCGGATCGCTTCAATTCTTGCAGCAGGAGCACTTCATCATAGTCTATTCCTTCTTCTTGAGTATATCCTTGAGCAATCAGTCTAGCTTTATTTCTTACAATTATACCTCTGTCATCTAGCTTGTTTTTGAATAGCCACCTTATTCCAATTGGATGCTGACTTGCAAGCAGATCTACAAGATTCCATACTTTTTGCTTTCTGAATTGTTGAAGTTCTTTTTGCATAGCTTCAATCCAACTATTGTCCTTTAGAGCAGCTGTAATGTTTGCAGGAGCTATCTGAGATAAGAAGCAGGTGAACAGGCAAATGTTTGCCACTCCCCCTTTGCTTCTGGTAGTTCTTGAATTTAGGTCTCCTATGATATTATCTGATGGATGAGACTTATGAACTCTGCTTGTTGAAATAGTATCAACTGGAATGGTTGACTCTAAGTTTGTGAAATCCATTGGAGCAGATGGATTCAGCTATGATGTTGAGTCTATGAAGTAGTCAAAGGGTTCATGTTCAACAGGATCAGCTTGAACTTCAGTTGCATTTTGGTTTTCTTCCGCATGAATTTCTATGGAGGCATTTTGTTCTTCCGTAGGAGTAACAACAACATCTACGGAGGCATTTTGTTCTTCCGTAGGAGTTACAGCAACATCTACGGATTGAGATTGTTGATCTGCTGACAAGTTTTGTTGATTCAAAACATCCTCTCCACCCCTAGGAGCATCGATTGAAGCATTATTTACATCTACGGATGATGGATGATCATCTGCGGATGTATGTTCATGAACTGCGGATGAAGGATTTGCTTCTCCGGATGTATCTTCATTCTACTGACTTGTCAGATTATTTGATTCTTGCTGTAGTAATGTTGAAGGTTGTGACTTTGGAGGATTAGCTGATAGTGGCACTTCATTCAAACTTGGTGGAACAAAAGGATAGCATGTATCAGCAGAACCTGCATTGATTAAATATCCAGTGTTAAATGACTCTGTTAACGCATCTATATCAAATAACCAAGATGATCCTTTTACAGTTGTTGTAAACATGGATTCATCAAAAGAAACATTAGGAGTCTCTTCAATAATGTTATGTTCTGGAATGTAAACCCTATATGATTTAGATGTGGATGAATATCCAACAAAGAAACCATCACAGGCTTTTTCAGAAAATTTACCCAATTGTTCTTTAGTATTTAACACAGATACATGACACCCAAAAGCTCTAAGATATCCTATAAAAGGCTTCCTTTTGAATAAGATCTCGTAAGAAGTTTTATTATGTTCTTTGACAATTAAATTCCTGTTTTGAACATTGCATGCTGTATTCACAGCTTTTTCCCAGAATGTGATGGGCAACTAAGAGTCAGCTAGCATTGTCCTGGCTGCTTCTATGAGAATTATATTTCTTCTTTCAGCAACTCCATTTTGTTGTGGAGTTCTTGGTACACTGAATTGCCTTGCTATGCCTTTATTTCTGCAAAAATAATCTAAATCAGCATTAACAAATTCAGTCCCATTATCACTCCTGAAAATTTTAACTTTTAAATCAAGTTGATTCTCAATCTTGATCACAAAGTCCATTAATGTTTCAAATGTTTCACTCTTTTGTTTTAAGAAAAAGACCCAGGTGAATCTAGTGAAATCATGTATAGACCCGATCCCGGGCACCTCACAGTTGGTCATTCACAGCATAAAATATTACATATTATAAATTCTAGCAGCGGAATTAATTTTAACAAAAGCCATTCATTTCATTAATAACACTGTTGCTAAGCAATACACCGGTTTAATCAGTTTACAAAAGAATAGTTTAACTGCATTACAAAACAACAGTGACTTCTGTTAAGAATGGATGTCAGTCTTTTCCTGCCGAGTAGCTTCACCCTCGTGCCATCCTCAGCAATAATTGTCTGCCAACTGAAAATGTATAAAAGTCAGCGTTGCTGAGTGAGCTCTAGTTTTATACGTAATAAAATACTTTCTATATGTAGTATATGAAAATACTCTTTTCTGTAAAATACAACTCTATACTGTATATGCGAGCACGCATTAACTGTATGAACAAATATTGTTCGTTCTCTGTACTGTATGCCTTGTCTGTAAACTTTTAACTTTATGTTCCACTGTCTGTATGGACCAGTACGCAATGCCCCAACTATATGCACGATGGAAAACGGGTGATGGGCCATCTATATCCCTCGAAAGGGTCAACTGTATCCCTCGAAAGGGTCAACTATATCCCTCGAAAGGGTCAACTGTATCCCTAGAAAGGGGCTATGTGTACTGTGTACAAGGCCGACCCAATCACCTAGGGCACGCTACAAAGGTCCTGCCAATCTCAATTGATTGACCCTGTGTGCATAAAGGGTAGCTAACCCGCCACACAGTTGAGCTAACGACAACACGGTCGTGTTCCTCCTATAAGCTTGCAAGACTTATTAATATTTTATTTATGTTCCACTTCTTTTCTTTATTGCTCTTTCACTTTATTATTACAATATACTTTATGTTACGATAATAACATACCACGTAAAGTCACATACTATAAGTAATAATAGTAGTAGCAATAACTATAATAAGGAACAATCATAGTAATCATATCAAGCATAGAACATCATCATTAATAAGCCCTTAGTCAACCTCGGTCAAAACCCTAAAGCACAGACTCCCAGAAAATTCTGTAAAAATTTCTAAGTGTTTGGGCGCATGAGAACTATTTGGGCGCATGAGCCCTGTTCAGACTTTTCACCACTATGTAGGCGCACCAGCCTACACTTAACATTTTCACTTTGGGCGCATGAGCCATTCAGGCGCATGAGCACTGTTGGGGCACATGACCCTACACTTAGTTGTCCGGCTAACTTTTCTAGGCATATGACCACTGTTAAGGCTCACAAGGATACTGTTTAGGCACATGAGTCATACTTAAGTTTTTCTAAGGCAGTTTCAGGCTCATGAGACTTAGGCGTATTAGGTACTGTTTGGGCACATGAGTTATGCTTAGAAATTCTATGGCAATATTTAGGCGTATGAGGTTACTGTTTGGGCATATGAGCCTATACATAATATTTCTAACATAATTTAGCAGGCGCATGAGCCCTGTTTGGACACATGAACACCCTTTTTATATGTTTCTAACATATTTCCAGTCCCAAACAACATCTTAACATGTTCTTAACCTGTATTTACTTTCCTAAACATCATCATAACATATACGAGCATAAAACATTATCACACATACATGAAACATACGGGTATTCACACAAGAACTTTATAAAAACTATTTTCATACATTTTCAGCCCCAAAGATTGTTTAAAACAAGTAAAAAAAACTGGGGTCTAGAACTCACCTTGCTGCTTTCAACCTTCGAACTCTAAAACTTGAATTTCTCAGATGTTTTTAACACCTAAAACACACTGAAACACACAACCCGGACATGCAATAACACATATGAGCATATAACTGAGACTAGATCGACCAAAAACGACTGAAAACACTTAATCTTATCTCAAACTTCGAACTCTTCTTCTTTCTCTCTCTAAAACTCGAAGTCTCTGCTGTTTCTCTCTCTAAAAACCGAATGAGAAGTGTTGTGCAGGGTGAAATGGGCGGCCATACCACCTTTTCACCAGCTTTTTATTATTTTTGTTCTTTTTGACACTTTTGGTCCCTCAACTTTAGGGTTGACTTCCATTTCTTTCTTTTTCTTTCTTTTTTTTGTCCTTTTATTCCCTTTTTAAAAATACGGGTGTTACAAATCATCCACTATCACTAAACAATATTGCCTTTTTCCAATGCTCATCACATTGGTTGGACCAAAAAGGTCCATGTGAAGCAATTTGAGTGGTGTAGTGTAAGTATTGATTAATTTGGATTTATGAGACACTCTATGTTGTTTTTCTTTATAACATGAAGAACTATAATTTGAGCAATGAAACTCTTTCTTTGGTAGGCCAATGACCAAGTCATTTTTCACCAATTTATTCATATTCTGCATGTTGGAATGAACAAGCCTTCTATGCCACAATTGTGATTCATCTTCTAAGGACTTAGATAACAGGCATGTCTCATGGCTTGTGAGTGTTGTGTTGTTCATATCCAAAACATATGTGTTTCCTTTTCTTGATGCTTTAAGAAGGATCCATTCTGCTGGAACTAAAAAACCTGGCTTAAGAATGTAACAATTAGTGTTAACAAATAATGTTGTATAGTTTTGATCACAAATTTGAGACACACTAAGTAAATTGTACTGCAAATTTTCACAGTAATTCACTTTTTCAAATGTGAGCAAACCATTTGTTACCATTCCTTCACCAACTATTTTACTTCCCTTCTTATCCCCACCAAATATCACATATGAGGCATGTTTATGTTTGAAGTCATGGAGAAGAGAACAGCTCTCCATGATTGTTCCTGCATAAAATAAGAGATCAATTAGAATTCACAACCCGAGCCTTAATTGTCTTGGGTTTGCCAGACGTGTCTACAATAGTTACTCCTTCATGAATTAATCTTGAAGTTTCAGTATTAATTGATTCTTTGTGATTTGATGGTGGTGGGGATGATTCTGTTGAAGATGAGTCAGATTTTTGGATGTCTTCTTTTTTTTTGATTCTATCTTCATCTTGTCTTTCTTTGGTTGATATTTTGATTTTGAGGTTGATCCTGAATTTCTAAAAGTTATATCATCTTTCAATTTTGATTGAGGCACAGGAGTTCCTTTTTTAAAATTATCAAAGAAATCATCATTCACTTCAGTCTTCTTGTCTGACAAATCAACCTTTTTATGAGGTGTTTTAGACTGAGTTGATATTCTTTTCTTCAAATTCTTATCCGCAGCAGAAGATTTTTGCTTTGATTGTTGGTCTTTCTTGAAGTTTGATTCTTTGTCACTTTCAGATGATTGAGAATCTGATTCAGACATTTCAGCATTTGACTTCTTTGTGCTCTTTGTCTTGTTCTTCTTGTTGAAATAACATTCCTGAGTTGAATGATTATTTTTGTTGCATATTGCACAATTTTTATTGAAGTAGCAATCAGAAGTCATGTGATTGTTCATATTACATATGGAACAGTAGTTGTTGAAATAGCAGTCATCTGTATTGTGATTTTTCATATCACACCATTTGCAGTATTTTTCTTCTGAATTGTCTTCAGATTCAGACTTCTTTTTCTTGTTCAGCTTGTGGGGCTTCAACTCCTTTCCCAATGGATCACTTGATTTTTTCTTGCTTTTGCTAGGAACACCATCAACTGATTCTTGTTTAACTTTAGCTAACCTTTGTTGCTTGAGATCCAACATTTTCTGAGCATGTTTGTTGGCAGTCCTTTTTGATACCTCATCCGAAGATTCGGCTTTAGTCTTCCGTAGCTGTTCTACGGATTCAGCAGATTTTGCCTTCCTCAAATCTTCAACTGAAGAATTTCTCTTATGTTTAGTTGATGCTTATTTCTTCTTACCTTTATCTGAATGGGATAAAGGTACCTTCTTACTTGATCCGCAGTTAGTTACTTCCTTTGATGATGAACTTTTGTGAAGATTCAGTTCTTGAAGTCCTTTATTTAGTTCAGCAATCCTCTTGCAGATAGTCTTCAGCATGTTTCTTTGCTTTGGAGGATATTGCAGCTTTGATTCTTCAAGTACTTTTGGAAGACCAGTTTCAACATGAACATTCTTACCAATGTTTAGTTGATCAATATCATGTTCATCAGAATCATCCAAGTCATCACATTTATCATAATCAAATTTTGAGTCATTGTGTTTTAAAAATTTTGATTCAGAAGACTCAGTTTCACTCACCTCAGCTTCATTGTTAATGTTTATTTGATTTGTTTTTATGTCAATCTTGGTGCTGGGCACAAAATGATTTGACAACATTATAACCCAACCCATACCTATTCTTTGATTCAATATGAGAGTTTAACAGCTTCTCATATTGCTGAGATGAAAGTTGAAACTTCTGAAGTTTCACTTCAGTTGATGCATGATCAGCCATGGATTTGATTAAGGAAGTGGTCAGATGCTCAACTTAGGCTTTAAGGCTGTAGTTTTCAGAAATAAATTTTTCTAAATCCTTTTGTAAAGAATTAATTTTGATTTGATATAATTTATGTTCTCTTACATGTGATTCATTTAAAATCATAGTTTCTTTTACTTTGTCAGCCAACTGTTGAGCATGAACTCTATACCGTTCGACTTCCTCAACACATGATGATGAACACAATCTTTCTCTTACCTCTCTGGCCATTGGAGGAACTTTGTTTTCCATGTGAGCCATCAAAGCTTGATTCTCTTCTAAGACTTCCTTTTCATACATACTCCAGTCACAAGTTCCATCTTGAAGTATGATCAGCCCTGACTCCTTTGAGTTACTAGGTCCCGCTGAATCATTTGTGGCTGGTGGGGAGGTATTGGTCAGCTGAGGTTATTTGTGCAAAGATCTTTGAGAGTTTGATTATTGATGAGATTGAGTTTGATGTTGCTAATGCTGCTGATGTGGTTTCATCTCCGGAGGTGATTGTTGATTGCATTCTCTAGAAAAATGTCCATAGAGATTGCACTTGAAGCATCTTACCTTTGACTTGTCAACACCAATCTTTGATGTTTTGCTTGTTGCAGCCATGTTCTTGTTTCTCCTGAGATATTGCTTAGCTCTGTAAGCAATCATTGCCATCTGCCATTGTAAATCCATCTCTTCCACTACCTCAGGATGTAGTTCTTCCAAGTCTTGCTGGCAGATATTTACTGAAGTTAGAGAGCTTCCCAGGTATGCTTGAAAACTAGAACTAAAAGCTGCAAATGCTGCTTTTTGTTCTTTAGAATCCAATATCACAGTGATTGGTTCTGACTGATTGTTTGTTATGAAGATTTTGCTATTGCTGTAGTTGTATCTCTTCTGTCAGCAGGTCTTCCTTTATCTTTTTGATTTTTACTTTGAGTTGATTTCTTTGAAGTTTTAAAAAAATAGAAACTGACTTCCTCTTCATCATCACTCAAAGCACAAGAGTTATCACTATCATTGTTTGAAATAAATACACTTGCAGCAGTTTTGTTTCTTTGAAGTGATAAGGTGAGACATGAGCTCTCACACTCTTGTTTCTTGATTGTTCATCCATTTCAAAAGCCTCTACTTTAGCAACTAGTGTGTCTAGACCAGTTGTCTTAAGATCTATGGTGTTCTTGAACATGGATACTGTCTGCTTCCAACTTTCAGGCAAAGTATGGAGCATCTTCTTATTTAGTTCCTCAGTAGTATACTTCAACTCCAAGATATTCATCTCAATAACAAGTTGCATGAATCTGTGGAGTTGTTGAGGAATTGATTCACCCTCAATATGATGAAAGGTTTCATATTGTGATCTAAGGGTGTCTTTCCTGATGCTTCTGATCTCATCACTCCCTTCACAGAGAGTATAAAGTATCTTTCATAAGGAATTTGTTGTTTTGTAATTCTCACACCTGATCAATATCTCTTCAGGCAAAGCCATACTAAGCAAACTTTATGCTTTAATATCAACTTTGACCTTTTTGACATCATCAGGTGACAGATCTTTTGTGCTGATTGGTTGATTCTTATCATTATAATCCGGCCCAAGAGTGGGTGGAATATAAGGACCTTCAGTGATGGACTCCCACAAGTCAGAATCAGTGTAGTTCACATGATTCCTGAACTTGATTTTCCAGGATTTAAAATCAGCTTTTGTTTCTAACTTTGGTGGTTGATATGATCCACCGAAAGTACTCATATTTTTTTTAATTAAACGTTATGAATTTAACTCTGAATGATAACGTAGACAAATCTATCAAAGACTCAGATCTAGTATTCAATTGATGTGAATATGGATCTAAATCAATCAAGCAATGAGATAAAGCTTGCTGAATGATAAGTCACTGAATTAATTGTTTAAAAGACAATTAAACAATTTTAATACTGATAGATCAATTGATCTAAATCAATGAGCACTTGGCTCTGATACCACCTGTGAATCCAAAGATCTCAATTCAGGAATTATCAGTATTAAAATAAAAACAAGTTAATGATCATGAAATAATCATTAATTGTTGTTTAATTGTGTTAATTGTTAATTAAAGAACACAAACACGATGTCACAGTAAATACGAACACAATAATTGATTCAAAAGCATTTCATTAATTATTGAGTAATGATTACAAAAGAATAATTATAAATACTATGAACATTGATTTCTTCAGTCGAATGAATGTTGTTGTTGATGTGACGGCGGCTAGGGTTGCACAATGATGTAATGTTGACAGCCGTAATATTGCTTAATTGTGTTCTGCGAGATGTGAAACCTAGGACTCATATTTATAGGCACTTTGAGTCAGTTAAGGAAACATCGGATCTCTTGGGATTTGATGTTGTTGACTTGTTGACTTGTTGAGATTGAAATCATACAAGTGTTCTGGACTTCCGCAGGAGTCTTGTCTTCCGCAGGAGTCTTGTCTTCCACAGAAGTCTTGTTCTTCCGTAGGAAACTTGTCTTCCGTAGAAGTCTTCACTTCATCCAGTCCGTATCTTCCGTAGGAATCAAGTAATCCTTGGGTGGTGATGTTCATCTGCAGACAATCTTTGAATGCTTGGTATTGTAAGAAACATATCTACGAAAGAACACAAATGTTCATCCGTAGATGTTTCTTACACTTGGCCGATTTCAAAAATCAACCAAGTATAATATTTTTGCCTGTCATCATACAAAAAGCAACACATATATATATGGGTTAACCTATATACTCAATGCATATATATATACTGATAATTAGTTACAATCATTTATTACAAGAATTGATTAAAGTTCTAAGCCTATACAAAATGATCTAGACCTATTCTTTCTAGATCTAACAGTTTATGAGATGAATTACACGACCCATGATCTTGAACTTGGTGCTGTGGTGTTCGCCTTAAAATTTTGGAGGCATTATATGGGACACAATGCATAGTCTATACTAATCACAAAAGCCTTTAACACGTTTTCAGTCAAAATGATCTCAATATGAGGCAACACTATTGGGTTGAGTTGATTAATGACTATGATTGTGTCATTCGTTATCATTCGGGAAAGGCGAATGTCGTAGGCGATGCGTTAAGTCGCAAAGTCCATAATAAGACAGTCTCACTTTAGGAAATTCGAGATCGACGACAATGGTTTGACAGCTTGGAAGAGTTTGACATAAGGATTCACGTAGATGTCGACGAGGCAACTGTTATGCTTCAAAATATAAGGATTAATATCGACCTTGAATATTGTATTCTTGAAGCTCAGCAGCTGCTCTAGCTGAAAGTGGATGAAGAGTTAGCGTATGGTGTTCGGTCACAGCTTGAAACAAAACCAAAAAGGTGTATTGTATTTCTTCAATCGACTCTGGATTCCCAAACATGATAATCTTCATACCTTCATCATGAACAAAGCTCATCAAACTCATTATTCCATTCACTCTGGGTCTGATAAGATGTATATCGACCTGTGTGGGCAATACTGGTGGCCAAAGATGAAGAAAGACATCGGTTCTTATGTAGCCAAATGTCTTACATGTGCAAAAGTCAAAGTAGAGCACTAACTTCCAACTGGATTACTTGAGCAACCCGGATCCCTATGTGGAAGTGGGAACACATATCCATGGATTTCATAACTAAGTTATCTCGTACTCCTCGTGGTCATGATGGTATATGTGTGATCGTCGACCGTCTAACCAAAACAGCGTATTTCCTACCCATACATGACTCTTACAAAGCTTCAAAGTTGGCTCGTATTTACATCGATGAGATTGTGAGTCGTCACGGTGTACCCTTTCACATCATATCCGATCAAGATGCTCGTTTCACTTTGCACTTTTAGTCGTTAATGCAAGAACTTTTGGGTACTCAACTGGATTTAAGCACAGCTTATCATCCTCAAACGGATGGTCAAATTGAGCGAACTATTCAGACTCTTGAGGATTTGCTACGTCTTTGTGTTCTTGATTTTTGTGGTGACTAGGATACGCATTTACCATTAGCAGAATTTTCCTACAATAACAGTTATCACTCAAGTATCAAGATGGCACCTTTCGAAGCACTTTACGGGCGTAAATGTCATTCCTTGATTTGTTGAGCGGACATCGGTGATTTATTACCGGTCTTGAACTTATTCAAGAAACGACCGATAAAGTTTCTAAAATCCTTAACAACCTTGAGGTGGCTAGAAGTCGACAAAAGAGTTACGCTAATAAAAGACGCAAGCCGTTAGAATTCCAGGTCGGTGATATGGTTCTTCTTAAAGTCTCACCATAAAAGGGAGTTGTTCGTTTTGGGAAGAAGGGTAAATTAGCTCCACGGTTCGTAGGACTTTTCAAAATCCTGAAAAGGATCGGAAAAGTGACTTATAAGCTAGAATTACCCTCTGAACTCGGCAGAGTTCATCCCATTTTTCATGTCTCAAATCTGAGAAAATGCTTGGCCGACGAGAGTCTACATGTTCCTTTGGACAATATCCAAATTGATGATTCTCTGCATTTTGTTGAGAAGCCCGTGGAAATTATGGATCGAACACTAAAGAAAACTCGAACCACTACCACACCGATCGTCAAGGTTCGTTAGGAAAATAAACGCGGACCCGAATTTACCTGGGAACGCGAGGATTATATGAAGAATAAATATCCTCATTTGTTTGCTTAATGTTATCCTTAATTTCAGGACGAAATTTCTTAAATTGGGGAGACTGTAACATCTCGTCAATTCATTACTTAATCGTTATCTCTCGTTCTTTTTGTAAGGTTCATTCTTCTCAATAAAGAAATCTTTTGTGTCATTCGTGTGTTATTCATTTATTTAAATTATAAAGTATTATATTTTTGATAAAATGGTAGGTTTATAATTATTAAATAATTTATGGAATTTAATTGTTTAAAATGTGATCACATTTATTTCATATAAATAATAAATGAAAAAAATGAAGTTTTATAAAACTTATAAAGATTACAAGGTAGTTACAAAATTAATAAGTTAGTTTTATTGGTCAAATTGAAAGATTTATAGTTAAGGGTTAAAATTACAAAATTTTAAACTTAATTATTAAAGGTTTGGATGAATTTGTAAACTTAGAAATTACAGGGACTGTATATGAAAATTCTTTTAAAGGCAGCCCCTTCCCCTTTTTCTCCCAGATTTTCCGGTGTCAGGCGGTGGAGCTCCGACGACACCAAAACGCCCCTTAAAACTCTATTTTAAACCCCAAAACACTCCTAATCGCTTCGCAAACCTGTTTTGAACTCGAAGGGGTGTTTTAATTTAATTTTAAACAAGGTTATGAGAGTCTTTAAAAAAACGAAACCAAACCCATTCAAAGTTAATCCGTTTTCTCCCCAATAATCAGACCAATCGACTGAATTAAAAGCTTGAAAACGTTCATCTAATCATTTCCAAATCATGGCATGATTAGTTTCATTTGAAACAACAATTTGCACATCAAAATCGACTCATAACACCCGAGATCAAACTTGAAGTCGTTGGACATACAACCGATCAAATGAAAACTATAAATTCAAGGACAAATGCTCTAACTATTCTCTTTTAACTGTTAGCACTATCAATTTCATCAAATTCACAAGCTAGCAACGATTTCAAAGCGACGGACAACCACGGTCATTCTCGAACTCAATCGTTTCAAATCCTTAGCCAAATCGGTTAATTCAAACACACACACACACACACTCGGTTAATCATGGGGAATCAAAGCTTTATGTTTAATTTCATTAACATCAGTGATTTGATGATCAATTGGTTCGATTTTGATTTTAGGGTTCATAGTGAAGTTCGAGTTTTTATTGTTTAAAGTTTTATAAATTTAAAATGGGTTTATGACAGGCAAAGGCTACCCAGCCTACCGGTAAACAACCTCACCCATACACAGGAGGTCTCGGGTTCGAACCCGGCCACCTGAATCTATTTTTAAAATCATTTTTTTGAGTATTTAAATACCAGAAAAATACAAAGAAAAATATTATATAAAAAAATATATAAATCATTTATTTCCATTAAAAATATTCCAGAAATCATTTATTAAAAAGAGTTTAAAAAATAATAGTCCTAATTTTTTAATTTGAAAGAGTTAAATGTTTTATATATATTTTTTAATATGTAATCTACACCAAAACATATATTATTTCACACTTATTTAAAAATCGAGACTTGTTGCTATTGCAATTAAAATTTGTAATTATTAAAGATTAATTAAATTTAATATTTTAATATTTACACACTATCTTATCGATAGACGATGTCAAATAATTCTATTTTAACAATTATGCATTATCGTTATAAAATCCATCGTATATCAAATTAATTGTTAAAAATCCCCGATCACAATTGAAACCCTAGTTTTTCTTAATCGTCTCTTGAACTTTACCGGTTATATTCTAATCTTGGAACATCCACTCTTAGGTAAATTATGAAGGAATCGTTGGTGATATTCTAGTCTTGCTATTATCCAAAGTACAACATATAATATGTGAGTTTCCATACCCCGTTTTTACTTTATTTCACATCTTTTCGGGTGAAGCATGTTAATCGTATAAATGTACACTTATAAATTCTTTATATACTTGTAAAGCACGTGCAATTCATCTTATTAATTTGTCATGGTTATTCGAAATGTTGGTGAACATTATATGATAGTTATCTCGTAAAGACAATCATTAACTATTGCTAGCCTAGCGACATCATAGATCTATGGGCTTGACACGCCTATTTAGTGCTAAAGCCGAGGTTATTACCGGCTCCTGATGATGCATTCTTGTCCATCATGGGAACCAAGTACACCTATCTAATCATACATTTCGTTGTGGCCATATTTTGTCAAAGTTTGATTGTATCATCATGCTATCTATATGTTCTTGTATTCTTTCTTAATCTATGACTTGAATTGCCTCTTAAAAGGTTTTATATATGTATGTACTATTTAATGGAAACTCACCAACATATATATGTTGATTTTATTTTTAACATGTTTCAGAGGTGCTCAAGCTTAATTGTTGATTCTTGAAAATTTGAGTTCATCTATGATTGAACTTAGAATAAAATAAATAATTCAACTTATATTTGTTTTATGATCTTGCATTTATTATCTAGTTTATGTTATAGTTGTTTGCTTGAACTTATGGTTGTAATTTACAATTTCAATCCTTATTATTAATAGTATTTGCACTTTGAGGTAGCGTTGTGTGGCTTTGAACAATCTTAACCCTCACATCTCAACGTTTCCGCCGTTAAGGTTGGGGTGTGACATGCAAGTTTCGTAGCAGGGAATTGGTGGGATCTGTAGCTTTTCCAATAATGGGTTCCCATAGTTACTAAAAAATTGACAATTTTCTTTCATTTCAATGATCTAGCATTAATCTTTGATAAAACTACAGGTTGGAGCAGATATTGTCAAGAGAGCTTTGAGTTACCCCCTCAAGTTGATTACAAAGAATGTAGGTTTTAATGGAAGTGTTGTCAGTGAGAAGGTATGAAATGCGACTGCTATTTTATCTATTTGTTTGCATCTCACACTTTTGATACAGTGTCAAGTTAGTGAGATGGTATGAGATTTTATTGTCTTTACTTTTGTATCTCCTTAGATTTTTGCCACCGACGATGCAGATTTGGATATAATGCAGCTACTGATACGTATGTAGATTTACTATCTACTGGGATCGTTGATCCAACAAAGATGAGTTACTACAGAATAAAGTGTCTGTTAGAAACACTTATCCCTTAAAAGACAATCAGAATATCAAACGTGCCCATGTTCATATTTTTAACATTAATACCTTTCTCTCAAGTTTGAATTTAAGTTATGAGACTAGATAAAATGTGAAGAGAAGGGCAATGGCCATTATTATAAATCACATATAATTGAATGGGTAAAATTTTTATTTTTAGGTATTTTGAAGATATTCGATATTACTTTCTTTTTTGGGGGTAAATATCATATTATTGCAAGTTTTAAGGGGGTATAATTGTGGTTGTTTCATTTTGCATATAGATTCTATTAAAGTAGAAGGGACTTTTGTTATAAGAGATATTTTTACACTCAGTAGCACACTACTCACAAAGTATGAGGATTCATAGCTGACCATGGGGTATATAATCAAATTTTTGAGTATGCTCAGGAACAACTTCCATGAATATTCAGGAGAAAATGAAATTTATGTGGTGAGATGTTGTTTGGAGCATGCTTCTTTGGTTGCAAAAGCACTTTTGATGTCGGATTGGGAGTTGTAGAGATTAAGGAGCCTGAACCTGTGCCTGCTAGAAACACGATGGCCAATCCTAACTACACTTGTATAGCGAATATGAAATTATAGCATAAGTTGTTGAGATTATATTAATTGATGTTTGTTTGTTCAGGCTATATATACTGATGCATATGAGGAATGGGTTATAAAGGATTTCAGAGAGTGACATATGGTTTACATGAGATCTCTAAGCACGGATGAGATGATTGATTGACAATTTTTCATGAGTGTAAACTATAAGAAAGGGTGTAATTAATCTTTTTCTGGCCTTTCATAGAATCCGACTTTTGTGGTAATAGGAAGTAAATACTAACAGATGCAGCCGGCTACACCAAGTGTCCCCACAGTTTTAAACACGAGCGCAACGCGTATTGGAAGACTTCTAGTAGACAAATTCACTAACTTGGGTGCTCTTTTCAGCCTGAAAAGATTACTGGTGTCTCGAAGCTTTACCCTCCATATTTATCATTTGAGTACAAGTTAGATTTCATTACGTAATGGTTTAGCATAACCAACAAGTCAGTATTTTTTACATATTTCACCAACTCTTTCAAACACTGTAAGCATCGAAACAATCAACCTTGAAAACAAGAAACCACAAACTATAAATCAGCATTACTTCACCAACTCTTTCAAACACTGTAAGCATTGTAATTATCAACCTTGAAAACAAGATATGGTTGTAGATTTCAACAAAATATATTTAAGGTTAGTTTGAATAGCTTTTGGCATTTGATGATTTTGTCGGAGAGGGAGGTGAGCGGCTGTGAAATAGGGTTGTTCGGCTAATGAGTTGTTCCCATGAAGGTGGCCTAGTGGTGTTGCGAATAGAGTGAATCGATGGTTAGAAAAACAAGGTCACCAGAAGAGGAGGTGATCGGTTGGTTGCCTGAGATGATGGTGGTCGTCTCATCACCGAAGATGGTGGTCTTTGTCTAGTCACAAGAGATGGTGGTCTTCATGTGGTCGTTAGAGATGGTGGAAGAGAGAATGAGTTGAAGAAAAATGGTGTGTCTCACTATTAAATATTTTATTTTTAAGTTTATCCTATTTTATTTTTAAGTTTATTCTATTTTATTTTTAAGTTTATTCTTTACTTATGTTTAAAAGAATGCCTCTAGACTCAATAGAGAAAATTAACAGAGTTGGTGTCAAAAAGTAAAACCGTTATAAAAATAATACACAAGGCATGATATGATAAAAGTTTCTTTTTTAAACTGAAATGATTAAAATAATAAAACCATAAGAACCAAAAGCAAAATTTACTCTTTTATAAAAGATCAACATTTAAAGGTATTCAATCATATGGTGTATGTTTTTCTCCAATGTATTCAATTAACTACGTCTTTTCAATCGGTTTTGTCACTTTCAAGTTTCAAAAAAAATTTAAAAGGTAAGTTTTCAAACAATTTTATTTGTTCCTATCGCCTATTTTGATATTTATTTACTTATGTTTTTTTATTCGAGCAACATCGTTTCCATATATATATATTTTTTAAAAAAGATATCATTCGTTTTCACAACATGTCACAAGTCACACGTCACGTCACTAAAATCAATGAAGTTAAAATAAGTTAGATTGAGATTGTTATTAGTTAAAAAAATAAAATTTAGGATTATCACTGGTCAAATTATTAGTTATAATTAATATTGACCAATATTTAATAATCTAAATTATTAATATCTAATTTTTCAAAAGAAAATTAAATGTTCAAATCCTATTCAACATAACGTTGTGTTCCCGAGTCTTATTTAAAGAGAGAAATAAAATAAAATAAATGGAAAGGGGGAAAAATTAAGGTTGCGTTTGGTTAGAAGAATGGAATGGAATGGAATGTAATTAAAAAACTAGTATAATTTTCAAGTAAAATTAAGTTTGAGTGAGTAATGAAATGTAAAACCCAAGGGAATGTTTCACCTCAAATTCCCTTGGTTGTGGGATTTCAAATTCCCTCTCTAGGTGAAAGGATTTTGAAATTCCACAACCAAGGGAATTTGAGGTGAAACATTCCCTTGGGTTTTACATTTCATTACCCACTCAAACATAATTTTACTTGAAAAATATACTAATTTCGCAATTCCATTCCATTCAATTCCATTCTTCCAACCAAACGCATCCTAAGTTTCATAGTTTTTTTAATAAAGGAAATGGAAAGAATTGAAAGGAAAATTTTCAAGAATATTTCATTTTAAATTTCCTTTCAAATTGAAAAGAAAAAAACATAAAACAAATAAAATCCTTACTTTTTTATTATTTTCTTCGAATTCGAGAAGACAAAAATTTAATGTCTTTTCTTCTCTTCGTTTCTTTTCTCTTCTTAATTTTCTTTTTCTTCATTTCTTTTCTTTCCTTTCCCTTATTAAACTCGAAAAAGAAACGATTTTAGGAAAACGAGGGTATGGATAAAGTGGAGACTGTTAATCGCTTATGTCAAAAGTACCGACCAAAAAACGCATAAAGCGATAGCATTCCACCTTTAAAATCAATGCAGCATGCACCCTCCTTTTACTTTCTACAAAATATCTCAACAACACACACAACTTCTTCATCTTCATCTTCATCTTCATCTTCATCTTCATCTTCATCTTCATCTTCATCTTCATCTTCATCTTCATCTTCATCTTCATCTTCATCTTCATCTTCATCTTCTTCATCTTCACCTCCGATCAACCAGAAACCAACATGACGAACCACATCGTCGTAGTACCCTACCCCGGCAGAGGCCACATAAACCCTCTCTTAAACCTCTGCACCTCCCTCAAATCCCGATTCAACCACCGCAACCGCACCACCCTCTTCACCGTCGTCGTCACCGAGGAGTGGCTAGGGTTTCTCCATCCATATTTGGACCACGGCGACGTCACGTTCGCCACCATCCCCAACGTCATCCCGTCGGAGCGCCACCGTGGCTCCGACATGGTGACGTTCATCACCGCCGTACAGACGAAGATGGAAGCTCCGTTTGTGGAGGTGCTTGATCGGATTGAAGGTCCGGTGAAGCTGATTGTGGCGGATGAAACTATGATGTGGCCTTTTGTGGTGGCGAATCGGAGGAATATTCCGGTGGCCGCGTATTCGCCGATGAGTGGTGCGATGTCTCTGCTTTTGCATTGTGTTGATCTGCTTGAGTCGCGTGGTCATCTCTATGCTGATGTTTCAGGTTTGGATATTTTTGCTAACGTTCTATTTTGAATTGTTTGTTATTGTTAGGGTCGTGTAGACGTCACGAGTATTGTTATAGTTATAACGGAATAACTGGACTTTTGTATGAAGATGGCCGGGCCGATGGCGTATGTAGGCGGTTTAACCGTACTGGTTATGTAGTCGGTTTTAATCCGGCCTGCTGATCTAGTCGTGTTATAAAGATGGTCGTTAAACGAAACAAATTGACACAAGTGATATTAACTTTTTGAAGTAACTTTAGAACATTGTTTTCGGTCATGTCACTTGTTCTTTACATTATACGTACGTAAAGTAAACATTCTTTTTCTGGTAGAATGTAATATGCAAGGTGGTGGGGCTTTTATGTCATACACTCGTGTTACACCATGGACCATGGACCCACCAATTAAGTTTTGACACGTCAAATCATGTTACATTACATGCACATTTATTTAAAAGGGACACTCATGTCATATTATGACCACACCCAACGGCTAACACAACAGTTGGATTTTTGGTGAGTTTCACGGCGAGAACATGTTGCATTAACATGCAATGCGGCATGTTTCCCTTGGTGGCAGCGATGGTGCCATGCGGCGTCGGGGCACATTGCGAGACATGACGTGTATGCCTCTACCACCCTTATGAACATTTCTAATGATGATACGTAACTTTTTCTGTACTCTTCCCCATCACACGTTCTTAGCTTTGTTTCTACAATGTTCACGTCACGTCAACGTACTTTGAAACATCTCTACTTCTAACGACAAAAGCAATGTTGTTAGACTCAGATCCGACTGGTCGGACCCAGATCGGTTGGGTCATCGATTCGATCGACCCCAACTCGTTTTCTTTTTCAAGAACTGGCGGGTTCGAACCGATTTGGCAGTTGGACTGGGAACCAGTACTTGCTGGCTGGTCTCATTGAATGGCTTGTAAACCGGATTTTCAAGTTTTTTATTAATTCTTTTTTATTATTTTGAATTTTATGTGTTTAACGGATAAATCGGATCATTAATTAGAGTGTTGGAATATAAATATTGTTAACTTTTATATATAACTATAAAATGCATATATAACATACTTATATTAAATTATGTATATTACTATATATATAACATGCATTATATATAATATGACGTCATTGGGTTTTATATTATGTTCTTTTTCTTAACAGAAAGAGGAAATGAGATCATAGATTACATCCCAGGACTATCTCCACTAACACTAGCTGACATTCCAATGATCTTTCATAGCGGTATAGGTGACATGCTCAAGGACATTCTACCCAATCTTTTTGATATAATCACAAAAGCAAACTATGTCATATTATCAACCATGTACGAGTTAGAATCCGAAGCCATCGATGCTCTTCGAGCGCGATTACAAATACCCGTTTACACATCGGGACCAAACATACCTCTCCTTACTCGAACCCGACCCCTCATCAAACAAACCCGTTTACTTAAAATGGTTAGACTCCAAACCACCAAGAACCGTCTTGTATGTTTCTTTGGGTAGTTTTTTATCCGTTTCGCGTGATGAAATGACGGAAATCGCGTCCGGGCTAACCCAAAGTGGTGTTTACTTTTGTGGGTGGCTAGAGGAGAAGCCTCACATTTGAAAGAAGTTTGTGGGGAGAAAGGGGTGGTGGTGGAATGGTGTGACCAACTTAGGGTTTTGTCGCATTCTTCGGTTGGAGGGTTTTGGACGCATTGTGGGTGGAACTCTGTGAAAGAGAGCTTGTTTTCGGGTATACCGATGTTGACTTTTCCTATAATGATTGACCAACCGTTTAATAGTAAAATGGTTGTTGAGGATTGGAAGATTGGATGGAATATGAGGAAAAAAGTGGGAGTTTTTAAGGCGGATGAGATTGCGAAGGTCGTACGAGAGTTTATGGACCCGAAGAGTGTTGTGAGGATCAAGATGATCAAGCGGGCGAAGGAGATTCAACAAACATGTCAAGAAAGTGTTGGTGAAGGTGGATCGGTTGATAAAGATCTTGATGCTTTTGTTAGAGATATCGCGATGAATGAAAAAGAGTGAATTAGGATTTCGTATGTCTAGTCGAGATGCAACAAGGCCGAAGACCGTTGATATGGGTAATTTCTTCGTTATTATAGTAATTGAACAACACAAGACATGGTAATGTCTTTGTTTCATATCGAAATGTAACTTATCGAAAGATAAGTAGTATTTGTTTGTTGTAACATGAATTTTTCTACTATCATGTTGTAGTTTTCTAATATCTAATCAGTTTACAATAGTAGACTAGTAGTCATGTAAGTAAGTTTAGATTACTCAATTTACAATAGTTTATTAATATCTAATTAATTAAAACTTCCTTCAACTTCTTTTGTTGCTTACCGTGTCATCAATTAAAAATAGTACAATGTCGTTTAAAAATAAACAATTACGTCTAAAGTATATGATATCTTATATAAAATATTATCCGGTAAAAGTATAAAAAAGAAAAAAAAAATAACATACGGTTTTGCTTTTTTATAAATTGTTCATTTTGTAAAAATATTAACGAATATCTTTATAAACAATTTTCAACATAAAAATTTAATGAAGATCAATAAAAAATGTACAATTCACTCTTTCGAAACAATATAAAAATGTTTAATTTATTTAACAAACAAAAGTGCTTTATGATGCTTCTAATAATTGGGTTAGTCGATGACGACATTTGGGGAGGCTTCGATCTTAAGAATTTTTTTTAAAAATGGTATATATTAAAAATAAATTTGGTTATTGGTGAAGTAAAAAAAAAAGAATATTGGTATATCCGCGATTGGTATAAGCGGATTAGGAGGAATTTTTAGAAAATTTTCTGACACTACTGACAAGGCAGAAAAGTTTAGAAATTTTTTTAAAATTTATACGTAAACCGCTATTACAAATAGCGGATTAGCGGATGACACTAAACATGGTTAACATTTAACTTTAAAAAAAAATAACCTAAACCGCTATTCCTAATAGCGGATACCACTTAAAAAAAATTTTATACGTAAACCGCTATTTCTAATAGCGGATTAAGCAAAAAAAAATTTGTCCTAATCCGCTATTAGTAACCGCGGATTAGGCTTAAAAAAATTGGGGGCGGCGGTATCGAACCCGGGTCGTTTCTATAATCATGCGTGCACCCAGCCAGTTAAGCTGAGTGGCTAACCCATTAATACTATCGTTCCATTTGTTAATATATAGTAATGGACAGAATTAACTATGAAATTTTTATAATGTTTACTTTGTGCTACTATAAAATTTTTTACTTAGTAAAATTTAAAATTAAAAAAAATTTAAAACTAAATTTAACTCTCACTTTAATGTTTACGTTTTTTTAATTTAAAATTTATAATGTTTACTTTTTTTAATTCTACTATAAAATTTTTTACTTAGTAAAATTTAAAATTAATAAAATTCTTTTAATTTTTACTTACTAAAATTTAAAATTAATAAAAAAATTTAATATTACCTTAGTAATTATTTAATATCTATTTAGTATATATTTATGTTACTTATTAAAATTTAAAACAATAATTAATATATAAATACCACTAAGTGTACTAAAAAAAGAAACACGTGATTGACATTATAAATTAATAAAACATTAGAATTACAACAAACATATACTCAGGCACATGATAATAAAATACAATTAATTATTTTGTCGGTATGGACATTTGTTGACCCTGTGACCCGTTCTTTTACAACCGGAACACTTACGACCCGTCCTTTCCTCAGCGTAGCTGGCGTCCATCTCGTTATGCATCCTTCTCGCACGCCGCCTTCCCCTTACTATAGTTATCTTAGATGCGTCCCCACGAATTTCCTAACCCGCGTGCATCCAGTCTTTTTTATGAGGCACCGGAAAATACTCGTTGTTGTATTGTGCACGGTACACTCCCGTAAGAAACCTTGGATCCGCAGTTTGTTGTGGACTTTCACGTAGATAGCCACAAACTGCAATTGCATGACTACAGGGGAACCGGTAGATCTGCCACTTACCACAAGTGCAGGTTTTTTTCTTGAATTCTACCATATACGGACTATTGCCAGATTCGTCCGATGCTTGTAGGGGTGTCTCCACCATGAACCTTTGATCACGTACTGAGTAAGGGTATACCCTGTGTTGGGAAGCCCTTAATTCACGCTTATGGAATTCTGTCCACAAGCGGGGAGGAAAGTCAGTCGAACAATTATACGCGGTTGTGTAGTGATAGGCGCATTGTTCAACTTCTCTCTTAAAGGTATATTCAATTAACGCCTTAATTGGGAGCATCCTGGCACCACGTAACACATTGTTCATGCTTTCCGATATGTTCGTGGTGAGGATACCCCATCGGCGATTCCCACGGTCATACAAGACTGTCCGTTTTGTTTTATCAATTGCGGATAGGTACTGCCACGCTTGTTTATTTGTCACCTTAAGCTCAAGCATCAGCCGTTCGAACTTTCTTTCTTGTGTTGTGCTTCCAATGTCCCAACACATCCTTTTCAAGCTGACGCTCTTGAACTTCGTCATGAAATTGCTTCTGATATGCCTTAGACAAAATCGATGGTGGGCTTGGGGTTCCTTTCAGGATTCTAAATTATCCATAGCGTGTTTTATACCGGCATGCCTGTCAGAAATTACACACAAAGTTCGACTGGTGGGGTCTGTCACACCCCGACTGACGGCGGAATCATCGGAGCGGACGAGGGAATGATTGATTGTTCATAACACATGGTTGTCTAATAGTGGAAATAATATTAAAATCAAATTACAAGATAATATAAGTTTAACATACACAATACAACAATCGAAACCAAAATAATATTGTCTTTTATTTTAACTAAGTTCGTGTCTTAAGTGAGCACGTAGAAGTCCACTATTTGCTTAACCTGAAATCATGTGAGAAAATAAAGTCAGCTAACGAGTTAGCTGGTGAGTAATCACAGTTTTAAAATATACATATAGATTGATTGATTGATTGAGAATAATTCAATTCACAAGGTAATATTAAGACTTATATGGCAATAGTGAAACATATAGATAAACCGACACAATATAAACCCCTTGACTTGACACTTGCATATAATAGACTTCACACAAACACCATAGATTGACTAATTGCCTCTGGCATAATCACCACTCGTAAGCCATGTGGGGTGGGTTATCCAAACCAGTAGATCTACCATTGATACCAGGATTGATTGACTGAATTAGGGTTTTACTGTCGTCCAGCTTATCATAGTATGTTCACATAATTGCAAGTAATAACATAACCTGTCTTGAATTGAATTTAGAATGAAACAACAACAGAATATCATGATTGAATATATTGTATCACATGATTTCCCCCAAATAAGAAATGATATAAAAAGGGGATATGAATACTCACTTGATTGATGAGATTTGAATTTGGATGTGATAGATTAGACACCAACGATTTCCTTATGATTAACCTAAGGAACGGTGTCTCGAGTTAGAATAATAATGATTTGGGAATTTGGGAATGTATTAGGATTTCCTTTGGGTCTTGAATAGTAGTTTAAATTGATTAATTTTATTTGGTTTGAATGTCTTGAAATAAACGTATTTATTGAAAGTGATTATGTCAAGAATTTTAATAAAAATTTATACGTGTAAGTTATACATTTATACAATTTATTAATAAATTGTATATGTATAATTATATTCATAATTATATATAATCAAGTAATTATATATAATTATATGTATAATTATATACATGATTATATGTATATAATACATTTATATATAAGTAAACATAACTATATATTGTATGTAAATTATATACATGACTTATAAATTGTATACGATTATGTAAAATGTAATTTATTCAAATAACAGTTGTTTCGGTAATTGAATAATATATAACTATGTATATATATTGGGTTCAATTTATTTATTGTATAATTATGTATTATACACTAATTATAAATTAGTAGAAACATAATTAGTTATTTTATTTATTTAAAACAATATAAAAATAAATCTCAGAAAGTAATTAAGTGGTTTTAAAAATTTTTAATGTTTGTAAAAATGTTTTTATGATTTTTAGAATTTTTTTCTGAATTTTTAAAGGCTTAAAAGGCCTTAAAAAATATAGTGTAGGTGCCCGGGGTCGAACCCGGGACCTTCTGCGTGAAATGGAAGCATGGAACCGGTGAACCAAAGGCCTAAGCCGCGAGAGTTCTCGGCTTTTAATTCTTTTAACCTCTTAAACTTGTTTCCCCTAAACTGTGATGAACCCTAGATCGAATCCGAACCAAATTGAACCTCGGATCGATTATGTAAATGAAATTAACCTTGGGGCTTTTAATCCCCAAGTGAAAACGAGTTCATAGAGGTATTAATTACCTGTTAAGATGATGTATTCGATGAGTTTGAGTTCGAGATAGGTCCGCGACTAGGTGCCAATCGAATGATGCTCAAACCGTGATGATAATCTAATTAAATTGGTAAGAAGCTTTGAATGATGATCTAGAAACAAAGCCCCTTATCAAATTCGATTAAAATTGATTGGAGGTTGGCTAACAATCGAGTTGCAGGTCCGCGATGAAGATGGTGATCGATTTCTGTGTTTGTGTTTGTTTGTGGTGAAATTGAAACCTGAGTTCGATTGGGTATGTAATAATGATCGATTTTGCAGCTTTAATTTGTTTATTGATGTTGTTTGAGTGGGTTTATGAGCTGGATTCGAATCCGATATTAAAGTGAGATTATAACCGTTTGTTTGACCGATTCAACACGTGTTTTTGTTGGAATTCCATTAGAATTGGATCCAAGAAACTTTCGGTGTGATTGTGGGGTTCAAAATCAGATAAATTGACTGATTTTGGTCGGGAATTTAGTGATTTCGATGTGGAACTTTGGATTCGAATTCATCGACGATTAATCGTGTTTAATAGGTGCCTTGGGTTCGAAACTAGTCCACGAGTGCATTGGAACCGGTTTTGCGAGTTGAAATGGTGTAATTTTATCGTTTTTGGCTTCGCCGGAGTTCGGCCGGAGACTCGTCGGAGTCTCGCCGGAAAAATGGGGGGGGGAGGTCGGGGTTTTAAAAATTTACACATTCGGTCCCTGTGGTTTTAAGTTTAATATTTTATGTCTGAAACTTTGGTTTTAAGTTTCATAAATTATATAATCACCCCCTGGACCTTTAAATCCAATTTTTAATACATATATATATATATATATATATATATATATATATATATATATATATATATATATTTATAATCCTTACTAATTATTAATAGCAGTATTATTTTTATTATTATTATTATTATTATTATTATTATTATTTTTATTATTATGATTATTGAAATTTTTGAATTCAACATCGACAAAATCAACTTTATTAAAAAAATACGCAATGTTACAGTCTCCCCTGCTTTAGGAAATTTCGTCCCGAAATTTTAATCACGAGGAGGCTGAACCGAAGAGATGAGGATACTTGGATTTCATTTGGTCCTCACGTTCCCAGGTGTACTCTGGCCCACGTTTAGACTCCCAACAAACTTTGACAATGGGTATCCGACTGCGTTTGAGTTGTTTAACTTCCCGATCCATAATTTCCATAGGTTTCTCAATAAAGTGCATAGATTCATCAATCTGGATTTCGTCGAGTGGAATGTGGAGATTTTCATCGGCAAGACATTTCTTGAGATTTAAAACATGAAACGTCGGATGTATATTGCTGAGTTCCTGGGGTAGTTCAAGCTTATAGGTCACTTTCCCAATTCGCTCGAGCACTGTGAATGGACCCACGTAACGAGGTGCTAGCTTCCCTTTCTTTCCAAAGCGAATCACTCCCTTCCAAGGTGACACCTTAAGAAGTACGAGATCACCGACATTGTATTCCATGGGCTTACGTCTTTTGTCAGCGTAATGCTTTTGACGATTCTAGCAGCGACCAAGTTATCACGGATCTTATGAATTTTGTCGGTTGTTTCTTGTATCAATTCCGGACCAGTAATCTGTGATTCACCAACTTCAGACCAGCAGATGGGAGATCGACACTTTCGGCCATACAAGGCCTCAAATGGTGCCATCTGGATGCTGGTATGGTAACTGTTATTGTAAGAGAATTCGATCAACGAAAGATGAGAATCCCACGATCCACTGAAATCAATGACACAAGCCCGGAGCATATCCTTGAGGGTTTGTATCGTTCTTTCAGTCTGACCGTCGGTTTGCGGGTGATAGGCTGTGCTAAGATTTAGTTGAGTCCCAAGAGCTGATTGGAGACTTTTCCAGAAACGAGAGATGAAACGACCATCGCGATCAGAGATAATATCTAAAGGTACACCATGCCGACTGACTATTTCATTAATGTAAATACGAGCCAATTTCTCGACTCGATAATCTTCCCGAATTGGAATAAAATGAGCCGACTTAGTCAATCGATCAATGATAACCCAGATACTATATGCTTTCCCATTTCCATAAAGGAACCTCGGGTTGTACGAGTAATCCAGAGGGACGTTGATGCTCGGCTTTGACTTTGGAACATGTGAGGCATTTAGATACATACAAGGCTATATCCTTCTTCATGCCGGGCCACCAATATTGGTTTCAAAGATTCATGAACATCTTATCTGCTCCCGGATGAATAGAATAACGAGCCTTATGAGCCTCATCCATGATGGTTGTTCGAAGATTATCGCGATTCGGAATCCAAAGTCGATTTAGAAAATACAGTAGTCCGTCCGACTTGGTTTCCAATTAGAGTTCAGCACCGCATGACATTTCCTCATACATGTTGCCCTCGGTGACTGATTCGTGTTGAGCTTCGAGTATACGGGTTAAGAGGTTGGTTTGAATGGTAACACTTTGAAGCATAACTTGACCCTTACGACTTAATGCATCGGCTACGACATTAGCTTTACCAGGGTGGTAACGAATCTCACAGTCGTAGTCATTGAGTAGTTCGACCCATCGTCGTTGCCTCATGTTAAGCTCCTTCTGGTTGAAGATGTACTGGAGACTCTTATGATCGGTGAATACAACACATTTAGTGCCATAGAGATAGTGTCTCCAGATTTTGAGTGCGAATACGACAACACCCAATTCAAGATCGTGCGTCGTATAATTTTTCTCATGAATCTTCAATTGTCTTGAAGCATAAGCTATAACTTTGCCTCGCTACATGAGAACGCAACCTAGACCTTGTTTTGAAGCGTCACAATAGACAACGAAATCTTCGTTTCCATCAGGAAGTGTTAAAATCGGCGCTTCACACAACTTTTGCTTGAGGGTTTGAAATGCTTTTTCTTGATCAGGCCCCTAAGAAAAAGGCTTATCCTTGTGGGTCAAAGCAGTGAGTGGCACAGCAATCTTCGAGAAGTTAGGAATAAAACGTCGATAATATCCGGCTAGACCAAGGAATGAACGAATCTATGTAGGAGTTTTAGGTTCTCCCCATTTCTTTATTGCCTCGATCTTTGCAGGATCAACGTGAATTCCCTTGCTGTTTACTATGTGACCAAGAAATTGAACCTCATTAAGCCAGAATTCACATTTTGAGAATTTGGCGTAGAGTTTCTCTTTCCTCAGAAGTTCGAGTATTAGACGGAGGTGATTCTCGTGATCGGATTTTGATTTGGAGTATATCAAGATGTCGTCGATAAATACGATCACGAATTTGTCTAGGTATGGCCGGCACACGCGATTCATTAAATCCATGAATACTGCCGGTGCGTTAGTTAACCCGAATGGCATCACTGTAAACTCATAATGGCCATATCTCGTTCGGAAAGCTGTTTTTGGAATATCATCATCGTGCACACGGAGTTGGTGGTAACCAGAACGAAGATCGATCTTTGAGAAATGAGTGGCTCCTTGAAGCTGATCAAACAGATCGTCGATTCTGGGTAATGGGTAACGGTTCTTGATTGTGAGTTTGTTAAGCTCCCAATAGTCAATGCACATACGGAATGAGCCATCTTTTTTCTTCACGAATAAGACTGGAGCTCCCCATGGTGACGAGCTCGGGCGAATGAATCCTTTGTCTGACAGTTCTTGCAATTGGCTAGCAAGTTCTTGCATCTCAGATGGTGCAAGTCGATAAGGAGATTTTGCCACGGGAGTTGCACCAGGTACAAGGTCGATTCGGAATTCAACTTGACGAACGGGAGGAAGACCGGTTAAGTCTTCGGGAAAGACTTCGGGAAACTCTCGAACAACCGGAATGTCTTCAATCTTCCTAGGTTTCTCATCTGCCTTCACGATATGGGCTAAGAAAGCCACGTAATGCTTGCGGAGGTACTTTTGAGCTTTGGTACAAGACATGAGTTTAAGCCCCTTGTAAGGTTTTTCCCTGTAGATTTGTAGTATGCTTCCGGTCGGGAGAGGAATACGAATGGTCTTTTCGTGACAAATCACTTCGGCATGATTCATTGATAACCAGTCCATGCCTACTATAACATCGAAACTACCCAGTTGCATGGGTATAAGATTGATAGGGAAATCGTGCTCACTTAGATTCAAGGTACAGTCGGGAATAACAGAATTAATTGTAATGGGTTTTCCGTCAGTTATCTCTACCGTAAAGGGGTTATCTAGCTTGGTTCGGGCACTAGCAAGTAAGGGCTCAAAGTCTAAGGATACAAAGCTTTTATCTGCACCGGTGTCAAAAAGAATCGAAGCGTATTGATTATTAATTTGGAACATACCGTTCACCACGTCGTTGCTAACTTGGGATTGTTGGGCATTGATGTTGAATGCTCGACCTTGAGCTGCAGGGACGGCCTTAAGAAGCTTCTGACATTGGTTGCGGAAATGGTTAGGATCTCCGCATTGGTAGCAAGCTCTTGTTTGCGTGATTGTCGGGGTATGCTGAACAGTCGGTGTGGTAACTGGAACCCTTGCAGTATTCTTGCACACGTTGAATGTATGGCCGAAACGACCACAGTTGGTGCATTGACGACATTGAACGTTAGCGGGATGGTGATACTTGCAGTTGTTACATTGCGGAAAGGGTCCAGCGTAGGGCTTTTTCATCAGTGGTTGATTGTTAACTACTGGTTGACGAGTTGGAGGGACTTGATTAATTGGCACAGCAGGGGTAATCACAGCAAAGTTTTGGGATTTAGCCTTCCTCTTCCTGTTTTGAGAAGGTTCAGGTTTTTCCTCCTTAAGGGGTTCAGCTGAGGGTTTCTCAGGCACCTTCTTAGCCCCCTTCCTAGTCAGGGTTCCAGCCTTGACATGATTATCAGTTAACTGAGCAGCTAACCGGATGGTATCTTCCAAGGTTGCAGAATTCCTACCCCACACCGTGTCTTGAATTTGCATGGGTAGACCACCGATGTATTTCTCGATAGCCCGAGATAAAGGAGTAACCAGCTGAGGAACAAGTAGACTCAGTTCATGAAATCGGTTGGTATAAGCTAGATTTTCTCCACTTTCTTGAGTTAAGTCCCAGAACTCAGCTTCCAATTTCTTAATTTCGTTTCTCGGACAGAATTCCCGAGTCATGAGCTCCTTAACTTCATCCCACGTCAATGCTAATGCGGCATCAGTTCTACGGGTTCGTTTCTCACCGTTCCACCAAGTGAGTGCTCTCTTTTGAAGAACACTTGTGGCATACCGGACTTTCAGATTTTCAGGGCATTCGTTGTTGAGGAAAGTGTTCTCGATGCTTTCGAACCATTGTAGTAATCCGGTAGCTCCTTCAGTTCCACTAAACTTGGTAGGGTTGCAAGAACTGAATTGTTTGTAAGTACAAGTTTTGGGAGGGTTTTGTGCGGCTTGATTTTGAACGGTGTTGTTGCCTTGGTTCAAATGGGTAAGCAGTGTTGGGATGACCGCAGCAACTTCACGTGCCACTACAGCAGCAATCTTGCGGCCAGAGCTTCTAGATCGGGAGCGGATTTGACGAGAAGACATGCTGTATAATATGGAAAAAAACCTTTATGAGAAACGGGTAATTGGTTTTTAAAACTTTTTAAAATGGTAAAATCGTTAATGAGATTGTTTAAAATAACAATGAGAGGTTAGGAGTGTAAACGTTCGGCTCGCAAACCAAAGCGAATACGTTGACTAATCAAAGTATTGGGTCAATCACAACTTTGTTGAAGACATGCGTACCTATAAGCAGATACTCATCCCGAGGGTTCCCAGGTAAGGTAGACAGGTCCATCGGTTGGTTTGGATTTATGCGAATACCTTGCCTAGACAGAACACCCCGAGATACAGGCATCCCACTCTTCCAGCATTACATGTATTCAGTTGTGAGACACAGACTTTGACGAGATTTTGAAAACCACGAATAACGATTCAAAGCTCATTTTGAAAACCATTTGATTTAGGCACACAGTGCCTTGAATATGATTTAAGATTTGTGTGTGCATTGATAAGAATCAAAGTATAAGAAGAATCACATAGGGCATATAATCATATAATCAAGTATAAACATGTAAAGCACACATATAATCCTATCTATGCATATAATATACATGAGAGGACTCATGTGTAAGGTACTTAGTTATAGTCTAGGTCATTCCATTTCTAATAACCTAATTCCCTATAACCATGGCTTTGATACCAATCTGTCACACCCCGACCGACGGCGGAATCATCGGAGCGGATGAGGGAATGATTGATTGTTCATAACACATGGTTGTCTAATAGTGGAAATAATATTAAAATCAAATTACAAGATAATATAAGTTTAACATACACAAATACAACAATCGAAACCACAAATAATAATTGTCTTTTATTTTAACTAAGTCCGTGTCTTAAGTGAGCACGTAGAAGTCCACTATTTTGCTTAACCTGAAATCATGTGAGAAAATAAAGTCAGCTAACGAGTTAGCTGGTGAGTAATCACAGTTTTAAAATATACATATAGATTGATTGATTGATTGAGAATAATTTAATTCACAAGGTAATATTAAGACTTATATGGCAATAGTGAAACATATAGATAAACCGACACAATATAAACCCCTTGACTTGACACTTGCATATAATAGACTTCACACAAACACCATAGATTGACTAATTGCCTCTGGCATAATCACCACTCGTAAGCCATGTGGGGTGGGTTATCCAAACCAGTAGATCTACCATTGATACCAGGATTGATTGATTGAATTAGGGTTTTACTGTCGTCCAGCTTATCATAGTATGTTCACATAATTGCAAGTAATAACATAACCTGTCTTGAATTGAATTTAGAATGAAACAACAACAGAATATCATGATTGAATATATTGTATCACATGATTTCCCCCAAATAAGAAATGATATAAAAAGGGGATATGAATACTCACTTGATTGATGAGATTTGAATTTGGACGTGATAGATTAGACACCAACGATTTCCTTATGATTAACCTAAGGAACGGTGTCTCGAGTTAGAATAATAATGATTTGGGAATTTGGGAATGTATTAGGATTTCCTTTGGGTCTTGAATGGTAGTTTAAATTGATTAATTTTATTTGGTTTGAATGTCTTGAAATAAACGAATTTATTGAAAGTGATTATGTCAAGAATTTTAATAAAAATGTATACGTGTAAGTTATACATTTATACAATTTATTAATAAATTGTATATGTATAATTATATTCATAATTATATATAATCAAGTAATTATATATAATTATATGTATAATTATATACATGATTATATGTATATAATACATTTATACATAAGTAAACATAACTATATATTGTATGTAAATTATATACATGAGTTATAAATTGTATACGATTATGTAAAATGTAATTTATTCAAATAACAGTTGTTTCGGTAATTGAATAATATATAACTATGTATATATATTGGGTTCAATTTATTTATTGTATAATTATGTATTATACACTAATTATAAATTGGTAGAAACATAATTAGTTATTTTATTTATTTAAAACAAATAAAATAAATGAATAAAATATAAAAATAAATCTCAGAAAGTAATTAAGTGGTTTTAAAAATTTTTAATGTTTGTAAAAATATTTTTATGATTTTTAAAATTTTTTTCTGAATTTTTAAAGGCTTAAAGGCCTTAAAAAATATAGTGTAGGTGCCCGGGTCGAACCCGGGACCTTCTGCGTGAAATGGAAGCATGGAACCGGTGAACCAAAGGCCTAAGCCGCGAGAGTTCTCGGCTTTTAATTCTTTTAACCTCTTAAACTTGTTTCCTCCAAACTGTGATGAACCCTAGATCGAATCCGAACCAAATTGAACCTCGGATCGATTATGTAAATGAAATTAACCTTGGGGCTTTTAATCCCCAAGTGAAAACGATTTCATAGAGGTATTAATTACCTGTTAAGATGATGTATTCGATGAGTTTGAGTTCGAGATAGGTCCGCGACTAGGTGCCAATCGAATGATGCTCAAACCGTGATGATAATCTAATTAAATTGGTAAGAAGCTTTGAATGATGATCTAGAAACAAAGCCCCTTATCAAATTCGATTAAAATTGATTGGAGGTTGGCTAACAATCGAGTTGCAGGTCCGCGATGAAGATGGTGATCGATTTCTGTGTTTGTGTTTGTTTGTGGTGAAATTGAAACCTGAGTTCGATTGGGTATGTAATAATGATCGATTTTGCAGCTTTAATTTGTTTATTGATGCTGTTTGAGTGGGTTTATGAGCTGGATTCGAATCCGATATTAAAGTGAGATTATAACCGTTTGTTTGACCGATTCAACACGTGTTTTTGTTGGAATTCCATTAGAATTGGATCCAAGAAACTTTCGGTGTGATTGTGGGGTTCAAAATCAGATAAATTGACTGATTTTGGTCGGGAATTTAGTGATTTCGATGTGGAACTTTGGATTCGAATTCATCGACGATTAATCGTGTTTAATAGGTGTCTTGGGTTCGAAACTAGTCCACGAGTGCATTGGAACCGGTTTTGCGAGTTGAAATGGTGTAATTTTATCGTTTTTGGCTTCGCCGGAGTTCGGCCGGAGACTCGCCGGAGTCTCGCCGGAAAAACGGGGGGGGGGGGGAAGCCGGGGTTTTAAAAATTTACACATTCGGTCCCTGTGGTTTTAAGTTTAATATTTTATGTCTGAAACTTTGGTTTTAAGTTTCATAAATTACATAATCACCCCCTGGACCTTTAAATCCAATTTTTAATACATACTTATATATTTATATATATATATATATATATATTATATATATATATATATTTTTATAGTCCTTACTAATTATTAATAGCAGTATTATTATTATTATTATTATTATTATTATTATTATTATTATTATTATTATTATTTTTATTATTATGATTATTGAAATTTTTGAATTCAACATCGACAAAATCAACTTTATTAAAAAAATACGCAATGTTACAGGGTCTGCAACGTTCTCAGCAAATTTTTGAAGAAACCACATCCAGCTCTCGTTTGTTTCTTCATCCACCAATGCGTACGCAATCGGCAAGATCATGTTGTTGGCATTTTTTGAAACTGCCATCAATAGTTTTCCCTTATAGGTGCCCCGTAGATGGGTGGCATCTATAGAGATTACAGGAATGCAAAAATGAAAGGCTTCAATACTTGGACGGGAAGCCCAAAACACAAACTTGAATACTGAGCAGTCTCTTGGACTATGGGGATGATGTAACCACTGGACAGCGGTACCGGGGTTAGCTTGTTGTAGTGCCATTATGTAGTGAGGTAAATAATGGAAGTTTTGATCCCAGGTACCGTATATGTTTTCGATGGCCTTTTTCCTGGCAGCCCAAGCCTTGCCATAAGTGATATCAATGTTCAGTTTCTCTTTGATGAGAGACTGAATTTGTTTCACAGGCAACGCTGCATTTGCAAGAACTTGTTCTTGAATGTGGGATGCTACAACTTTTGATCTTAAGGACCGGTTGTTGTTGCGAGAAACAGTGGTGAAACATGAGTGAGCCGGTGTCCATACAGTCATTTTGAAACAATGAGAATTTTTAATTTTCTGGCGGTGCATGTCCAAAGACATGGTTGAGAGTCTTCGTGCTGGTTGTTGTATGTTTCTTTGATACTTTTACATTTGGCCGTCAAGACCTTTGGTCGGGTATCTGCCATGAATATCTCTCTTTTATGGTTGGTATTTCACATTCTGACTGCGTAATCAACTTGGTCTTTCGAAGTGAAATACATATTTAAACGTATTTCGGGATCTTTTTCTTCCCAAAACTCCATTTCATCTTCCCCGCAATTATCCATAGGAATATAGTCTTCATCTATTTCCCTCCCATCAACATTAAGTTCAAAGAAATGGGTAAGCCCCTTACTTTGATGTTGAGGCAAAGGAGGGATTGGCTGGTCCTCCTGGATTGGCTGGTCCTCTTGTGTATCATATTCTGAAACAGATGGTTCACTCTCTTCCGTGTCTTCAATTTTTTCAGCAGGAGAGTCTTACAAAAAAAATGTATTAGCATTTACGACATAACATTAAGGATATAAATAAATAAAAAGGAAGTAGAATAACCTTCGTCGTTTTCTACAGCGGCTGAGGAACTGGTACCAAATTCATGTTGATGCTGGTTGGGAACTAGCATCGTCCACTTCACATGAATTCTACAGGTGTAACCCGGAACAATGGAAGCTAGTTAGTATATTATATACATATCATTTTCTTGGTTAATATGTGAGGTAAATGAACCTCCATTGTATTCATAGTAGAGTGTTAACTGTAGACAACAAGACTGACGGTCAAGTTGAACACATCTACATATGTTGTCCACCAACTCAGAATAACCGAGTGGACTAGTAACTAAAAACGTAGTGGTATGAGTTCCCGGAGCACCCATTACCACCCCTTGCGTGTATGACACTTCACCCCCATAAAATAATTGTACCACAAAGGGAGTGAATGAGAAAGATGAAAACATTGTGAAACTGAATGGTGGAATGAAGAAGCAGGGAATAACTCTGTCAGAATGAGAAAGATGAAAACATTAGTATGAATTTATAGATAGAGTTGGCAGTGATAATTCAAGCATTGTGAAAGTAATAGGGATGGAGTGTAATATCTTTGTCAGATGGTAATAATTCAATCTTTTGGCAGTGATAATTCAAGCTTTTGCCAGTGATAATTCAAGCTTTTGCCAGTGATAATTCAGAGGGTAATAATTCAATCTTTTGGCAGTGATAATTCAAGCTTTTGCCAGTGATAATTTAGAGGGTAATAATTCAATCTTTTGGCAGTGATAATTCAAGCTTTTGCCAGTGATAATTCAGAGGGTAATAATTCAATCTTTTGGCAGTGATAATTCAATCTTTTGCCGGTGATAAAATTATAGTGAGACTTGAAATAAAATTACAGATACACTTGAAATAAAATTACAGATAAACTGAAATAAAATTACATATAGACCTGAAATAAAATTACAGATTGAGTTAATACCATGCTCCGCATATCAATGCTGATTAGTAGCCAGTCAGTTTTCCCAATCCATAAAGGAAGGTAAACAATGTCAACCTCCCAAATTAGGGGATATGGTGATTTTCTTCCCGCCATATCAATGGCGGTTTGAGGGTTTTCATTTCTCATTTCATCATAAAAACAAGGTGGTAAGACTGTCCAACTTACATTTGCACTTGGGTTTTTTAAGAGCTTTGACTGTCTAATACGCATAACTCTTACAGTCCATACTTCAAGGTGCTGCACAGTAAGAATTTAAAAGGTAATACATTATTCATTTACTATATGGTACCATGAATATAAAGGTAATACATCTTACCGTGTCCGTAAGTGAACGATTTGAATGACAACCTAATAGGGAACCCCAAAAATCTCTGTCTAGTTTTTTGCTAATGAAACTAGTATAGCAAAATGGTGCATCTCCATTAGTATAAAATCTACGACATCTTTGGACCAGTTTATGGACTCGTCGATAGAAACAGCAAAGATTTTTTTGGGTGTTTCATTTTGTGCTTCATTTTGACCTTCATTTTGATGGGGATTCTCTGAAGAATATGCCGGAGTTTTTGAGACGGATTGCCTCTTTAAACGTCTCCATACCAAATCTGTAACTCTTGCCGTCTTAGGTGGAGGTTGAGAACAGTAAAAACCGTCTTCATTATTTGCCATTTTTTGTAGTTGATAATGAGAATTCGTTGTTTGAAGGGTTCTTTGAAGGGTATTTATAGACTTTGAAGGGTTCGTTGTTTGAAGGGTTCTTTGAAGGGTTCTTTAAAGTAAAACTATATTTATTTTTATTATAATTTAAGGAAAAGTATATTTATTTTTATTATAATTTATTTATATTAAAGTAAAAGTATATTTATTTTTATTATAATTTAAGCAAAAGTATATTTATTTTTATTATAATTTATTTTTATTAAAGTAAAAGTATATTTATTTGTATTATAAATATGAACATGCATCTCAAACATCATCTCAAACGACTTTCTCCAACATCATCTCAAACCACTTCAAACACCAACTTCAAACTCATCTCAAAATGAATATGAACATGCATCTCAACCCGGGTCCAAGGGATGAAAGTCTGTTGTACCTGGGAGCCGAACACCGGGCCAGAAAGTTGTTCCTGAATCCACAAGAGGGGGACAACTGTACACTTGATTTTAAGCGTGGAGACGGTTCATTTTGGGAGCTGATTTATGACGAACACATTAATCTAACGGGTAAAGTTTTAAAGTACATCTGTTTATTTGCTTTTGACGGTGTTGTACGATGTGCCTATAGGAGAATTGATAGGGCGTTGATAGAAGCACTGGTTCAAAGGTGGCGGCCCGAAACGAACACGTTTCACCTGCCTTTTGGTGAGGCCACTGTAACCTTGGAGGATGTTAACGTTCTATGGGGGTTGCCCATCGAGGGCGTGGCATTAGTTGGAGCCGAGGGTTCGTACAACGAGGAAGAACGCAGGCATATGTGCATAACTTATTTAGGTTTTGATCCAAAACCAACTGATTTTAAAAATCATATGCTAAAACTCAGTACCTTGTTAACGTTTATGTTAGATTACCCAATAACTGATGAATCAACAGATCAAGAATGTATGCAGCGTGCACGTTGTATTTGCCTAATAATGATTACTAACAATGTATTAGCAGATACGAATAATGGGTACGCATCATTACATTTATTAAGAAATTTAACTGACATTACTGTTAGTGGGCAAATCAGTTGGGGTGCTGTTGCCCTAGCGTCTCTGTATAGAGAACTCTATAAGGCAACCAGGCCAAATACAAAGGTAGTGGGCGGCCCAATGTCACTGTTACAAATATGGGCATGGACCCGGATACGCCCGTTAGCACCCAGAATTGTCAATCAACAAATAGATTGGAAAAAACCATATGGTGCAAGGTAAATACATACTATTGTAATACTTAAATATATATTATTATTCTAATACTCGTTATTGTCTTCGTGAAGGTGGGCGGAGCATGGCATTAGCAACACAGATACTCCTTCGCACGTTATAAAGGCCCACCGTACAACATTACAAAATCTCTGAGAGGCCGGTGTATTTTTTCTTTAACATAATGATTTTATAAATCAATGTTAAATAATAAATATTAACAGATTTTTATTTTTATAGTTTGATTGGATGCCTTATCAGAACGTGATGCGAAGACTCCCTGAAATGTGCAAAACAGGCATAAGCAGTTGGAAGTCATAATGTTTTTTACTTTATTGGAACATTGTTGAATATCATCCGGTGGAAAGGGTGATGAGGCAGTTTGGATTTCTTCAGGAAGTCCCTGCCCCATTCCCCGTTTCACGTCAACTGCTTAACAAACTCCGTAAAACAATACGGAAAGGGAGGTTAGAAACAGACTGGTCTGTTCATCACGCAACGTATGTCGACAATTGGAACCATAGACACGAAAATGTTGTGAAAGGTGTGCCTACCAACATGCCTACAACACACCATACTTACAATGATTGGTTTCATCGGCATACTGTTTTGTATATAAAAGACCCGAGGCACGTCCCGGGTGTTGTCCATGCTGGATTTGATGATCACGGTGGAGCTGCAAGATTCTTGGTAAGTATAATTACTAATATAGAATTAAATTTAATAAATAAGTAATGCGTATAGTTAATTATTTTGGTTTTGTAGGTGGATGGATTAGGCTTCATTGGTCAAGAAGCAATCAGGATGCGAAACATGGGCCCTGATCATTACTACGAAAATTTTGGAGGGGTCCAAGGCATGGCTTCTCAACTGATTGGATCGGTTAATCAAATTGATCAGCCTACGTACATACAGACTAATAAACCGGATCTGGGACTGGATAACACACTCCCCCAACGTGCTCCGTGTGGTCGGGGGCGCCGTGGTCAACAAAGAACACGGGTAAACTTCGTACCCAATGATGATGATGAGGGGGAGGGTACCCAACATTTTGGAGGGCCCCCACCCAACTATAGAGACGGTCCCCCAAATTTTACAGGGGCAACACCCAACTATGGGGCGGGCCCCTCCAATTTAACAGGGGCAACACCCAACTATGGGGAGGGTACATCATATGTTGGAGGGCCAACACTAGATTGGCAACCATGTTATCAGACTTCATTTGAAAACATTGGAGATGGATTATCAAACATTCAATTAGCTACCTAGTCGAATTTTAACAACAACGAACAAAACAACTGGGTATCCTCACTGTTTGACAACACTCCCTCTGCTAATATGATTCCTGCGATGTACTCAGACCAGCCGGGGCTCTTTCAGAATTACGATGATACTGGTTTTAGTGTACAACAGCCGCGATACCAACATTTAAGTCCAGTTCAAATGAGCTTGGACCTACAGCTTAGTCAACCCGAAGGCTTCAGTCCACCAAATGATAATGACCTCGAAGATCCAGCAACAAGACGCGTACAACCACTGAGACATTCAAAGCCAGTTGGTTGTGGCACCGGTGGCTGTCTGATCCGTTATCCGCATAGGCATTAAAACAATATATTCAAATATTTTGTTTTATTAAATATATTACCTTATGTAATCTAAGTTTTCCAATGGCGGATTATGAAATATTTAATAAAATTGTTTTTTCTTTGTTTGTAAAAAAATTGTCTTCTTACGAAAAAAACTAATATATATATGTTGTTCAGATGGAGACATGTGATAATGCAGACATGTAATCCAAGTTTCCCCATGTCATAATGGAGTTGCAGATGGAGACATGTGATAATGCAGACATGTCATAATGGATACTGTTACATAATTGTGATACTGTTTTTTCCGTCTGGAAGTAGTGATAATGGAGACATGTGATAATGCAGACTTGCATGTGATACTGATAATTTGCAGACATTTCACTTTGCAGACATTTGCAGTCTTGTAAAAAAATTGTCTTCTTACGAAAAAACTAATATATATATATATGTGTGTTGTAGATGGAGACATGTGATAATGCAGACATGTAATCCAAGTTTCCCCATGTCATAATGGAGTTGCAGATGGAGACATGTGATAATGCAGACATGTCATAATGGATACTGTTGCATAATTGTGATACTGTTTTTTCTGTCTGGAAGTAGTGATAATGGAGACATGTGATAATGCAGACTTGCATGTGATACTGATAATTTGCAGACATTTCACTTTGCAGACATTTGCAGTCTTGTAAAAAAATTGTCTTCTTACGAAAAAACTAATATATATATGTGTTGCAGATGGAGACATGTGATAATGCAGACATGTAATCCAAGTTTCCCCATGTCATAATGGAGTTGCAGATGGAGACATGTGATAATGCAGACATGTCATAATGGATACTATTGCATAATTGTGATACTGTTTTTTCCGTCTGGAAGTAGTGATAATGGAGACATGTGATAATGCAGACTTGCATGTGATACTGATAATTTACAGACATTTCACTTTGCAGCCATTTGCAGTCTTGCATGTGATAGTGTTGCATAATGGAGACATATGATAATGCATGTGATACTTAAATTTTAGTTTTAAATTTTTTTATTAATTTTAAATTTTTATTAAGTAACATTAAAGTGAGGGTTAAATTTAGTTTTAAAATTTAATAAGTAACATATATATACTAGATATATACTAAATAATTACTAAATAAAAAAATTTTAGTTTTAGAAATTTTTATTAATTTTAAATTTTTATCAAGTAACATTAAAGTGAGGGTTAAATTTAGTTTTAAATTTTAATAAGTAACATAAATATATACTAGATATATACTAAATAATTACTACGTAAAAAAATTTTAGTTTTAAAATTTTACTAAATAATTACTAAGTAAAAAAAAGTGAGGGTTAAATTTTGGTTTTAAAATTCTGTCCATTACTATATATTAACAAATGGAACGATAATATTAATGGGTTAGTCACTCAGCTTAACTGCCTGGTACCCGGTTCGATACCGCCGCTCCCCAATTTTTTTTAAGCCTAATCCGCGGTTACTAATAACGGATTAGGACAAAAAAAAAATTTTTTGCTTAATCCGCTATTAGAAATAGCGGTTTACGTATAAATTTTTTTTATTTAAGTGGTATCCGCTATTAGGAATAGCGGTTTAGGTTATTTTTTTTAAAAGTTAAATGTTAACCATGGTTAGTGTCATCCGCTAATCCGCTATTTGTAATAGCGGTTTACGTATAAATTTTAAAAAAATTTCTAAACTTTTCTGCCTTGTCAGTAGTGTCAGAAAATTTTCTAAAAATTCCTCCTAATCCGCTTATACCAATCGCGGATATACCAATATCCTTTTTTTTTTTACTTCACCAGTAACCAAATTTATTTTTTAATATATACCATTTTTTAAAAAAAATTCTAGATGTTAACCCCCCCCCCCCCAAATCACATATGAAGAAAATTGAAGCTTTTATGTTACTTACTGATCATAATAGATTTTCAATCAATAGTTTGTATAAACCTTAGCCATAAACATCTTCCGTAGAGTTACAAAGTTATCAGCATCTGCTTCGGAGACCCTAATTTATGGCAAAAGGAACAACTTTCTCTGAAAGCCATAAAAAACTGTACTTTTAATTTTTCAAACAAGAGTAATTGTAGCTGAAAATCTATTTCAAATCTTTTCATTTCTCAATTGTGTTTAGGCCTAGGTACCTAGGGCATACAATTAACAAAACAAAACAAACCAATGGTCAGCCTACCACCCAGAGCGCGGCACCCAACCTGAAAATGCGTAACTTTCATTGATCCTAACGGGTTCAGTTGCCTAATATACAACGCATTCAACTTAGGAAATTTAGGTAGAAACCAAGAAAACGGATGACGAATATTTTTAAAATCAAAATGTCAAGTGTATACAACAACAAATCTTGTATGACAATCGGTAATTTTCTTTCCTTCTTCTAGAGCAACAGGCGTAACACGTCAATGTCAAAACAGCAACAGGCGTAACACGTCAATGTCAAAACAGTTTTTTACAATTGCGTCATCTTTGAGAAATGAAGATTCATCTCATGCTAGTTCATCTTTAGATAAAAAGGGTTAAGATGATGTCGACAAAGGAAAAGGGAAGACGATCCTGAGAACCCTAAGTAATCTGAAACGATTTATATTATTTTCTTTGAATCTGAACATACAATAATCGAGGGTTCTTCAAAGCGAAAATAAGACCCGGGTAAATACATATATATAAAAGAAATAAAATGTCGGGAATACTAATCGACATCAGAACAATATTCCATTGAATATTAGCGAATCAAACGTTGACACGTAATAAAGTGCTTAAGAAGATCCATAATGTAAGACGGAGCGTTGTACTAAGCCAAACATTCCAATCTAGGCAGGCTAAAAGCCCAAAGATAAGCGGTATTAAGGGGTGTTTGATTTCGGCTGACCCAGCTGGCTCGGTCAGCCTGTTTGATATGCGGAAAACTCGAGCTGACCGGGTCTTGGTCGGCTGATCGAGACCTACATTTCAATAGGTCTGACCAAGACCAAAGACCACACAATTGGGTTGGAGAAGAAAAGGGGCGACCACCGATCCTCTCCTCCGCAAGCGCCGACCATCTCCTCCGCGACCGGCTACCGGAGCACCCCTCCAACCGGAGCACCTCTCCCTCCGCGACCCCCTGACGTGAGGTCGAAGTCTCAATCAAATTTAAAACCAAATACTACTAATTAGCTAGCGGTAAGTGGGTATCGAACACAGGGAGTTTGTGGAATATGTGTTAACTCAATCAAATTGCAATTACCTAAATTTAACTAAAATGATAAATAAGTAAGGTTCAATAATCTGTTGATTTGTTGAACTGGCTTAAAGCAAGAAATAAAAGTAAATTGATTTGTATAAATCAGTAATGAAAAATATGTTTCCCTTTGGTATCCGGATTTTAACAAATGATGATATTGGTGTTAATTGGGAAGAACCACATAGACATGGTTCATGAGTGTGTGCTTATGTGTGATCAAAGAGGACTAAGTACTTGTATTAGCAAGGTTATCTCTCGATAATCAGTATCACTATCAAATTACCCAACCTTTCCACTAAATCAAGATTTGCCTATAGCATCAAGAACGTATGGTGAAAGTTAAGCAATTTATGAATGACCCATTACACATAATACACAATCATCATGACAAAACAATCACAAGATCAATTTCATCATCCCATAAATAGAAACACCAACATGATCAAAGTTACAAATCCTTCAAACCAAAAGGAAACACACAAGAAGACTAGCCACTCATAGTTTTATGCATGAGAACAAGATTCAAAAGACAATTCATAACAATCAAAATAAAATAACAAGGATCAAAGTACCACAATATCTTGTTTTTCAACACAACTAAGAAGATCAACAAAAGCTGAGCCAAACAATACTTGAATCTCACCACCCGAATGATTTTCTTCAAAGGAGATCAACTTCTAATGTTCATATGAATCAAGAACCTAACCAAATGCTTTGAAGATGTTTTAATGCCCCAAGAACAACCACTTTTGCCTATTTTATGGAAAGAATTCGTTGGATCCAGAGAATGAGCAAAAGGTGCCACTCAAAACATTTTAAAACGACAAGTTGCACTTTTCGTCAGCAGCTACCGTAACTTACGGTAGCCACCGTAAGTTACGGTAGAGACCAAATTGGTACGGTGGAACACTTCTGCCATACGGTGGAAAAATGCAAGTTTGGGGTCCACCGTAATTTACGGTGGCCACCGTAAATTACGGTGGATCCCTGAACTTCTGTTTCTTCTTTTCTTCTTTCCACACACGTCCACTCCGCTCCACACCCGCAACGTTGACTCCATTTTCAGCTCCAAACATACCTGAAACACAAGCAACTGTAGTTATCTAATTCAAGATAATTTCACGATTAAATGTGAGAATATTACGCGTTTTAACATCACAAAGGGTTGTTCCTTGAACCACCCGTCACATCCCCACACTTAACCGTTGCTTGTCCCAAGCAACACATCAAATCAATTTCAAACAAGCGATCAATGTAACCCAAGCATAAACATGTAATACTTTTTACTAACCCTTTCGTAACAACCAAAATGACACACCCCTTGCTATGTCCCTCCTCTCGGTGACAAGTAAGCACTAGCGTCCATGAGCTAGACACACAAAAGGCAAACGGTGGTTGCACAACTATAAGCTTGTACCTAAATCGACCCTTCTCTTAACAATTGCCAAACATGAATGCATATCAAAGGGACTTTAAGGTTGTAACGTGGCTAGGTGTATGGGTAGGAAATGGAATATATATGAAGAAGCGAAAACTTAACCTGGTCTTTTATTACATAATAACATAACCACTAACTACCAAACCTAATACTATGAACAAGGTACTCAACTTCAATTCTTTTTTTTTTTCTTTTTTTTTTAATTTTTCTCTTTCTTTTTCTTCGTTCATTTTTCTCCCTTTTTTCAATTTTTTTTATATATATATTTTCTTTAATAACAATAAACAAACACGAAATCTTCATGCAAACATTCAACATAGCATTGAAGATGATTACAACTACTAAACAACTACTAACACTATAAGACCAGGTCAAGTTGGGTAAATTTTGAAGTAACTAGCTAAGGGGTAACAAACGATAGGCTTTTAGGCACAACATTGGGCAACTAAATGTCCAAACCCCGCCCCTCTCGCAACCAAGCTCATATATATAATTTATGAGGTCCAACCTCCCAAATCCCACACTCGCACACATCAAAGACGAGGCTACCTAAATGCCCTTATTCCTTTCACATTCACATCCAACTAAAGTCTCAAATCGTATTCAAGCACAAGTTCTAATGCACCCCCACCTGTTGCCATTCTCACAAAGAAATGTGTTATTTATCTACAAGTGTGGCTTCAACTCTCACCAAGAATAAAAATGATTAAGGTTGCCGATGCATCATTCGGAGTTAATCCAAGGTGTTCAAATTCTCACAATGTTTTGCTTGAATTTTTTTTTTTTTAAAAAAAACTTCAAAATTTCTCCCCATCCCCACACTTGAGGTACATTGACCCTAATGTACGGTTTTAGAAAGATTTGATCGCTTAAACAAACCAAACATTCATAGACTTAAACCATAACTTTCTTTTTGATATTTTTCATTTTATATATTTTTTTCTTTTTTTTTTAAAAGAAACACACCACCAACTCTCGTATAACCCAAAACAAAGCAACATTACTTAACTCCACCCATCCACCCATCCATAAACATAACAAACCAACAAATATTCACAAAATGTACAAGAAAGAACACAACCTGACTAATAGTAGCGGGGCTGAGGAGGCCCGAAGATAGAAGACATCATGTCATTCCATTCTCCGAAAGCAAATGCACCGCTACCACTTTCCTCTTGCTGCGATGCGCCTTGTTGTTGACGAGGATCTATCCATTGTGAATGATGGAGCGGCGGGGTCGGATACGATACACTACCATCGTAAGGTGGTAGAGACGCATAATCCACCGGAGGTGGATCCACAACCACAGGCCGCCCTGCATGCCAGTCCGCATGCATTCTTCGAGCTTGATCATCTGCATACCTATTATTTACCTCCACCTCAAAGGAATAAGCATGTGCACGATTCCATGCTTCCTGACGGTCAAAGTTTTGCTTCAAAGCTCTTTCCATGCTCGCACTCATCATGGTTTGGTGATCAAAAGTAGTGCGCTCCGATCCTGACCAGGTGTCAAAAATTGAAGCCGGAGGACGTTGATTCTCAATAACCTGTTGCATTGTACCCTCGTATGCCCAATTCTCCTCAAATGACCGCTCCGTATAATCAAAGAAACTACCACCATATGCCCTACTCGAACTCCCTTGACCCACATCAGCATCTCCTCCTCTAGGTTCCTCTTCATAATCTTCATCCCCGTTAGGTTGTTCATCTTCACTTTCCGGGTCATCTTGCTCACCCGGCATAAGCATCCTTGCATCAGCTTTTAAAACCCTCCATCTTTGGCCTTCTGACTTCAGCTTATGATACCTTTCTGACTGACTATACGTCCATCCTATACCCATCTTTGTCAACTCAAACGGCTTATGCTTCTTTGACTTACCTTTATCTTCCGACGTGATAGCTTTTTGTTGCTTCAATAGTCCCGTGATGATTCTGCAATACGGGATAATGCGCCTTCCCACTTTATTTCGACACATCCATAAGTGGTTCATTATCAGATATCTAATTGGGAAACGTGGACACCCATGAAGCAGTGAATAAAGAATGGGTATCTCCGGGTATCTTACTTCTTGCTTGTCAGCCCTTCTTGGTATAACATTTACAATACAAATGGCTAGAAGCAATTTTGCTTCTATCTATAAATTTCTTCTGAGCAAAGTTCCATGATAGGTACCCGGTAAAAATAAAGCTTCCAACATATCATTCCATCTCGGATGTTTATCCGGCTTTATCAACAGATCATCCAAACTTGGAATCATATAATCACGGGATGGCAAACTGTCATACTTAGCCAACTTTCTTAAAGTCTCAAAGGACATTTCCACCTTGACTCCATTCACTTCACCGGTTAGCTTCATTTGAGATGGTTTATCATATCGATTACATTGTAAAGTCGCCATCCATTCTTCAATTTCCTCCATGAACAAATTTTTGTTATCTTTGTCATAACACTTAAGTGTTGCTTCCCATCCTAATGCTCGAAATCTAGCAAACACATTGAAAGGACCGAACTCACTCTCCTTAACCTCTCTTTCACAAATGAATGCACCCGCTCTATTTTGTAACCCTCTCATCTGATCATGGAACAATATTGCTTGCCACTCAATCGGGATCTCATCTAATGGACCAGCTTCCCATTTTGGTTTGTTAGCCATGTTCAATTCCACCATATCCTCATCCTCCTCAGTGTCATCGTCTCTTCCAACATACTTTCTTCTTTTCGAACTCGTTTCCGGTTGCTTGCCTTTATCTCTTGAAGATGAACTAGCTCCCAATGGTGCACTAGTTCTCACCATTTTCCTACACACATGACAAACAACACAACCAAAACATAAACACAAATCAATCCCACTTGTTAATAAATCCCCACACATGCTTGTTACTATGGTTGTAAATGTTAGTGAACAATGAATTTTCATACTTGATTCTAACAAAAATTGGGCATGATGCCTCTACAATGTAAAGGTTACCAAATTCACAACTTTGTCATCAATTTACATCTATCATAACAAGCAAATGGTCATTTCATCATAAATAAACCAATTAGTCCATAACAATGATCAAACAACCTTGTCATTCCAAATACAACCCATAACAAGCAAATGTGTATGAATTAATGAGAACAACAAAGTATCACCTCAATCTTCACAATGCACCATCAAAAACAACAAAACAATGTGACATACCTTCGATTGATGATGTTAGATTCCAAGAAAGACCAAAGCTTGAAAACCCCCAAAAATTTCGGACCTAGGGCTTGCTATTCGGACCAGCAAAACTTCGTTTTTTCATGATTTGCTTAGCAAAATCAGAATCTACGTGAAATTCTAGTCAAGATGGACTCAAGAATCACGTGATTTGGTTGAAAATTGAAGGTTTTATGAAGAAATTGAGATTGTGGGTTATGGAGGTTATGGAGAGGAAGAAGAAAATAGAAATGGTGAATGAGGGAGAGAGAGACCCGTGGGTTTTGGAAAAAGTCAAAGCAAAAAAAAATTTTTTTTTTTTTTATAAAATACTGAAGCGCGCCCATTCCAGGTCTACCGTACCTTACGGTGGCCACCGTAAGGTACGGTAGAGGCATCATCCAAAATCCACCGTAAGGCAGAAAGTTTCCACCGTATCAATAACAAAACCTCCCCCTCCACCGTACATTACGGTACCTACCGTAAGGTACGGTAGGTGGGTTTTCAAATTTTCAAATTTTTTTTCAATTGATCTCTGGAAAAATTTTAATTAGACATGGTAAACATTAGTAAAACGTTAAATTAAACGTTGAATTTTGATGAGATAGAAATTACCTCCTACCCCCTCAAAAATCTCATGTTGTCCTCAACATGATCTTAAAACTATTTGTTTACCCGAACGAAAACACCAAATTTGCAAACAAACAAAACAAAATAAAACCAAACAAAAAGAAAAACTAGATATTTACACTACTGCAAACCTGGGCCTCTTAAACATTACCGTCCTCTAGTGGATGGAGGATATAGCTCTCCTTGTCCACTTTAAGCGATTTCAAGTCATTCCCCTCTAAGTATGGTTTGAGGCGGTGACCGTTTACTACCTGTTTCACATGATCCTTTGGGTCTTCAATCTCTACTTCACCAAATTGACCCACTCTTGTAATCACATACGGTCCCATCCATTTGCTTTTTAACTTCCCGGGAAAAAACTTGAGCTTGGAGTTATATAACCACACCTTTTGCCCTTCTGCAAAAACTCTCTTCCGTAACTTCGCATCATGAACCCGTTTAAGCTTGTCCTTGTAAGCGGATGCACATTCATATGCCTCATCTCGAATTTCTTCCAACTCACACAACTTCAACTTTCTTAACTCACCAGCTTCATTATACTTCATGTTGACATTCTTGACTGCCCACCAAGCTCTATGAGCTAACTCCATTGGTAGATGGCAACCTTTCCCATACACCAACCGATACGGTGTTGTTCCAATTGGTGTTTTATACGCTGTTCGGTATGCCCATAGTGCATCATCCAACTTCACTGACCAATCTTTCCTGTCAACTCGAACTGTTTTCATCAAGATTTCTTTAATTTGACGATTTGACACCTCTACTTGACCGCTAGTTTGTGGATGATACGGAGTTGCAATTCTATGGTTCACATTGAACCTTTTCAACAACTTCCCAAAGTTGAAATTCTTGAAATGTGATCCACCGTCGCTTATAATTACCCGAGGCACCCCAAACCTTGAAAAGATGTTAGATTGCACAAATTTACATACCACCGCGTGATCATTGGTTCGTGTTGCAATTGCTTCAACCCACTTCGAGACATAATCCACTGCAACAAGAATATACAAGTAACCACCTGAGTTTGGGAAAGGGCCCATGAAGTCGATGCCCCAAACATCGAAGATATCAACAACAAGGATCGGTTGCATTGGCATCTCATCTCGTTTTGATATGCTGCCCATCTTTTGACAATTCAAACAATTCTTTGCATAATCTCTTGCATCCTTGAAAATTGTAGGCCAATAAAACCCACAAGTGAGAACCTTGTAACCGGTCTTTTGACCACTAAAGTGACCCCCACATGCGGATGAATGAGCATGTGCCAAAATCTCTTTAACTTCCGATTCAGGAACACATCTCCTCAAGATTTGATCCGCACCAATTTTAAACAAGTCGGGTTCATCCCATATGTATTGCTTCACTTGTGCCAAAAATTGTTGTCTCCTTCTCTTCACCCAATGTTGTGGCATCACACCCTTGGCCAAATAATTAACGAAGTGGGTATACCAAGGTGTATTAAGAATGGCTAACACGTATTTATCCGGAAATTGCTCATTGATCTCACTTGAATCTTCAACTCCATCCAATGGAATCCGAGATAAATGATCTGCAACAACATTTTCACAACCTTTCTTATCCCGGATTTCTAGATCAAACTCTTGTAATAACAAAATCCATCTTATCAATCGTGGCTTTGCATCCTTCTTAGCCATCAAATGACGAACTGCACTATGATCGGAGTACACAACCACTTTGCTCCCACAAATGTAAGATCGAAATTTATCCAAAGCATACACTACCGCTAGTAATTCTTTCTCGGTCGTAGTGTAATTCAGTTGTGCTTCAGATAAAGTTTTACTGGCATAATAAATTACCACCAGCTTCTTATCCACTCGTTGACCCAAAACTGCACCAATTGTAGTGTCACTTGCATCACACATGATCTCGAATGGCTTTGACCAATCCGGTGGTTGCAAAATAAGAGCTTGCACTAATTGTTCCTTTAAAACATTAAAAGCTTGCAAACATTCATTAGTAAACTCAAAAGGGACATCTTTCAACAAGAGATTACACAAAGGTTTTGTGATAACACTAAAACCTTTTATGAATCTCCGGTAGAATCTCGCATGTCCCAAGAATGATCTAACCCCTTTAACATTTGTTGGAGGTGGCAAAGATGAAATGACTTTTATTTTTGCTTTGTCCACCTCCATTCCCCGGTTGGACACAACATGTCCCAAAACAATTCCCTCTTGTACCATAAAATGACTTTTCTCCCAACTTAAGACCAAATTCGTTTCGACACATCTTTTTAAAACCTTTTCTAATTCATTAAGACATGTGTCAAAAGTTTGCCTAAAAACAGAAAAGTCATCCATGAATACCTCAAGTGTGTCCCCAACCATATCCGAAAATATGCTCATCATACAACGTTGAAACGTGGCTGGAGCGTTACACAATCCAAACGGCATCCTTCTAAAGGCAAAAGTGCCATATGGACATGTAAAGGTGGTCTTGTGTTGGTCATCCGGATGAATGGCCACTTGGTTGTACCCCGAATACCCATCCAAAAAACAATAAAATTTTTGACCCGTAAGTTTTTCAATGATTTGGTCAATAAAGGGTAACGGGAAATGGTCTTTTGAAGTGGCCGAATTCAATTTTCTATAATCAATACATACTCGCCACCCGGTTACCGGTCGGGTGGCGATTTGCTCACCATTTTCATCTTTAATCACCTGAATGCCGGCTTTTTTCGGTACCACTTGTGTAGGACTTACCCACGCACTATCCGAAATGGGATAGATGATCCCCGCATCCAACCACTTGATGACCTCCTTTTTCACCACTTCTCTCATGTTGGGATTTAACCTCCTTTGAGTCTCACGAGTTGGTTTCGTGTCCTCAACAGTAATGATTTTGTGCATCACTACAGAAGGACTAATACCTTTCAAATCGGCTATTGTCTACCCAATTACGGCCTTGTTTGTTTTTAACACCTTAAGAAGTTTGTGTTCTTGAGCTTCTTCCAAGTTGGATGCTATGATGACCGGCAATGTTTCCTCTTCTCCCAAAAACACATACTTCAAGTGATCCGGTAGAATCTTCAACTCAATCTTGGGTGGACATTCCAAAGATGGCTTTGTATTGGAATTAATTTCAGCCGGTAAACTTTCAATTTGGTGAGTCCATGGTGGCCTCCCTTCCTGTACAGCCAACACATCTTGTTTTTGCTCCTCCATCCTCAATGCACAAACTTGTACCTGTTCAGAAAAATCACACAAACAAACCTCCACCGAATCTTCCTCATACTCATGAGGGTCATACTCATCAAATTCATCTGCCATAAAACACTCATCATCATCATCAAAATAAGATTTGTTAGCAAACACATTTAAACTCATTTGGCGTTTACCAAATGCCATTTGTACTGTACCATTCCTGCAATCAATCCGTGCATGAGCCGTGTTCAAAAATGGTCGTCCCAAAATAACATTTGGGCTGTGGTTTGAATCAACCGAAGTATAATCCAAAACCAAAAAGTCAACGGGATAATAAAACTCCTTCACCTGCACAATCACATCCCGCACAATCCCCCTAGGAAGTTTATGAGACAAATCGGCTAACACCACCGTTGTCTCCACCCGTTTCAATGGACCAAAATCGTATTGGTCATATAAACTTCCCGGGAGGATACTCACCCCGGCTCCAAGATCCAATAATGCCTTAGACATTTTGAAATCACCCACTTGGATATCTATCAATGGTGCTCCCGGATCTCGGAGCTTGAGTGGGAGGGTTCCCTCCACAACTGCACTCACCCTTGCAGTTAGTTTAACCCGTTTAGGCACCCTTTTCTTTCTTTTAACTGTACACAACTCTTTTAAAAACTTTGCATAAGCTGGAATTTTCTGAATTGCCTCAATTAATGGAATGTTGACTTTGACTTGTTTGAAAACTTCCATTATGTCATCTTTTTCCAATGATGAATGTGAGATCACACTCTTTTTACCCGGGTCAACCAAAGCCGACGGAAATGGTACTTGGCTTTGGTCCACCTCTTTATCATTTTAAATCACATTTTCCTCAAAAACCGGTTTTTCAACAACTTTCTTATTTGCATTTTTGTTCAAAACATTTTCTTGAAGACTTTGGTCTTCGTCATCACTTTCTAACCCGGTAATATCCTCAACCACCCCATCAATTAAAACTGGAGAAGGTGGTGTTTTATATTCTTTACCACTTCTCAACACACTAACATGATTAATAGGAACATTACGAGAAGAACTGTGAGAGGGATTTACCTTTGTGTCACTAGGAAGTTGACCTTTGTTTTTCTTGAGATTCGCCACATCCGTTGCAAGTTGACCCATTTGATTAGTTAACGATTGAATGGCCTTGTCTCGAATTTCATCTTTCTGAGCTCTAGCATCATCTAATTGATTCCTCTTTTGCATCTCCTGTTGCATGGACTTTAGCATCTCCATCACTTCATTACCACCACTTGATGAAGATTGATTTGTCTCATTTCCTTGGTTATTTCCCGATGGTTGAAAAGGCTTTTGATATCCTTGATTGTTCCCCCCTCTGAAATTTCCTTGATAATTTTGGTATTGTTGACGAGGAACAAAATTACCTTGAGGCTTTCCTTGGAAATTTGGGTTAGATTGATTTGCCGGATTCCCATAACTAAAGTTCGGATGATTCCTCAAACCTGGATGATAGGTGTTTGAATTCATGTTGTAGTTTCTTCCACCAAACCCTTGACCTTGAATAGCATTCACTTCCTCCACTTGTTCAAAAGTTACCGTGCAAGAATCCACAGCATGCCCCAACTCATTGCAATTTGTACAAACATTATAAACTTGATTTGTAGCTTGTACATTACCGTCATCCACCGCATGAACTGGAGCTCGTGTAATGACCGGTCGTGCTCGTCTTGATGATTGAGCCTTCCTCTTCGATGTAACCGCCATTTGTTCCAAAAATGCCCAATCGTCTTGCTCATAATTCGTACCAAATGTACCATTTGTGATAGACATTAAATCCCGAGCATCTTCAGAATGAAGCCCCTCATGAAAAGCATTCAACAACTCCCATAACTCAATTCCATGATGAGGACAATTCTTGATCATCATGTTAAACCGCTCAAACGCCTCATGGAACATTTCACCTTGTTGTTGTTGGAAACTTCTCAAGCTTCTACTAGCATCATTAGTCTTTTGAGCTGTGAAAAACTCTTCCAAAAACCTTTGTTGCATTTCAGCCCATGTGTAAATTGAAGCGGATGGCAAAGTGTAGAACCACCTCTTTGCCTTATCCTCCAATGAAAACTGAAACAATACCAACTTGACATCATCCGCAGAAAATCCTTGACTACCAATTGTGTTACAAATTGAATCATAAGCTTCCAAATGAAAATAGGGTTCTTCCGTTGCTAACCCTTTGTACTTTGGCAAACTTTGAAGTGAATTTGTTCGGACTTCAAAACGTTCTCCCTTGATTGTTTTGAGGAATGATCACTGGTGATGGATTATTTGTAATGATTGGACAAAAGTGTGCCTCAATACCCCTAGCAGCATCCCAATTATGCCTTCGTGGAACACCCAACCTAACTCTTGGTCGCTGATGACCCATTGGTCTTTGAATTTGTGGTCCTGGAGGCATGAATTGCTGAAATGGTGGTTGAAAGTTTGCTCCCCCATGTTGTGGAAGAATCTGCTCTTGAAACTGTGGCCCATGTGGCCTCACTTGGGGTTGCATTTGTTGTGGTATAACTTGTTGCTGCACAACTTGTGGTTGTAGTCTCCCATATCCTTGCATAGCTTGTCCTTGACTATAAACATAATTTCCTTGATCAGCATCTCCTTCGTACGCGTACCCTTCTTCATCATATCTCCTAAGTTCATCACCATAACCACCATCAACACCAGTTCGTCCTACTCCCGATGTGTGTACAACTTGAGGTTGTTGGTCTTGTGTATCCGGTTGCATTTGAGAGGTAGAGGGAGTATGAAATATGGATGGGTTGGATTGATATGGTTGTGATTGTGGTACTGGTCTAGACGATGATGATTGACCGGTTGTTGGGAAGAAATATGAAAAGGGCGGAATGGGTGCTGATGGGTCAAAGCTAAAGGAATGTTCGGTTTGGGTACTTGCAGGTAATGGGGTATGGGTTGGTTTAGTCTCCGGTGGTAATGTAGGATTTGGTAAAGGCTCGGATGGTGTCGTTTGACTCGTAGTAGGAGATGGTGAAGGCGGATCCATTATGTTTCGTGGTGTAACGGGTGATGTAGGTGCTATTGGTGAACCACTGATTCTGTTTTGTCAATGTAAAACTCTGTTTCTACGAGCAGCTCGTTCAATTTCTGGATCAAACACTAATGGTGATGATGAGCTTGAATTCCTGGTATGCATACACCTGAAACAAAACCTGCACACTACACACAACCAACGTAACACCGAAATAACAAAACAAAACTAATAAGCAAACACACGTTGCGCACAACTCCCCGGCAACAACGCCAAAATTTGACGTGAGGTCGAAGTCTCAATCAAATTTAAAACCAAATACTACTAATTAGCTAGCGGTAAGTGGGTATCGAGCACAGGGAGTTTGTGGAATATGTGTTAACTCAATCAAATTGCAATTACCTAAATTTAACTAAAATGATAAATAAGTAAGGTTCAATAATCTGTTGATTTGTTGAACTGGCTTAAAGCAAGAAATAAAAGTAAATTGATTTGTATAAATCAGTAATGAAAAATATGTTTCCCTTTGGTATCCGGATTTTAACAAATGATGATATTGGTGTTAATTGGGAAGAACCACATAGACATGGTTCATGAGTGTGTGCTTATGTGTGATCAAAGAGGACTAAGTACTTGTATTAGCAAGGTTATCTCTCGATAATCAGTATCACTATCAAATTACCCAACCTTTCCACTAAATCAAGATTTGCCTATGGCATCAAGAACGTATGGTGAAAGTTAAGCAATTTATGAATGACCCATTACACATAATACACAATCATCATGACAAAACAATCACAAGATCAATTTCATCATCCCATAAATAGAAAACACCAACATGATCAAAGTTACAAATCCTTCAAACCAAAAGGAAACACACAAGAAGACTAGCCACTCATAGTTTTATGCATGAGAACAAGATTCAAAAGACAATTCATAACAATCAAAATAAAATAACAAGGATCAAAGTACCACAATATCTTGTTTTTCAACACAACTAAGAAGATCAACAAAAGCTGAGCCAAACAATACTTGAATCTCACCACCCGAATGATTTTCTTCAAAGGAGATCAACTTCTAATGTTCATATGAATCAAGAACCTAACCAAATGCTTTGAAGATGTTTTTAATGCCCCAAGAACAACCACTTTTGCCTATTTTATGGAAAGAATTCGTTGGATCCAGAGAATGAGCAAAAGGTGCCACTCAAAACATTTTAAAACGACAAGTTGCACTTTTTCGTCAGCAGCTACCGTAACTTACGGTAGCCACCGTAAGTTACGGTAGAGACCAAATTGGTACGGTGGAACACTTCTGCCATACGGTGGAAAAATGCAAGTTTGGGGTCCACCGTAATTTACGGTGGCCACCGTAAATTACGGTGGATCTCTGAACTTCTGTTTCTTCTTTTCTTCTTTCCACACACGTCCACTCCGCTCCACACCCGCAACGTTGACTCCATTTTCAGCTCCAAACATACCTGAAACACAAGCAACTGTAGTTATCTAATTCAAGATAATTTCACGATTAAATGTGAGAATATTACGCGTTTTAACATCACAAAGGGTTGTTCCTTGAACCACCCGTCACCCCCTTTCCTCCGCGACCCTGTCCTCCGCGACCCTGTCCTCCGCGACCCTGTCCTCTGTGACCCTCTCCATCTCCCCTTCTCGCCCCTAATTTCACCTCCCCTTCTCGCTGCTGTTGTTCAACCGCCTCCACCCCGCCGCTGCCTTCCGACTCTATCTCCCCTTCTCGCCCCCAATTTCACCTCCCATTCCTTGTTGTCCCACGTCTCCATCTCCCCTAACGTGAGGATGAAGAGATGAAGAGAATAACGGGGAAGAAGATGAAGATCATGATGATGATGATTGTTGGGATGGTGTTTGTAGTGTGTTGAATGGGGTATTTAGGTGGTGGTGTGAAGGGGATGAAGAGGTGATGGGTGTTAGAACAGAGAGTGGTTTTGGTGTTGTAGAGATATGGAATTGAGGAATAAATATAGTTTAATCACTGTGTTTGAGATTCAACGTCCATGTCGTTTGTTTATATTTTTATGATTACGGAGAAGAAGATAAATCATTACATATGACCTTTTGCTCTTTTTTTCCTTGAGATTGTAATTTTACTTTTTGAAAAACAGATTCATAAAGAGGTTAATCTCCAACGTTTAGTTTAGACTAGAATGTATTGACGTGCGTGTTGAATGCAAACTCGTTAGAACGTCGGGGGCAATATGGTTATTTTAATCATTCAGTAGCGTCAGTCAGATACTGAATCAAAGAGACAAGTTTCAGTCAGATGCAGACTCAGTCAGAACTTCTCACTTGGTCAGTTTTTGACTCAGTCAGATTTTACTGAGTCAGGGTAATCAAACAGCCCCTAAGCCCAACAAACATGCACAATGTTTGTTATGCTTAAGGGTTGATGACGTAGGTATTGTTCGAAATTACGATGCAGATACTTTTACCAATCTCTGAACAAATCATGAAACGTACATAATCAAGTAAAACATTATAATTGTCGGAGATGGTATAACAAAAAACATATATAAATAATAAAAACCATACTGTCACAAATTACATTAAATGAATCGAACAACGTCTACTGTGGCACATTACTCTTGCTAATAATGCCTAATCATTAGTAACCGATCACAAAAAAACAAAACCACCTATAAATACAAGACCCAAAATTATGGTTACACAATTTAACGAGCATTTACTTTTTGAATCTGATTCATAATTTACAAAAAATTTACTTATCCCCACGCCCGAGCTTGGTTGCAAGAAACTCCTCCTTGTAACGAGGCTAACGGCTTCTTACTTGTGCAGAGACATTGACACGATTGTAATCCGGAAGGAAGCAACACTGAGGTTCAGAAACCATACTACTCGAAATGAAGGTTGAGTGACACCAATCCGGTCAATCTAACACGTAATAGAGCTTCCATGAGGGAATCAAGTCCAAACCTCTATAGTACCCTACTAGGTCCTTGTATTTCAAGCATACTCAGCTTTTATTTGTAAATTTCACTAAGGAATTACACCAAACAGTTGGTGTACATCACATTTCGTTTTAACAACCATTTTATAGCCAGTGAACACAAGCTTTACGAAATATGCAAACAATTAACCAAACGTCTTGTTTTATTTTGTCTTTAACCCTTAGAGGCTACTCACCCGGCACAACCTACATAATACCTTGTTGCATTTTACCTTGTCTCATTAGTTAGCAGAATATTGAAATGTCATGACTTTTTAGTCGACTGGACTGAAGTCATAAAAACAATGTGCGAGTATTTGAGAACATATTTGTAATTTCTCATAACAAATTTGGCCATACCACTTGAACAATTTGTATTATAGTCGAAATAATATCGTATATGATCTTTTAACAAATTCAGATAGAATACTTGACTGTGAGATACATACTATATGAATCATCACATTACGATATAAATAGTTTCAGCATAAAAGATCAAAAACATTGATAATCTAATCAATCTATGATCCTAGGTGTGTGCTAAAATCAGTTGGAAAGAGGTAAGCAGTAGTCTTTAGCATCAAACACTTGAGAATGTGATGAGATCACACCATCTACATTTCTTTTTACTAGCTTCTTATGTATACCAAATAAGCACTTATCTGGTTAGTCTTTTGTTCTCATAATTGTAATGCTGCCTTTCCCGCCTTCTGTACGGATTTTGGCTTCACCAATAATCGGCTTCCCAGAGAAAGCAGATTTCGGGTATGATATTGTGAGATCTTCATTATCTTTTTTCGATTTTGATGGTGGTGGGGTGAGGATTCTCTGGTTTATGTCTTTAAGAGTTAGCGCTCCTTCGCCACATGGTTTTACAAATGCAAATGGAAGAACGACTGATGATGTCGCCTTTGTTGGTGTCTTGATGAAAGACTTTTTCCCTGTGCATTTACACGGACGCAGGATTAACATATAGAGCTGTTTTTTAATGATGTGAATATATGATTGTATCAGTTTGGATTAGGTATCTGATCATTTGAGATCAAATCAGTCAGGTTATTTCTGTATGAAAATTGATCATCGAGATAAATGTGACTCGAGGGAAAAGCAAACAGAAAGTATATTGCTTTAAGTGTGTTTAAACAAGGGATGTGAAGGAGTTGAGCAGCTCGTGAGCTACTCGAAATCAGCTCTCTAGAAACTCAAAACCAAGCCTAAGACTACGTTTGAGCTCCTTTAATAAACAAGCTTGAGCCCGAGCTTCATGAGCTTGACTAGGCTCACGAGCCTAAACAAGCTTGAGCTATCCTAAATTAGCCGATCGTTTACAACCCTAGCTTAAACAGATTTCACAATATTAATCATACTTATATAGTTCTGATTATTTGGGGTCAAATGAATCAGATTAGCAGCCATAAAGTTTCAGGAATGAGAAGACAAACCTTTAAAAATGATGTTTCGAGGAGCAGGAGTGTGGTGCTCTTGAACCGTATTACATCCATACTCGGGTTGTGAATTAGGTGAATCTAAAACAGCAAATAAATAGAAAATAATAAAGATATCAAACAAAATAGCATAGGTGTTCAAAAGTGCAAGTACCTGTAAGATGCATCTGAATGTTGGATATCCCGGATGCATCCCTATATTCAAAATATTGAATCACGCCGATCATTTATGTAGATAAAGATATCAAATTCTAACATAAACTCAAAACAAAACGTACGTATCATTCGGGCTAAAATGAATCCCCGAGTCATTTACAAAGCAATCAGCTAGCCAATCTTCTGAAGATTGATTTGTACTGTCATAACTAGATACAGCTGAAGGTATATCATCTGAGAACACAATTATTACTTACTTTAAAACCAAACAAACATTCTTTTATCATTCCCAAGAAAATTATCAAGAGTCAAACCTGCAAATCCAGACACCCATTGTGCCATGTCAGCAAAAGCACCATTTAACGAGCCTTCGTTCTCCTAAACAAGACAAAGACGAGCATGGTTAAACTAGAGCTACAAACGGTTCAAACTTATTATTGAGCTTAACATAAACAGGCTTGGTTTGAGCTTATAAGAACTAGACTCGAATTCTAATATATGTAAACAATTAGAGCTAAAAACTTTAGCCAAACTCAAGCTTGGATCATGTAGGTTTGCGCGTCTACACAAACCAAGTTCAACCTTAGGGTAGGGTGGCTGTGTCAAGCCTGAGCCCTATGTTGAGTTCGAGCTCGGCTTGTTAGCATCCCTAGGTTAAGCACTACTCACTACATAATATAAATAACTTTCTTAATAAAGTTTCACACAAAAACAAAATAATACCATAGTGTGCCTTATCCAAACCTTAGACGTTAGAGAGTCTGATGAAGAATCACCATCACAAAGTTGAAGGACATTTACATCCAAAATTTCATCGTCAAAATTCAGCATTCGGCGTCTCTTTGATTGGGAAGATGGCTCCCAACACGTCTCCATTCCCTTGTTTATGTTTTCTGGTTAAGCTGTCATGTTAGATAACAAGAATAACATCTAAAAAGTAAAACCAAAACACATCCCTTGTAAAAATCAAGGAATTACCATTGGTCGTAACTTGATAAACCAAATCCCCACAAGACTTCACCGGGGTTGTCATTTCATCAAACATGTAAGAAAGATCATCATCATTCTCGCTTACATGGTTCCATAGGCTACTAGATGCATCTGTATAAAATCCGTTTAACCAAATTAACAATAACCATGTGCACACAAACAATCTTAAGATTAAAAATGCATAAATGATAAATCGAATCAAAAGTCTTGCCTAGCAGTAAACTGCAATCATCGCCTTTCCAATCCCACATTGCATCACTAGAATTCATATCACATACAAAAAGCCATTAACAACATTAGGTTATAAACTTACAATCAATCATATTAAAAACAAAAGAAAACAAAATAAAATTAAGATAAGGCATGATTAAAGACATGAATGATATAGCAAATAATTCTTTAATATGCATCATAAATTAATATAATGTATGGAAGAGAGAATTGAAGACATTTAGTGATGGATGAAGGAACATAAATCTGAATTTAAAGCTGACAATCATCATTAAAAACAAACCTACAATCACGATCTAATGATCTATTTCACTAATCACTTGATTAGAAAGCAAATCACGTCGATGAATCACCACATTAAATTACGCAAATTACTCGTAACCATTAATCCCGTCTTTACTACATACAAAAATACGATCCATCTCTAAAACAGTATACTCAGTTACTCACCTCTATCGCATATAAAATCAATCTAGAATCATGTCATACTCACCTCTACTGCATATAAATCAATCGAGAATCAATTCATACTCACCTCAGTTGCATACCAAATAAATCGAAAATTAATTCATACTCACCTCAGTTCATCAGTTGCATATCAAATCAATCGAGAATCAATTCATACTCACCTCAGTTGCATATCAAATCAATCGAGAATTACTTCCAAAACTCGTGAAATTCCAGCAAAATGAACTAAAAATTCCAGCAAAATGAACTAACTCAACACTATTCGATTTGATTAAAACATAAAATGAAGCGAATCGCAGGTCCAAAACACCTCAAACCACCACAAAATCGGATCAATCGACCTATATCTATCTTAAATCAATAATCGAATACAGTAGAAGTAAAAAAAAAATAGCACGTACGCATCATTCATGTTGTAGTTCATCGAATTAGATGGTCAAATAAGCTGGAAACTGAATCAAATGAAACACAAAACAGATCACTGATACACAGTATTTTTTTATTGTAACTAGAAAACTGCAATCGGCACTAGCCGTTGAGATGGATCGACGGTGGAGATTGAAGAAGACGAAGGGAAATGATGTTGAGATATGTGCAGACTGTCGATTCTCAAGCACCCCAACACATGGTGAGAGTGTGTGTGGGCTTTTGATTTGGGGGCTATTTATGAGCACATGAATTGGTAAGGACCAAGGGTGACCGAATTCAGGGTTTGAGGAACATTTTTCCTTTTTTTTTTTCTTTTTTTCTTTTTTTTCCTAATGGAGCACTAATTCTTTCTTTAATATATAAGAAGCATATATATATTTTGCAGTAACTTTATTAAACTTATGTATTATACGAATTAAATAAATAAAATATTAAATAAAATAAAATTTATTAATTATAAAATAATATTTTAAGATAAGTTACAAATGAAATTACGTATAGTATGAATTATAAGTAATAAATAATGATATTAACTTTTTAAACTTTATGTTTAAATAATTTCTTTGTTTTTCCAAAAAATAAATTAAACATTTTGCTTCAAAACAAACCGTTCTAGAAAAATGTCATCTTTACTTTTTAAAAAATTAATTTAAAATATTTTGTATTTTTAAAAATATTTGATGTTTTAAAAAAATTTGTTTTTTATAAAAATTTATTTCCTTAGAATAACATTAATCAAAAGATGTCATTCTTAATTTATTAAAATTATTTTTAATATAAAAAAAAGAATTAAATTAAATTATTAGTAATTAATATAGTTATCTAATAGGAGAGAGAAGCGGAAAAATTATGATGAGAATTGTGATGGTGTCATGTGTCACTTTTAGTTACCCTTTTATTAGAGTAAAAATATTGTGGCAGGTTAATTTTGAAAATCAAAATACTAAGAGACATTTCATGACGGTATATTTGAAAACTGCGTAAAAATATCATGTTGTAAGAAGGTATGATAAAAAAACATATATGAAAGTGAACTATAAAAATGACTTATCGTGTATGTACTTTTCTTGTAATTTGGATGCGGTGATGTTAGGCTGGTAATCTTAAAATAGATCTACTATGCTAGAGGTCATGGCATCTGTGTAAAACAATGTTAATTTTTGATTATTCAAATTTTTGAAGGAATATCAAAGATTTTTAAATGATAAATGTGGTAGGAGAGAAAAGAAATTGACTTGTGAAACATCAATTTTATCAATTTTACATGTACATAACCGACATTAGATATGTTTTCTTATTATTTTTATCGTTTAGATGAATATAATATTGAAACCTTGAAGAGAAGCAACTCAAAACATAAAAGTAGAGGATTTACTGTTAAACTGGAATATCAAAAACGCATAATAATACCAACATGTAATTCACTATAACTAATTGAAAGCTAGGGATACAAAGATAAGAAACCCTGCCATGCTTTAAATACTAAACAAAATACTTATCCTCTACTCAAACTTTGATAAGGAATTTAAAAAACAAACTAAACTTATCAAAACATAATAGATAAACAATCATAATAATAATTAAACGAGCTTAATTATTTGTTTGACACTTTCTACCCTAAACTTTAGATCTCCTCCAAACCACCCATTGAGATCAAACCGAACCACCCTTTTTCAGTTGATCACTAATCAGGTTCGGTATTTTGGGGTTTTCACATTTACATATTTATAAATAGCCAACTTACAAATAAATGTAAATAGTTGTTGTTAACATTCTCATGTGAATAAGTGATGGTTTGGTTAATTTATTTGATGAGTGATTTGATTGTTTGATTTAAGTTTATCTATACTACTATTATAATGCAGGAAGCATGGGCAAAGAAGTAATTTCACCCCAAAGCTTAAGACGCGCCTTTTCTTCTTCCTACCACCGGTTCCCTGCAATGCGATCAACAGTGTTGCCATTCAATGAGAGCACCTCAATCGCCCTTCGTTACCGCTCTGGAATGATGGATTGAATGAAGGCAGTGAAACCATCGTTCAGATCCCGTCTCCGCTTCGCCTCCACCGGCCGTTAAGCCTGATTGAGGCATCGGTACCTCTTCAACTTCACTCGCTGTTCGTTGGCTGCCCCCTGACCTCCTACTCCACCGGGCGTTACTCAATTGAAGCGTCATCCACGTCTTAAACGCCGAGGTTCCATCCAATAGCGACCCGTTCAGCATTATTCGGCCCCTTAAATGGTCAAAGTTGAGATTGGAATGGGTAAGCTTTTGGGGTGTGTTTAACACAATACTAATTGAAGCCCTAATTTTGTGTCATTTGGAGACCATAAATCGATTAACTGCAACGAAGAAAGCGATTCACAGGTTAGTTTCTTCGATTTTCACAGGCCCCAATAATGTTAATTCGTAAAATCGATTCTTAGGGTTTTGATTTAGCTCGACTCGTTGTGTGTTCTGATTTCTTGCTCGATTCACTGCGTATGCAATTTTGTTCGTCGATTCAGTAAGGCTTATGTTAATTTTGTTTATTAGTTCACTTTATGTGCACTTTTGTTGCTAATTAGAATCTTGGAACCAATGATCCCAAAATTACATTAGCTTCATTTGGTTCATCAAAATAGTTATTTATAGAAGAGAAAGTTTGTTGCTGAAGTGAACATTAGATACCCATTTTGCAAATATTATGGAAGTTGATAGAGCAGATGGTCGAACCCCGAATCAACGAAGACCGGTGGTTTGTACTCGAGGTGTGCTCCATCGTGCTCATGGTTCTGCTAGCTGGGCTCAAGGTACTTCTGTAATCTTTAATTAGTTCTTCAATTTGATTTCACCTGTGTTGTTGAGTGTGGTGTTTGAGGATTTAGATCATTTTGTGAATGTGGAACTTAAATTATGGTTATGTTTTTGTGGAAGTGATTAGGGAAGTGTGTTTGTTTGTAGATCTTGCTTTTTTTTAATTGGTTAATGTTTCTGCAAATCGTAAATTGGTTTGTTTTTTTATGTTTTGACACCCTTATTTCATGGATTATTGCTGAATTTTGCCTTTTTCTGACTGAACCTATATATAGTTGTTGTCCAATAATCACCAATCCATTGTTCTTATTTTCTGAATTTGGGTTTCAACTTTAGTTTAAGTTGACAGTATATTAACTGGTATATCAAAATCAGTTTATTATTAGTTAAATACTATCATGCACACCAAGTGTTCACTTAAATGCTTGTGTGAGTTGGTTGCTATGTTAAATGATTATATCCATGCTTGTGTGTCAGTGTCTGTTTTGGTTGATGATCCACTAAGACATTTTTAGTACATAATATATTTATTTATTGTTGTTGACTTATTGATTAATCATACAGCCTAAGCCACTGACGAATTTAAATGGGCAAACCTGTCAAATTTGTGGTGATACACTTGGGCTCACTGAAAATGGTGACATTTTTGTTGCTTGCAACGAGTGTGCTTTTCCAGTCTGTAGACCTTGCTATGAGTATGAAAGAAGAGATGGAAATCAAGTTTGCCCTCAATGCAAGACTCGATATAAAAGACACAAAGGTTAGCTTATGTTTGTCAAGGACTTGTTATGGTTCATAGTTGAGGTTGAAAAATGGGGGTTGGTTTATGGGTTGCAGTGATAAATAAGAATGGGTGGAGCAACATGCCTTAATGTTTCCAGTTACACTATTTTCCATATTTAAATCCATCAAATTAAACCATAACAGAAACTCAAAATGCAACAGCTATACCTTTTGAATATCTTTGGTCAAACTATTAATTTTCATTCAAAGGTTTGATTTGCATTCTTTATTTTGTTATGACATGCTGCACATTAGCAACGTAATTTTCAAAGGGTGTTTCTTCATGTGGAAGAGAGATTACTATAAAGTGAGTATTCTTCAACCACGAACATGATAAGAGTATAATATGCAAGTATCACTTGGGTTAATGCAATCATAATTGCATCTAATGTAGATGGAATTGAGTGCATTGTTCAAATGACTTGATATTCTACTGGAAATAGTAAAATGGGCAGGTTGGGTTGCTTGATGATGATGGATCATTGCAGTTGATTAGTTTAATTAGTTGCTAAAGTAAACATGCATGCTTTTCAATTTAAGTACACAAAGCCATTTTGTTTTAAATGAACTTACTGTTATTCTTGTTTTTGATTTAGCTGTTGAGATAATTTAGTTTCATCTTGTGTTAGTTACACCAAAGTGTTTTATTTTCACCCTTTTGTCATTGTATGGAATTTTTTTTTCACACCATGTTATATACTACCTACCTTTCATCTCTCTACCATTGTATGTAAATGATCTTCTATAGCATGTAAAAGAACTTGTTGACATGGCATTGGCAGTGGCAGACTGGCAGTGTGCCATGTCACTATTCTACCTGCTATAGAAGGCTACTTATATACTATGGTGTAGATATCGAATTAGGTTATGTACGATGGGAAAAATAACATTTTATGTTTGCTGTGTCTGTTGAATTTTCAGAAAACTGTGGGATGCTTTAACTGGGGATGTGCTGCACTCATTTGACCACAAACATATTGTTCGAGCATGTTCCTTCTCTGAGGTGGCCTCATCTTCTCTATATGCAGTCGGTTATATCTGGCAACAAGGTTGTGTAGGTTAAATAAAACGGATCAAAGCCGGAATGAACCTCAAACATTATTATTGTTTCATTAAAACAATGAATGCGCCAAATATAATAACAAAAACTCTTTACATGAAATAGAAGGATGTTGCTTATGTATTGATTCCAAGACAATAAACAATCTTCACAAGTGAACTTATTCATCCAAAAGTATTGATTTTATGCCTGGAAGAGTGAAGAACAGTTGGTTAGGTATTCTATGATTAAATGATGTCTATCACACAGTGAAAGAGCAGTAAGAGCTTCAGGAATTTTAATCTGATAAACATGAAGATTTTACTCATTAGGAATTTAGTCATTGATATCAGGAGAATCTGGAATATTGGCAATTTTAATATAAGGTAAGATTTATTTTCTAAACATTCTATTACAAGTTGGATTTAAAGCTGTCTATTGGCAATTTTCTAAACATACTTATATACATAGTTATACCCTTATTATAAAACTGTCTATTGAACAACTGTACTTGTGGTTTGATGGAAGCTGAAAGGGTGGTATAATAAGGACGATGTAGTGGCTCAATGGGCTGAAGTGAAGGGTCATATGTGTCTTGATGTTCATTGCTATGTTAGTGGACCCAATTCATGGCTAGACCTTGCTGCAGAGTTCAGATATTATATCTTCTCAAAGGAGTTGCCATTGGTAATACATTAGTCAGCTCCTTTGAATGATTATCTAAACATTAATATCTTCAGCTATAAGATTTTGGCCAATAATGTCGTGCAGGTTCTTGACGCTGTGCTATATGGGGACCGTGTTCTGTTTAGTGAACATAAAGAGTTGATGGATGCATTTGTTCGCGTCTTTTCCCACTCCAGTTCAAGGAAATATAACCGAGTAGAGTGTTGGGGGCTGCTTAAGGATGCTGCTAAGGTATGATACACAAACTTGAACCCATGTATGACTCAGATAGAGGCTTAATGTGCGTAAAAAGGAACTTAGTTGTAACTTGGCTTTTTAATTAAGGGTGTGTTACAAATATCATGATCGTTTATGTCGCTGTAAGCTTATAACATAAGCCCCTAGGAAAATAAGTGTCTTGGAATAGAAACAGACTTTAAATTTATGCTCCGTGTAACTTGCTGTTATATACAAGTAGGTAGTTATTGATGTGTATGAATTGAATGTTCAGGGACGGGTTGGGGATCAGATACGCGGTTTATTGGCTGACAACAAGGAACGATCTGTATTTCAAGTTCTTTGTATATTCCTTTTGTAATTAACCACACCAAGTTCTAAGGAGCAATTGCATGGTATGAAAAGAAAAAAGTCAACCTGTGGGAGAGTTGAAAGTCAACCATTGACGTGTTGCGATCATAGAGGTTAAGATTGAATTACTTTGCTGTCTCATTGATTCTTTTTTGTACCCTTTACTGCAACTCATGAATCAGAAACCATGAGATCAAAATTCTTGATTAAAGATTTCCTTTTGTTATTTAGTTTACAAAATACTTTATTGGAAGATAGTAAGGATCAAGGCGTGTTTTAAGAGTGTTGGTTTCACACATATACTTTTAGAGCCACCCAGAGATATATGTACAACCAAATCTTTTACAAGATCAAAGCTTTCCTAGATAAGAGGTGGCGCAAATATGCCTCCGGCACATTTTGTCAAATGAAACAAGTTTTATATAACATGCATAGAATTTAATGAAAATGGAAAACAAAGAATGTCAACAATGTAAAAATGCTATTTTGTATAGTACACATCACCAAATAGAATATGACATGTAGTTGGCGGAATTATTAAAAGGTAAATCTGATAGTGAAATGTGCTTTCAATCAAAGGTTGTATGTTTAAATCTTGTAGTGTGCGGGTGTTTTAACCTTAAAAGTAGAGTAGTTTAAAGTGGAGAATGTGTGTGATGAGCACACACACACAAAAGCGCTAACGCTAAGCCTGAATATGCATACCCATCATCAAATTCGAAGTAAATTTGTCATTGAAATTTCCAAGAACTTTTGAGAGCATTTACTATAAAAGTTGTCGTGTCATTCATTGGTGTAAGAAATCAAGCTTTGTATTTCAAAGCTAGAAGAGTGATTTTGGATTAAGCCGTGATAAACAATAATTGCACATAATATAAAGTAAGATTGTGTACATTTGATCAGTAGCTAAACCAAACACTGAATATGTTATGTACATCAGATCAGAAGTGAAGTCAGTCACTGATACTAATATTTTATGGAAGGTTGTGACTATTGTGTGCCAAATATCATTAAAAAGTAAAATTATTATTATAGTAAATAGTTTTTTTTTAAATTTAATGTTTTAGGAAGTTTTGACCATTAAAAGTAAGCTTGGATGATTATTGAACTTTAGATCTATTTGGTTTGTTTCCTTTAAGCTTTTTTTTCCCGTTTTCTGTGCTTATAGATAAATTTTAATCAGAATCTACCCTTTTATAAGTACATGGGATAAAATTGCTAATTTTTTAAGGGTGTTGTTTTCAAACCAAGATTGATGTGATTATAATATTATAGCTTTTCTTTTGAACTTTGATGATCAATTAATTTTATAAAGAAGCACTGCAAATAGAAATTTGTCATGTGTTTGTAGCAAAATTCGTATTACTTTGTCTTTAACAGTAATAACTTTGAACTCATGAAGACCTTGCTCTCTTTTCTTAGATGCACCAAAAGCATATATTTTTTTTTGTTGACGTTGCCCTAAGTTAAATTGTTGTTAGCTTTTGCCGCCTCCATTCCCTATTTTGTGGTCCCATCTTAATTTTTCAAAACTGGTTTGGGACCCATTAGGTAAGTATAGAACTGTACTGATAAAGAATTGCTCATTTGGTTTCTGCAGGTCAATGATTTTACAGCTTAAAGGTAAATGATTTTTAATGTGCTTATATAGAGTACATTCAAGTAAATTTCACTTTGTCTATAACTGAACAAGCACCCGCTCCTAAAGCTTATAAATTGTTTGTCCCGCCGCATCGCGCGGGATTCCCACTAGTATTGGATAAGCCTGAAAAATGTTTGAGTTGATAATTTGGTTTAAGTTTGTGTTGAAAATTTACACACACACACACATATATATATATATATATATATATATATATATATATATATATATATATATAAAATGTTGATTTATACATGCGTACAACATTTGTGCATGTAAATAGATGGTCAGTTTAAATATTTACACCTATTTGTTTTACATATGTTTTACAATTAAATAATTAGTTTACGTACATATGTATTTTACGTTTTTTTATACATATACAAAGAGGTGGAGGAGAGATAATTATTATTTATTTTTGTTTATGTATATTTGAGTTATCTATTTACATATGTTTACATTTGGAGAAAGAAGGGAGATGAAAGGGTAAATCTTGAATTCAAACCTATAAATGATGTAATTAATCAATTAATTGGAGAAAAAAAATGATATTTTAACTATTATACTTTTTTTATAATTTACACATATTCAATTAGATGTATATTTAAAATTTTGCATTTTTTTAATTACAAACGTTTATAAACTTAATCAATGGTTATCGATAATTTTATCGTGTTCTTAAAGCAAAGAAGGTTTTGAAAAGAACATAACTACACACATTATTTTGAGGTAAACATACATACATGTTCATTTGTGTATAAAAAATCACCAAATATATGTCGTATGTCAGGGTGAATGGTTTCCATCAAAACCTAAGACTCTGTTGGTGATGATACACTTTATCGCACCAGCGCACCCGCTCACACACCATTAAAGAAAACAAGATGCATCGTTAAAATTCATGACACACAGTTATAAGCATCCTCTTAATCAAGTTTAAAATGTTTTATTTTTTTAATAATAAAAATTATACCAAGGGCTTAAATGAATGGGGTGTCACATGGAAATTAATTGAACGATACCTAAGGCTAGCATGTTAGAATTGGGTAGATGGAAAAAACCGTCATCATTAACTTCAATGTAGTTTATCATTTTTTATAAAATCACAACTTTTCGTTGTTTTTCTTAAAAAAATAATAGCATAGAATCAAATATTTTTTTTCATTAACTCGAATATTGTATTTTTGTATATTTTAAAACATTTTAACATGTCAAAGTAGTTGTATACGATGTGCGTCAGGATGCTTTTAGGGGTGCACCTAACTTCTATGACCAACTCGGATAAAATGCAGTTATCCCGTTTAATGATGTGCCGGATCTTGTAAATTCATTGTCTAGATTTTTACTTTCTCGAAAAAAGATGAGCTTATTTTACCCTTTATTTTTTGTACATGTTACAACTTATGGTTGACTCTTATAATTAGTAGAATTTTATCTCATTTTTAGTATACCTGACCATTATATACGAGCATGTACAACGAAAAAAAGACATTGGAAGTGAAATATGTTAACAACAGTGTAACCAAAGTTAATGTACATAGAGGTCATACAACTATACAACATTAGTAGTTAAAATCCACTTATGTTATTATGTCACATGAAATCAGAGTTGATTTAAAAGGTTAGACGTAACATGAACACGATTAGTGCTCACACAAAAACGATGCAAAGATGGATTGTGTTATTTTTTCACATATAAACATGAACCTATTAATAACATCTTACACGATAAAGACATGCTATGAAACACAATAGAAATCATATATTTAGTGAAAACAAAGTTGATAGAAAGTCCATAAAAATCTTAATATGATAATCCTCATTACATTTAAAAGTTTTAAAAATCTTAATTAACAAAATATAATTTAATCAGGTAAGTTAATAGGCGTATTCTGGAGAGGTGTCGTGCGAAGGCAGAAGACTCAGTCAGTGGTCTTATGGTGGTCGTATTCGATTGAAGCAGTTAGACAAAATATATGATTTTATAAATTGAACGTGAACAACTCTGACATGTATAATAAATGCATATATTTAATTATTTTTAATAAGTTAAAATCTTAAACATGTTTAAGCCGACACATTAACAGGTTAACATATACTTAACCTGTTAAAACATCTTTTATAACGTCTTATACATGTCGCACTATTAACGACACAAAACCGATTAAACCTAAACACAAAGCTTATTAACTTCATGTCATATCGTGTTAACACTTCCCTGTTATAAATTTACGTCTTTAAATAAAATAGAAAAACAATTATGGACGAGGGAAACAATGGGCGGGTCAACCCGATTGGTAACGGAGCCCGAGTATATACAGTTTTGCCCCGATTGTGTTTTCTTTAATTTCTATTCGATTCCTCTCCTCATTCCCCCAAATTTTCGAACCCTCGGTTCTGTTTTCGAATTTACTGTCATCACATATTCTCGCAAGTAGGTTTTAGGGTTAGGGTTTTTATCACAAATTGTTCTTCTAGATCCAAGTGGAATTATTGTATTGAGGATGTACGCTGATCGGGTGGAGACTGCTTCAAAAAGTTCTATTAAAGACCGCCTTAACGGCGGAACCCTAGACAATTCCGGCCGTCGTAGGCAGGTTACCGGCAAGAGGTTCGCTTCTCTATCTCTTTGATTTTCGCTGCTCATGTAAACACATAAGCATCTGTCCTGATGCACTGTACATAGGTCCTGCAGTTTTACTTGATTATTTTTGGTTTGGTTGTTAATTTGGAAACTGATGGTAAATTGACTGCTCATTCTGATATATTGTGGTTAGTTTCAAGTTTGAAGTTGTAGTTGAGTATGGGTTAGTTGTAGTAAGGCACAAGGACCTGATTTGAGTTAGCTTACATTGCTTTCGAAGTTTATACAAAGGAAAAAGTGGGATTGGGTACTAGTAATTTGTGTTTACTTTTGGCTGCAAGAATATCAGCATGCTGATTTGTTGCAATGCCGGTGAAAGTGAGTTACGTTAGTTTATAGTAAAAGTTCGTATGAATGAACCTTTTGGAAATACGTCGAGCAGCATAAGATACGATATTTTCTTGTTTTGTAACATATTATCGATGATTGGAAGGTTTCACTGGAGGCGTGTACCTACTTGGGAACTGGGAAGGATGTTCTAGCACTTTGCCGAGGGTTAAAAGTGAAATACCAAGACTGTTAATCTTAATAGCCTCATGGCTTTTCAACTGCATGGCAGTGATTCTTTTGGATGAAATTGTGCATTAGTAGTATGTCACTATGTTGTAGGGAAATTTTTCTTCTTTCTTATATACAAAGTAATGAAGCTAGTTATTTAGAGAAATAATGTTGTCAAAGTGTGAAGTGTCAACATAATATGTTATTGAAATCTTGATCCTCGGCTCCTCGCATATACGAATAAATATAAAAAGTAACCAAAGGTCATAGATTAATCATTATTCATTAATGTACAGCTTATGCTTTCACTTAGGTGATCAAAGAAGGTCTCTTGACCACCTAGCTCTATTTTATGATGTTTACCAAGAGAAACACCAATAGAAATATCTGTATGGACCAATGAATTGGCTTTAAAATTTAAGAGAACATTCATCAATGCGCATGTGTATGAATTCATGACACATTAATCATGCAATTTTTTCTTGGCTTTTGTTTTCCTATGGGTATCACTGTTAGCTTTTTGAATATTGGATCGAAGGCTGGTGGATGTGAGTTGGAATGTAGTTTATGTGCTTTTGAGACATTCAATTTGGTATTAGTTGAAGGCCACAACTAAAATTTGGGCAAAGCCAGATTTGGGTTCCAGTAATCTGTGGTACCATGTTTGCGCAGAACACAGACACACGCAAAGTCTTGTTCTTTCTTGATGAATCCGAAATACAGCGAACCTTAATTCAATGTTCCTGTATGGTGATTATCAATACAATCGGACAACAAGAGTGCAATTTAATCCTCTTTGTTGTATCCGCAAACAAAATTAGAATCTATACAAAAACAGAATGTTTTGTTCTTGGATCTTCAAATCAGCGACAACAGGGCCTCAAGAAACCGCCGGTGTGTATTTCCCAAAATCAAAATCACAACAGATGGATGTAATTGATGAATCTTCTGGTGTGGTTGTATGCGACTGATGAATCAAATCACAGTGGGTGATTCAATTTGATCGATCGGTTGGGTTTTGGACAGCGGTGATTCGAAAAGAGAGAGGAGAGAGAGAGAGAGAGAAAACTTCAAACCTGGCTAGCTTACCGGTGGTGGAGGTGGTGGTGACCGGTGGTGGTGACCGGAGACCGGAGGTGGTGGTGGTGACCGGAGATTTGGAGATGGAGAAGAGAGATAGAGCCGTTACAAATCAATTTAAGGGCAACAACCCTAGATCTTATTGCTGTTAGTCTTCTCCTGCCTTGGATTCACAACCCTAAGTGAAGGTTGCTAAATCTAGGGCACATCTGAAGAACCGCACATCTGGTGAGATTGTTGCATCTCTCTCTCTTTTAGTTTCTGGTTTAGGCTGATATTGGCTGGGTTAGGAGTACCAGCAGCTGTTGAGATATCTGTGTTGCTTTCTGTTGCTCTTTACTGGTTTACTGGTGCATCACTTGTGTGATCTGCTTTCTGGTTTGTGTGCTTACATTTAAACAGCTACTCTAATCCTTGACTCTTCTTGAGTCTGATATAATTCTTGTCTATTTCTCTGCTGACCGTTTAGTTCTGGGGTTTGTGCCTAATTGATTAGTGGTTATAACTTGCTGATTACTTGTATAATTGTTAGTGTTTTGATATTAATTGCTGAGTAAGTTGTATATTGTTCGTTGAGTTTGTGTGTTGAGCATTTGTGGCTTGTTGTCTTCATTTCTGGTCAATCTTAGAACTGTTCTCTACATAGGTTTCATTGGCTTATTTGAATCTATACTCAGGATAGTGTGTCAGTGTGTGAAGTGGTGATCAGTGTGGCTATTTTAATTAAGTTCTTGGGTGTCCATCGTGTACTGTTGACCGCGTGTGACGGATTGCTTTTGATTGTGATTTACTTCTGCTACAATTCCTTTTTAGGGGTTGTTCTAGTGGACTCTGTCAGGTAATATAGACAGCAGGTGCCATTATGCTGCCCCGAGATCATGTTCGGTGACGAGAGGTGCGAATACAAGGGAAAAGGATTTTAGATTAAGAGTGGCATCGTGGAATGTAGGAACCCTAACTAGTAAGTTACTAGAGTTAATTGATGTGCTAAGGAAACGTAGGGTACAGATAGCGTGTCTACAGGAGACTAGATGGCGGGGTGAGAGAGCAACAGAGTGCAACAGTTATAAACTATGGTATTCAGGGTCTGACGGAACGAAAAATGGAGTAGGGTTTCTAGTTGCTAAGGAACTCCAAGATAATGTAGTGGAGGTAAGAAGATACGATGATAGAATTATGCTGTTAAGAATAGTAATAGGGGATGAAGTAGTGGCAGTGGTTAGTGCGTATGCTCCACATGTTGGACTAGGAGAAACAGAAAGAAAAAAGTTCTGGGAGAGTTTAGATCACGTTATGGGTGACATACCTAGAGACGAAAAAATATGCATAGGAGGAGATTTTAATGGGCATATCGGTAAGGATAATGACCACTTTCAGTTGGTGCATGGAGGCTTCGGGTATGGCCTTAGGAATGAAGGCGGTAAGGAGCTTCTTGACTTTGCAGTAGCGCACGACTTAGGAATCATAAATTCATTTTTTAAGAAAAGAGAATCGCATCTAATCACGTTTAGCAGCGGCGGGAGACACACGCAGATAGACTATTTATTGACGAGGAAAGAAGATCGTAGCTCGTGGAAGGACTGTAAGACAATCCCAGGAGAGACAGTTGTGACACAACATCATATGTTAGCGGCGGATATACGCGTGAAGAGACCAATTGTCCAACAAAACAAGAGAATTAGACATACGATAAAATGGAGCCAGCTCAAGGACGAAAACATTACCATTCTTAGAGATAAGGTCATACCAATGAAACATCCTGGACCACAGGAAGACGCAAACCAAAAGTGGGAGGCCATGGCAAATACGCTCATCCAAGCAGCTAAAGAAACGCTTGGAGTTACAACAAAGAGGACAGTCGACCATAAGGAATCTTGCTGGTGGAACGAAAATGTACAGGAGAAGATACGAATAAAACAACAAAGTTTCAGAGAGCTTATACGCTGTAACAATGAGGAAGAACGCCCAGAGCTAAAAGATAAATACAAGGAGGCTAAGAGAGAGGCGAAGAAATCGGTGTCAGAGGCAAAGAACGCGGCGTATGAGATGATGTATAAACGACTAGAGACGAAAGAAGGAGAGCATGACATGTTTAAGTTAGCCAAGGCAAGAGATAGCAGAAGACAAGACCTGAGAATTGTGAAGTTTATAAAGGCTGCGGATGGAAAAGTTTTGGTGAACGACAAGGACATCAAGGGGAGATGGAAAACTTACTTCGATAACCTTTACAGCATAAAGAACCCAAATCATCAAGCTGAGATAGATAATACAACCCGAACAGCACAACAAAACAATTGCTATTGTAGAAGCATCACAGTAGACGAAATTATGAGAGCTATGAAGAAAATGGGAAGGGCTAAAGCGGTGGGGCCAGACAACATACCGATTGAAGTGTGGAAATGCCTGGGAGATGAGGGGCTCAAATGGCTAACAGATTTATTCAACACTATCTTTACGACAGGGAAGATGCCGGACCAGTGGAGAACCAGTGTTATAGTCCCCATATATAAGAAAAAAGGAGATGCACAAAGTTGCGAAAATTACAGGGGAATAAAGCTATTGAGTCACACGATGAAATTATGGGAAAGAGTTATTGACACGAGAATTAGACGAGAAACGCAGATAGCGTCAAACCAATTTGGATTTATGCCAGGACGCTCTACGACAGAAGCAATACACGCCATAAGGAGGATAATGGAGAAATACAGAGAAAAGAAAAGGGACCTCCATATGGTATTCATCGACCTAGAAAAGGCCTATGACAGCATTCCGCGTCAACTAATTTGGGAAAGTCTACGACTTAGAAGGGTACCAGAGAGGTATATCAAAATAATCAAGGATATGTATGATGGGGCAAAAACGTGTGTGCGAGCCCCGATCGGAGACACAGACTCATTCACAGTGGAAGTGGGACTCCACCAAGGATCGGCACTGAGCCCATTTCTCTTCACAGTAGTGTTGGATGAGATGACCAAGTCTATACAGCAGCCAGCTCCGTGGTGCATGCTCTTTGCGGATGATATCGTCTTAATATCGGAGTCTAAAAGGGTGCTTAACGACAAGCTAGAACAGTGGAGAGCAGCACTAGAGCGCAAAGGTTTAAGGATAAGTCGCTCAAAGACAGAATACATGCATTGTAACTTTAGTGGCGAGGCGGGAGAGGACATCCAAATCACTATTCAGGGTATGGCGGTCCCACAAACGTCTAGGTTCAAATACCTGGGCTCGTACTTGCAGGAGGACGGAGAGATACACGGCGATGTAGCGCACCGTGTTCAAGCTGGATGGTGCAAGTGGAGAGCAGCAGCAGGGATCCTATGTGATAAGAGGTTTCCAGCAAAGCTAAAGGGAAAGCTATATCGAGTGGCAGTACGTCCAGCTATGTTATATGGAACAGACTGTTGGGCCATAAAGAAATCGCACGAGAAACAAATAGAGGTAGCGGAAATGCGAATGCTGAGGTGGATGTGCGGTCACACAAGACTTGACCGGATAAGAAACGAAGTGTATCGACAGAAGCTAGAAGTGGCCTGTATCACAGATAAAATACGAGAGGGAAGATTAAGATGGTTTGGGCATGTCAAGAGGAGACCAATGGCGGCACCAGTTAGAGCAGTAGAGAACATCATCTTAGAGGGTAGGAGGAGTAGAGGAAGACCTAGATTGACTTGGGATGAGGTAATTAGGCGAGATATGATACACCTGCACCTCTCTGAGCACATGATCGAGGATAGGACTGAGTGGAGGCGTAGAATTAAAATTAAGGACTTCTAGTGTGACCTATAGGCAGGAAGGGTATTTGACGTCGGGTTTCGGGGCCTAAGTAGCCCATATCTGCCCTTTAACGGTGATTCTACATGCACCTAGGATTTATGTAGGCTATGTGTTGTATGATTTATTGTGTACTGTAGGATATGTGTTGTATGATTTATGGTATGATGTCCTGCTGCCGATATGGCTTCTTGTATAATGTATGCTATGTGCTGTATGTTTTATTGTATGTTATCTTGCTAAACAGTATGACTTTTGCTATCGAGTCGGGGGTCTCATTGGAAGCGGTCTCTCTACCTAACAAGATAGAGGAAAGACTCGCCTACACCTACCCTCCCCAGACCCTGCTCTTGAGTGGGATATACTGGGTTTGTTTGTTTGTTTGTAATCTGTGGTACCATGTTATCCAGGATTAATCTCTATGAAACCTTTTTTTTATGTTGAAAATCTGCTCTCGTTTGAGCTTGAGAGTTATGTGTTGTACCTAATTTGCTTGTAGGCATCTGCTATGTCTACCGGCCACCATCCTTTCTTTGTGTATGTAATTTTGGATGGACGATACCTAATGAACCACACATCCCAATCAGATTAGACAGGGGATTACGTTGCAAAGTTTTATTATACTTGAAGTGGTGTCTTACTGTATTTCTTGCTTCAGGCAGAGGCAAGGTGATGACAAGTGGGAGCATGATCTTTTTGAAGGAGCTGATCCACAAGTATCAAGTATGTTCTGGTTAATACACTAGAATTTTTTTTTCGGTCAAAAACCATCCCACATGCTAGAGGTGGCAAGATAAGTGGGTCGGGTAGGTTAGGTAATGGGTCAAAATGGGTTTATGTTAAAACAAGCTATTTTTGTCATGGTCGGAACAGAACATGTCATGTTGGGGTCAACTCGCAAACTACTTTTTTTGAAATAATTATGTGCGACTTGTAATCACAGATACAAAAGAAATATCACCATGATATATATCTTTTCTAAATTGATTTAGGAGGTTGTATACAATAACCATAAACTTTGGGGGGACTTTCTACATACTTACCTGTTTCCCTTTTAGGTGAAGTGTTTAATTTGTCACATTTATGATAAAATTACAAACCAGAAACATTCTTAAATAAATATGTTGAAATTGCCACCTTTACGGCATGCTAACCTCTCTCATACATCTACCAGTTGTTATTTTAATGGTTATTATTATTGGCCTTTTTAGATCGCAGAGTTGGCGCCCATGACCTCCGTTTGAAGCTTCAGAAAAAGAATAATCAGCAGGCAACTGTAGGTGTAAGAGACCTGCGTGAAAAGCTGTCGGGTATAACTTATTCGCCGTCGGCAGTAAGTGCTCCAGCAAAGCCAAAAGCACTGCCAGAGAGCAGTAAACCTGCTAGGAAAAGCATTGTAGCTGAAGCTCCTGTAGCAGAGACTAAAAAAGTTGCTAGCACTGTTTCTAAGAGAAAAAAGGTATGCTACTGGCTACTTTCCATTTGATGAAATGGGGCGGTGGGGTAACTCGTCAAAATGAGTGATTTATTTGGTGTCGGTTGGTTCTACCCGGAACTATAATTTTTAAGATTTTAGATCATTTTATGAATAAATAGGTATATCAAATATGATTATATAAGTTATGTGATCTCAATAATAATCTAATAATTGAATTAAAAATTTAGGAGTTTTATACTAAAATACGCTTTGTGACTTTCAACTACTTTGACCCTTTTCCTTTTAATTTATTTTTTTGTTCATACTCACTTGACCTAATAGAGATTTAACATTACCCAAGTCGACCCATTATAAAAGTCGGTTGATATGTGATCTCTACTTCTTGCCTTTTGTTTTTAAAGGTTTCCCTTTCTGGTAATAAATGAAAAGCAAACAATTTTTCTCAATATATTTCAATATTTTTGCGGTGGCATTTTAGTTACCATTTGTGTTTTTCTGGTACGTCAACTATCAAATGTTATTCTAAACTGGATTGTTTATATATAGTAATACTCCAGCTTAGTAAAAGTTTGAGGTCAAATCAGTGTTCTGCCAGGTTGCTACTTGCTTAAAACCTACAGTTGGGTTGAGCGATTGAGATATTCTTTTAGCTAGATGTGGCAAAATGGGTGGGCGGAGCAACATGTTAAAATGAATGCTTTCTGGTATATGTTGGATTGGGGTGACTTCTATAAAGAATCAATGTGTTAACTGTTAAATATGACTGGGAAATTAAATTTTTTCAATAATAATCAAATTTTTTTATTTAAAACGATTTAGGAGGCTTGATGCAGTAAAGATACACTTAGTACTCCTTTCAACCTATCTGACCAAATTTACCCTTTTAACTAATTTTTGATTTAGCAGTCTGACTAGTTAGAAATAAAAACATAACCAGCATTGACCCATTCATAAGTAAATGGGTCAAATTTGGCAACTATACTTTTAGTCCTAATCCTGTTCTCTTCTAGGGCCTAGGTTTATGCAGCTGATTGAAGCTTTCAATCTAGAAGATCTATCGTTGTTATTAACTAGTTCTTTTCTTAATTACCATTTTTACTATAATGATGGTTCTTTTCTTAGCAATATGTCTCTTGTGCAGGCTGAAACAGTGGACACTTTCTTACAGTCGCTAGGGCTTGAAAAGTATTCAATTACATTTCAAGCAGAGGAGGTGTGAATTTTTACTTCTATTCTCTACTTAATACCATGACTACTAGAACTTGTAAATTGTAATGAGTTTTTACACGTCTTCTGTCTTGCAGGTTGATATGACCGCACTTCTACATATGACAGATGAAGACCTTAAAGCTATAGGAATCCCAATGGTAAGTTTTTTCTTCTTTAATGACTGTTAAGAGCACTCTTTATTTATTAACATCGTTGGTTTTTACTTACATAGTTGGTTTTATTTTTGGATGCCTGTTCACCTGATTTTTGTGAACATCATTGCCTTATTGGTGTTACTTGAATAGTATGAGGTTCTATTATGATAGGAAACTATGTTTTTTTTGGAACTCTAGGATTAGCCAAGATAGCAGCAGTAGTGATCGGTAGATGGTTTGACGTTCTTGCAACTCCTTAAGTCTAAACAAATACACTAACTCTTGGAAGCTGGAATAAGACAGAGACTAGGAATCATGGCTTTTTCCATGTCATTGCTTCAAATAGAAAGTATCTGTTAATTTTTTTACGTAAGTAATTCTGATAGTGTAATAAGTAGGTTAGGTAGAGGTGGCAAAGCTAGGTCAACATGTCAAATCAAGTAAGTTTTTATTAGAGGGTCGAATGGGTTGAGTTTGGTTGGGAGGACCAGTTTTTGTCCACCTTTTGTATCTTATAAAATATAAATAATTATTGTTAAATTTGATCATACAAAAACCATAATATTACAATAATAAACAGCAGGTGTTCTGCATTTATTACACTTTGGGCAACTTTTAAACCATTCCAACCCAATATCATTTTAACTAAATTTTTTTTCTAGTGGTTAGTATTGTTAAAGATAAAGCATACTGGTATAATCCAAATTGACTCGTTTACATATACATTGGCGTAATGGCATCGAGGAATTCAGACTTCAAAATTTGATTGTGAGTCAATAGATACAGAATATGTTGTAAGAACAGTTTAGTACAATTGAAAGAATTGAGAATGAATTTAGTCAATATCATACGAATGATGGCGGTGAGAGTTAGTGATTGAGTTTCAATCCATTTTCTTATACTGTGTTTCACCTTGAACAGGTCAAATAAAAGATCAGCGTCAAAAGCGTAACCGGTTAAATGGGTTCAAAGATGATCAAACTTTGTTTTTAGAGTACACAACTTCCTTGATCATCTATTCGGAGATCTAGATTACTAATGTTATAATATCATTATGTAATCTTAAATAACGCATCAGTGTTTATATATATGTATATCATAGAAGGGACAAGGTCTGTGGGGCCATTTTCTAACTCGTGCTAGGAAGTGACCGGTTTCAGCTTTAAATGCCAACCCACTTTATCACCTCTATGAAATAGGATTCAGAATGTGCAAATAATTTAGAATGTGATATTTAACGATTAATTATCATATTAATTATTTAATTTATATACTTGTGTTCAGGTATTCTACTTTCAACTGCATATCTTTCGCCTGATTATTTTTCTAACTACTCGACGGGCCTTGTTTGTGTAGGGTCCAAGAAAGAAGATCCTTCTGGCACTGGAATCTAAAGCATGAGCTGTTTTCAACTGGTACGATTCTGTTCCATGGGTTAATTTTCATTGATGCAGTTGCTTATGAGAGGATTGGTAGGATTAGAAACTGTGTAATGATAATTAATTTGATCTGCTTTACTATATAAAGTTATTTTTAAAACTAACCTACTTGCCGTAGGCTTGTTTGTTTGATGATTTGTTTCGACTCTGATTAGATTACATATTTGTATGATTATTATATTACAAATATGCTGCAGATTCGTGGCTTTCCATTCTCACGGTATTTTACATTTGAGCATTGCACCGATACATGGTCAATCCGATCACGCCTGCATATAAGACATCTTCACATCTCAAATCTCAAATCTGCATATTCACTTTCAGCCTTGATCTTCTGTCATCCATCAAATGTGAACCTCAAACTTTTAAATTTCTATTTTTTCAAGTTTAATCACAAAATACTATTTACGTTAGACCGCTGAAGTAACAGAACAAGTAGAACATTCAAAATAGACTTATAGACCCCAGCTCCCGAAGTTACCAACTACTAGCAAAGAGGTCGGTGTTACCATTGACCTAACATCTCAATTGTGATTTTTTAGAATCAAGGCTCTATTGTATTTGAATTTTTTAGGTATGGTTTTTTTTTTTTATGTAAATGTTTAATATTATATTTAAAAAAATAAGCTTTTTATCCCTATAGTTTAGTAAAAATAATCTTTTTAGTTCAATAGTTCTAGTTTGGCTTGCAGTGAATTTATTTTTGTTTCTATTAAACATAAAAGTCTAATGATTTCTATTAAATTTGTTAAGTAATATGTGGTTTGATTATAACATCCTTAATATGAGAAATCTACTCTCTCGTTTCTACGGCTATGAAGAATGACGGAGAGATTTTTTGATTGTATAAATATTTTTAGTTTTTTATTTCATTTATATTCTTTTCTATTTTGAGGGGTATTGTAACCCTTTCAAAAAGGTTTACACAAAAAACAAAGGGTGCTTAGACACCAACTTAAACTGAAATAAAATGAAATCACATTGACCAAAAAACCAAAGTGGAAAATTTTAATTAAAATAGTTATTTTAACTTAACCCAAAAAAAAAAGTAATTTGCCTTATATAAAATGAAACAAATTCATTTAGTGTATATTTGTAAAGTAGTTACAGTTTTAAAATACAAAAGATTGATTATAATACAATCATATACAAAAATATGCAATCGTGTGTGTAACTTTATCAATGAGTCATGAGTGATTATTCTAAAAAAAAGATCAAGCAGTCAATAATTCTATCAATCAATAACTCTATCAATCAATAACATACATAAACAACAGAAAAAAAGCGATCAATGAGAAAAGGATTGTCTATACAACGTCTTCTTATAAATGAGAACCCACGTCTACCCCATTGTGTTTCAAGAATTGCTTCGCTTCAATAACATCCTGCAAATGCAGAAGTTCATTAAGGTTGGCAATTTTAGTCAAAATTCAAAGTCAAAATATTAATCGTACCACAACATTAACAAGGCATTATAAAAGACAGATACTACAATTTAAAGGTTGTGTCCGCGCACGACCAGCGTCTATATATATAAACTTATTTTTCTGGAAGGGGTATAAGCATTAAGAACAATTTTGACCCATTTGACCCGTTTCATTAACAATGAGATTTTTAAAGTTAACTTGTTTGACCTGTTATATAAATCATAGTCTGAAACTACTAATTTCTAAGTACATGGGTCAAAATTGAGGAACCAATAAGTACAAACAATTATTCTATATCTATATCAACGTCTATGTCTATACTACTATAAGAACACAACTCTTTGGACAACATTGTAATTTTAATTTATTTTTAAGACACTTAAGAACAATGTTGCTGTATTTGGTACAAGTAATTACGCATAAACAATTTACTATTTTTAAATTTGCCCCTCACTATAGTAATATAGATATGTTTGCTATCTTACATTGATCAAATAAAAAAACAAAATGAGAGTTCAACACCTATAAAAGAGGATACTTAAACTTAGAGCGGAAACAAACTCATGATTTGTGCATCATTTGTTGTGCAAGGCCATGAAAAGAATCAACTCCAGTTAAAATTTTAATGTGTTATTTGTTCTTTTTGATTTTCTTTTGATCCATCTTTGATTTATATGGTTGGGGTTTGAACTCAGTTCTTCCTGAGTCCGTGTTAACATGGTAGTTGTTGGTTAAACCGGTCGGTCCGATTCGGTTTCGTTTTAGATCACATGTTAGCACAACAAGGAATGGTTAGTCAAATACACAAAGTTTTACAGACTTTTATACCCCGTCGCATCATGCAATCTCACACATTATTGCTTAAAAGTTTAAGACACGTAAGAAATATGTGGTTACATTCCGTACAAGCCTTAATTCATAATTAATTCTACATTTACAATTTTATCCCTAATTACTATAGTTGATGTTTCTATCCTATATCGGTTGTGTATAAAAACCAAAGCAGTATCTAACTCTTTTATAAGGAGCTTTTTTATCAAAGCAAAAAAAAAAGTTGTGTTTCACGTGCATGTCTTCTTGTATGTCATTAAACAAAAAATCAAATTGGTAAAAAATGTCTTTTTGGTTTTCGAAATGGCGGTACCGGTGGTTCTCGGTTAAACCCAGTTAAGCTGGCCGATTTAAATCATTAGTTAGCACAATAAGGGAGAGTTAGCTAAAGACACACAATCCTAAAAATATTTATACCCCCCGTCACACCGTTGGAGTTTCACCCACTAGTACTATATAATACATCTTAGGAGGACAAGATGGTAATTTATTCAAAGTGTAAGACACCTAATACAAAATTTTAAACAGAGTACAAATGATTTATGTAATAGTTTATTAATATATTATTGAATACATATTATTAGTACATTATTGAATAATGTAATATTATTTAATTTACTATATTAAATTTTACTTTATTTATAATATATTTATAATACTATAAACTAACATTTATATTTATATTTACTAATTCTATTTTTATAAATAAATACTATTTAAATTAAGTATTATTTTATTTAAAATACATAAATATATAACTAAAAATGTTTTCATAATTATAATAACAATAATACTAATATTTTCTAGGGGCATGTTGGGTATGTAATAATTTTTAGTATTTATGACAAATGTGTTAATGACATATTATTTAAAATGTTTCAAGAAAATTACAATAATAATTAATATAAACTTATTAATACTACTACTACTAATAATAATTAGTATTATAAGGTTAATAATAATAACGACAACTATAGTATTTATGTTATTATATTAGTTACAATATAATATTATGTATTAGTCATAAATATTGTATCTATAACAATTTTATATTCAGTAATTGTATCATGATAGTATAATATGAATCGCTAAAACATATGTAGCGAGAATCCGAGTGCATATATAGTTGAACTTACTAAAAACATGATAATCCCAAAAACTATAATTATGACATTATCATATACGTTCCAAATCAAACCACGGCGGATGAAAGGTCTAACGATATATGATTAAATGAAAGAATCATTTTGCTACTTAATAATGTTTTAACATCAAAAACTTAAAAATACCTTATGTAACAGGACTGCTTCTTGGGGGCAGCTTGGAAATTGCATCAAACCAACCCCAACCATTAAAAGACCATAGCATCCTAACGACACAATTAAGTACAGAGGTAGCTGTTAAATGAAGAAACAAGAAAAGGTTAGCTGACGATAGATAAAGATTTTAGATTAATCAAACGCGTAAAGTTGTTCACCTACCAAGTATGACTCTCAGGAATCATCGTAGTATGCAATAAGCTTATCCATACCGCGGTTTAAGCCACAAAAAACGTCATAATCTTCACGATATGTTTCATTTGAACTTCACAGAAATTGGTGACCTCACACTTGCAATAACTTAGGCTGTAACATCATAACTTAGTAATTAAAGTTTGCAGAAGCACCAATGTTGATTGATCTATGAAGGCATAACAAATCAAGTAAAACACAAACACTCGAAATACTAACATTAGGTTATTTTTTTCTTTTTTGACATCATTTAGGATTGTGAATCGCTCTCGTCAATCCCAAATGAACAAAGGAACAAACACAATACGATGAGGTATTTAGCAGTGCATTGTGATAGTCAGTTTCGTATTGTTATTGTTTGGCAGAACTAATTCAGGTTTCTCTAACTTCCTTTCTTATAAGCATGAGAACCGACTGACAAGATAATTCACACGCGCACCAATATCCTACTAACCAGTGAGGCTAGAAAATAAATCACTTGGGCACGTGACATTCAAGAGGTTAAAAGCAAAAAAACTCAAAGTTGTTTCAAACAAGACCTGAGCCTAGGGAATCACAGTTTCATAACTGTAGACCAAAATAATCAGATCTGGATCAGTGGATCTATTAGAACAATATGACACAAAAAAAAATTTCATTTTGACCCATAATCTGTTTCTTTAATCGAAACGATTCAAATCAAATACATATCTAGACTACATAAACTTTAAGTTAAAATTTAAAAATATTAGGGTTCTTGCAAGCTGCAACAAACTGTATAAATGTAAGGGGGTGAATACAAAAAGTCAAAAACAACTCCAAGTGATCAAATTTCACAAAAACAATCGAAAGAACTAGCTTCATGATGCCATCAGAAGGGATAAACCATTGAGTTTTTTCACGGTCCCTTTTACGATACACAAATGGGACTCAAAGCCCTTGCGCAATTTCCCAAACATCATATGGCAATCCAATGTTCGAATCATTGAAACACTGATCTAATCTCACAAATTCAAGACAAATCATTGCAATTTAACTAATCAACGCACACGATCGTCACGATTACCTTAATAGGGTTTCTAACAATGATCGATTTTGACTTAACATTGCCGGCGTTTATAATGACATTCATCTAGGGTTTGCTTATTTGGGTCACAAACAAGTATTTACGGGTGGACTCGGTTATAACGGATATTTTGATTTTTGAATTAAGTAAATTTTCATTTTCGTCACATAACATCCCTGTTGTGTGGTGAAAATTATTAAATTTCATTCAATAGTTTATTTTTTTCGCATCTGGGTCCCTGTGATTTATAAATCTTGTCATATTCATCCAGTTCGTTAACTCCATCCAACATTCTCTGTTAAATGAAGGGTATATTGGTCATTTTACATATATGTTTTATTTTTCTTTTTTTAAACCCCATTTAATATATCCCTTTAAATAAATTGCTATTTTAGTCCCTGTGATTTGGGCATGTTTGCCAATTCAGTCCAAAAATCCCACCACCTTGTAATATAACACCACATCACCACCACTCGTGATGGAACCACCATGTAGACGTAGGGCACAAATAACCCACACAAGACCGGGTACCCGAACCTGAAAGCCCGACCCATTTGGGCGGAACAGGTAAGCTAGCAGGACACATGCCCCGCATTTAATTACATCGGAATCACCCCAATCATAACCGATAATTCAGTAACGGTCGGAGAACATAAAAGGTAATGGATTTGCCGGGGAATAATCTCTGTAAATCAGCACACGGTTACAGCAGGCAAACATTGTAAATACCAGGTAAGGAGGATCGAGATCCTCATAAAAGAATACACACAAAAACTCCCCCTTTATTCTCCCAATCACATATTTCCATTCAACCAATACTTACTCTCACACCGGAGGGTCGTTCCAGGGATATTTCCCCCTGGAACGCCTTAACTGGTGTTGTTTTCATTGTGCATATGTGTGAAGCTTCAAAGAGCATCGATAGATCGAAGTTCAACAAGACCGGAACCATCCAGAGTTGGACCTCGTATTTACACACCACACCACCACCACGCCGCAAAACCACCACCACTCCATCGGAACCACCAAATCATCACCACCACCCTATCATAAAACCACAAACACCACACCAGACGGGCACCACTACCACACATTAGATCTCTGCCTTCACACACTAGATCACCACCACCATGTGGACCCTAGGAACCAACCATTAATCTCGAACTTATAACAAACCCCTTCGAAAAAGTATATGGAACCCTTGAAAACGAGTATTGTAGAGGTATTAGTAGGGTTTGATATGCATTTTTGAAGTGGTATATTACAAGTCCAATATTGATTATCGATTTTTGGGGTTTACATGGTAGCGACGATCCGATGTGCGTGGTGGTGGTGGCGGGTGTGGTGTTGGCTGATTTTTGATGGGTTGGTGGCGGTGGTTTGGTGGTTCTTGTGACGGGTAGTGTGTGGTGGTTATTTTTGGACTAAATTGGCAAATACACCCAAACCACAGGGACTAAAATAGTAATGTATTTAAAGAGTATATATTAAACCACGTTAAAAAAAATAAAAATAAAATAAATATGTAAAATGACCAATATACCCCTCATTTAACAGAAATTATGGATGGAATTAACGAATTGGATGAATATGACAAGATTTGTAAACCAGAAGTGGTAATTTTCACCAAACCACAAGGACGAAAATAACAATTTACTCTTTTGAAATTTAATCAAGTATGATTTTAAGGTCGCAAGTTGTTTGGTTTTATTAAAGCCTATTGTCAATTGGGTTAAGTGATCTACTTCCCGCGTGGGGTGGAAGATGGATCAGGTCATTATGATTTATTCGTTGAGTGAAATGATGATTTATTTGTCAGGTTGATTCTGGATGTCCGGATCTTTACTGTTAAAAAGAATGTGGTCATCCTCATTTGTGGCTCGGTTGAGTAAAGAAACTTAGCTAAGGTTGGCTATAACGAGATTAGGCCATATAGAATCGAACTAAGGTAGCCCATAGCTTAATTGTATAATTTTTTTATTATGCTTAAGTGATTATTGTCTATTTTTTCATATGTCCTTGTACTTGAATGTTACTTCATAAAATCTACTTGATGGGTCCGTCCCTGATCCTTCTCCAGTTGCTACATAGGTATAATGTTGTAACCATTATTCCTACCTCAACTGTGACTCTCTGTATCTATGAAACTTTGTCATACTCACATGAACCATTTTATGGTCTCCTAATTTTCCATCTTGCGTAAACCAAATATGCCAATTTTTTTCATGAATACTTAGAATTAATCTTTATATGATGAAGATCTAAGGTTTTCATGTAATTGTATATGATAAAGGTGAAAGCTTGAACTTGTCTCAGTTCTACCCAACGATGAGTGTCATTTTTAGGGTTTATTATTCACGATTAAAAGGTGAGTTGTAAATGCTTTCTTTAACATGGATATTAATGTTTTGGGCTGGTATGCATGCTTATAATTATGAATGTTATAGATCTAGATGTTTTGAACACAAAGTCCGCATCTTGATGTTTATATGTTCCGGGGCTTAGGTCATGGTATGTAAAATTGTGTGTGCATGTATGAATATGAAAAGCTAAAAACCCTAACAAATGGAATGTTTAATCTATTATATGACAATATGGTGGTGGAAGTATGAAAACGACAAGCCAAACCGAATTAGTCGACTTAAACTAACCGAATTAATCAATGGTTTGGTTAAACCATAATCGATTAATCAAAAAGTGTGACTTGGTTTCAGTTTTAGTTAAACCATATACAGATTTTGTGATGTTCTTCAAACACTATTGTGTATGCTTTTTATTTTATGTAAATCAAATATTCATTACAATGGTTGAAGTTCATAATAGTTTGATGGACAATACCAATATGTATCATAAGCCACTGCTAAATATCTTTTGGTTTAAAAGCCCATGCGCGGTTTTGGTTTTAAAAATGGCATTAACCAAAGTACGTTTTGGAAATGGCCATAACCGCACCATGCACACCCTAGAACAAACAGACTCAACGAACTCCATTTAGTAGAGTTTAGTTTCATAGGGATGTGTAGGGCAGAAGCATGATATGTGTTTTGATATATAGATTTTAATGATGGATTTTACATAATAAAACTTTAAATTATGAAATGATTATCACCTTATAACTAATTACACACATGATAGGCAAGTGTACCTATTGATTAGTAGTATAGCTTTTGGTAAGAACCAAGTATCGACCCGTGGACACGAGAGCTCCTGATACTAAGTCTTATCATTATCTAGCCGATAAAAGATAAGTTGTAAATATTATGATTAACGACATTAACTAACAATTAATCAGCTTGAAGTAAATAAACAAAGATGAAGATAATCAATCAATGGAAGATATCACTTAGACTTTGAATCCACTTAGCACAACAATGACAATATGTATGAACTTATGGTGATATCATTGTATACACATGAAACATGGAAGTAAATTAGACCCCTGTCAAAGTTATCCAATTATATAACTTTTTGAAAAGCTAGAACGATAAACACATAATAGCCACCTGAAGCTATGCCGTGAAAAACAAATGATATTATTAAGCCAATATGAAAGATGGGTTGGGCTCCCGTCAAGGATACTCAAACCCACGAACTTTTGGAAAGTTAACACGATACACACATGATAACCACCTATTTTGCATAATGTAACAACAACTATGCAAATTCCTCAACTTATGAATGTTACAAACATGTATACATGAACTATAAATATGCACATTATCGATAATTACACATATACAAAGCTAGCAGAAAATCATAGCAAACACAATGGTTTTCTCAAACATATGTATAAGGATGTACACTTGTTCAACTTTACTAGCTATTCAATCCTCATTCACCAAGCCTAGTCAAATGTCATAAATCGCACACCAATGTATGCAACTTATGAATAGATGTTCTAACACACATGGTTTTCCTATATAATATGGTTATAACATCCACAAGAATCAACATTGTCTCAAGCTAAACAAGCACACACAATCATTGAAGAGCATTCATAACTTTGTAATAATCATTGACTTAATCATCACCAAGAGTTACATACAAGTTGTCAAAGTGTGCTAAGCTTCATCTAATCTAAGTGATTAAGAGTATTTAGCCCATAAGACTTACAAAAACAACAACCAAACTCATAAACATGGAAGAAAACATGATACATCTAGAGATTTTCAAACCAAGATGAGTAGAGGTGGGTTTTATGGTGTTAAATTCTTTCTTGAGGCAATTGATCTTCAATCTTCGTATTCTTTCTTCAAAACATTCTTGAAAGTCACTTAAAGGATAAAGGGGCTAGGTTTCTTATTTTACTACTTGTTTACAAATTAGGTCTACTTTTGACTTAAAAGAAAAGTCTGCGCCGCATATGACCATGTCTAAAGCGACATGGCGTGTCATCCATCAGATTTATAATTCTTGAACATTTTGATATGACCATGTCAGAATTTGACATGGCCATGTCATAAGCCAAACTTCAACAATTTCACTTAATTCTTGAGTATTCTAATAAAATCACCAAGTCACCAACTAACCTACATAAATTCAAACAGAACACAATTAAGTATTGATCCAACTGAATTTGCAACAAAAAACGCTTAAAAGAAGGATGATATGTATTATTAACATGAACATTTATTCACATATCAATTATCCCTAGTGTTATCTGGTTTAGCAAACCAGTGTAAGTCTTTCCGTCACTAATTACAATATATTCAAACAAGAATATCCTCTGGAACAAGAAAAATAGCCATGGTGGTTCTATCTTGCCTAGGAACAAAAAATCAATGACAAAATAGAATAACAAAAGCTAAAAAACCAATGACAAAATAGAACAACAAAAGCTAAAACAGGAGTTGTAACACTCAAACGAGACCAGTCGAGTTTTTTAGATACACTCGTGATGGTGTTTGAAAGAAAACCAACGATAGATGGTGGTCCACGCACCCTCACGTGTTAGCACTTAGGCTGTGGTCACGATGTTTTGGCAGTGATGGCGTTTGTAAATCAAAACTTCTTAGTGAGGATGGCGGAGGTGATGAGTTGTAATGGTCTCTTAAATTAAGATTTCAAGAATAAGCAAGATTGAAAACCGAAATGGGATAGGGACTTTGATAAGAAACATAAACGGTATATTTTTTTGTTGCATTAAAAGTCTTGGCTCTGATCCATGTTAATACGGTTGGAATAAATGCACCCGTACATTAAAAATGAGTAAAACCCCTTACTTATACAAGAATACTGATACGAATCCAATACCGGGTAAACCGGGTCAAACAAGCGGTAAATTGGGTCAAACGTGTGGAGGGAAAAAGACCAAGAAATCAGGGGGGGTGAATCGAGAATTAAAGAAGTGGAGAAGTGGGGCAGAAACTACCAAATGTTTTAGTATTTATATTTCTAGAATTGTTTAGTTTAAATGTGTTGTTTATTTATTTGAGTTTTGTAATCTAAATTGTGGAGACTAGTCTCTCTCGAATCGGGCCGACTATCTTGTTTATCTTTGCTTTATCTAGTCGGGGTTTTAGTTCCTATCATTAGGTTCCAATTTTTTTTAAAATTGGATATTTTAGAGAGAGAGAGATGACAAGGGGGTCAAATCTTGTCATAATGTCACATTAGGGGTACCCGCCCTTGCCAAGGGCGGGTTCTTCCCCTCGATCAGCGAACCCTGCCACTTTGTCATTGACCCTGCCACTTTGTCATGTCATTGTAATGCATTGTGTTGCGTGTGTGGTGTGTGGAAAAAGTAGAACTTGCCCCTGTGAAGGGCGTGTTCTCAAAACAATCCCATCCACCCGATTATTACAACAAACGATCTCAACCACACAATAGAAAACCTAATTTTATCAGGTTTGACTAGAGACCACGCCCTTGCCAAGGGCGGGTTCTCAAAAACCCTATTCCACCAACCGAAATTATCATTCCTATAAATCATGCGGGTTCAATATCCGATCTTCACGTTCTCATATTCAATCCCAATATTTTGAAAAAAACTTAGTTATTATCATGTCTCGGCCTTATTTTTTACAAATATATTGGGGTGGTGATATTTTATTCGAAAATGGAAATATCATATGTGATGTTTCTACTAGAAGTTCAACCCTTGTTCTTCGTAATAGAGTGTCATACGAAGAATTTGTTGATTTAATTTATATTCATCTTCAGGTTCAAAAAGAGTATTATAATTTGAAATTAAAATTATATTACTCATATGCTGGCTTCTCTCAAAGCTCTGAAATTTTCAATGACTCAAGTCTAGAAGCCTTGTATTATTTGGGAGAAAATGTTGAAAATTTCCGAGCAAATGTTTACGTTATCTTTAAGCCAAAAATGTCTATACAACAATCCAATTATATGGATCTCGTACACGATTTCTTTGTATCAGAAGCACCTAATTCGTCAAACAATTCTCATCATCAAGGCAATGTAAGATCACATGATTATGAAGCCGGTCCATCAACAAATTCTCATCATCAAGTCGATGATGATAACAGAGGTTTTGATAAGTCAGATGATGGTACTTCAGACAGCAGTGAAGACACTGAACTCATTCCATCACAAGATGAATCCAGTGATGATGACAACAACAGCTATGGAGTTTTAAACAATTATAATTATGGTTTTAATCCGGGATCTTACGGGGAGGTGAAATATTCTGAAGATCCTCAAGAGTTAAGAGATTATGAAGCTGCTGATTTTGACGATGAAGACCATATGGATATATGGAATGAAGAGTCAAAAGAAATCCATGTTGGCATGTACTTTAAATCAAAAGATGAAGTGATGCATGCGGTGCGGTTATGGAATCTTGCACGTAACAGAGAGGCTATAGTAGTTGAAAGTAAACGTACAGATGGAGAACAAAGTGCTACAACACTAGCTCTAATTACAACAAAAATATTCATAATGGTCCTCCATGTGCATGGTATGTTTATGCTTCCAAGAACCATGATCATCACATGTGGAGAATTTCAAGATGGGTGAATGCACACAACTGCTTTGGTACTGTTGTTGGTAACAACAATAGAAGTTTCAAATGTCGAGATATTGTTACCCGTATCATCCATTTTATTCGTCAAGATATTGCTTTTCCCATCAAGCAAATTTAAGCACATTTAAAAGACACGTTGAATGTTGATGTTTCTTATAATAAAGCCTGGTGAGCTAGAAAATCTGCTACTGACAATATTTATGGTAGCTGGGACAGTAATTTTGAGCAATTACCTACGTACATCAACGCATTACAAGAGAAGAACCATGTTATCATGGAATGGTTACATCATCCTACCGGTACATCTGCTTATTACACATTTAAATATGTGTTTTGGGCATTCGGTCCAATAATTAAAGCATTCAGCTATTGTCAGCCGGTGATATCTGTTGACGGCACTTTCTTGAAAGATTCCTACCGTGGTAAAATGTTAATTGCAGTTGCAAAAAATGCAAACAACTACGTAATGCCGGTAGCTTATGCAAAAAATGCAAAAGTTGGAGTTGGTTTTTCCAACAATTTTGGTCACACATTGCAGTTCACCATAATTCTATTGGTTCGGGAAAAAAGTTGTGTGTTATTTCTGATAGGCACAAAGAAATCATTCATGCTATGAATACTCTTGAAGAGTGGAAAAATAATGCTGTGCATCGATTTTGTCTTCGACATGTTCGAAGTAACCTCATGCAAAAGTTCAAGGTTTCTAGCTTAAAAAGGCTATGTTGGTCTATCGGAAGCACCACCCAACTAAGGAAGTATAACTATTGTGTAAGTCAAATGAGAAGCGTCAATCCAGAATTGTGGGAATATTTAAAAGCTATAAAAGAGAGTAAATGGACGCTTCTACACGATAAAAATCATCGTCAGTGGGGTAACCTGACGACGAACATTTCTGAAAGCTTCAACAGTACGTTGCGAGTAGGGCTGTACAAAAAGTTCGTGGCTCGAAGTTCGCTCGAGAAAAGCTCGAAAAAAGCTCGACTCGAAAAAGCTCGTATCTAAACGAGTCGGCTCGGCTCGGCTCGGCTCGAATTCTTAACGAGCCGAACTCGAGCCAGGGTTAGCTCGGTTCGAGCTCGGCTCGTGGCTCGGTTCGTTGGCTCGGCTTGTGGCTCGGTGCCTATAATATATGTATATATATTTATATAGTATAATAATAATGCTACTACTATTATTATGATTATTATTTTATATTAGGATTTGAAAAATGTTTTCTTAAAATAAAAATAAACTCTTTATAAGTATTTTATTTAAAAAATATATAATTTGATAATAAATTGTTTATATTTAAAATAATAATATTTGTTTCCCTAAGTACGGAGTACCCAACAAAAGGTAAAAGCCCTAATATATATTTGTTTGTGTTTTTTATATAAATTAACGTGAAAAAATAAAAAACAAATTTTAAATCGAGCCGGCTCGAACGAGCCACGAGCTGGCTCGAGCTTTTCACGAGCCGAACTCGAGCTGGTGTTTTGAGCTCGTAAAAATTTTCGAGCCGGCTCGGCTCGGCTCGATAATCTTCGAGCTCGAGCTCGAACCCATCCTGGCTCGGCTCGGCTTGGCTCATTTACAGCCCTAGTTGCGAGGTGTCAGGCTTATGCCAATAAAAGCAATTATTAATTGTACGTTCGAGAAAACAGTCGAACAGTTTAGAAAGCATACTGACATCGGAGCCAACTACAACACTGTGTTACCCCCTCGCATGTGGCGTTTGTTTAATGCACGTGATATTAACTCGCAAGAGCATATCATAACCGAGTTTGATTACAGAGAGGTGAGATATAGAGTTCTGTCAAAGATCCAAACAAATGAAGCTGGTGGACATGATTATACGGTGGAATACAAAAACAAAACTTGCACGTGTGGTAAATGGCAGATGCAAAGATTCCCGTGCTCACATGCAATTCCGGTTTGCCTCCATAGAGGTGAATCACCTCATAACATTGTTCATCAGGTCTATAGTACTGTTGTTTATCAAGAACAGTATAACGGTCATTTTTACCCGCTTCGTCACCTTGATTATTGGACGAACCCGAGTTGGAGGATAAGATGCGATCCATCAAAAATCAAGACGTCACGAGGTAGGAGACGCACGAGAAGGATACACAACGAGATGGATGTTCATCATCCAGATGTACCTGTCATACGTAGATGTTCAATATGTAGACAAACAGGTCATAACATGAACACTTGTCCAAACTCATATTCATGAGCAAATTGTTGTATATTAATTTTATTTGATGTTTAGTGGTTATTATTGTGTAATATTATTATGTTTGTTTTATATTATAAAATATAAATATTAAATATTTATTCCAAAAAAACTCCTATAAATACCACCACCCTTCCCCTAAAAATACCACATTTCACAACTTCTCTTCCAAAAAATCACCACATTTCACAACTACCCTTCCAAAAAAATGGCACACCGACCCGGTAAAGAACCTGCTCATGAACTTCGATCGATGAGTTCAATTCTACAAAGGTTGAGGCGGCCTAAGAAGCAACATGAATCATCTTCGTCAGAAAGCAACCCGCTTCATACACCATTTTTAGTTGCAGATGAAGAAGAATCTAAGAACTGGTAAAAAATGCTATTGAATTCTACAACAACGGGGATGCGCCATATTGTGTTTCAGTTCTGTTTGGTGGTGAGTGGCTTGGGAAGGATTTTTGGGGTGCTTTATTAGGCTACGAACGTGACGGTCGTCTTTCTCCATTGGTAAAAAGCTTATGTATTTTTCAGTTAAATAATTTAGTTTTATATAATATTTATAATGTTAATACTTTATATCACAACATATAGAAGGTTGGGTAAAAGGAATGATGCGGATGAGACATGAAAAGCTTACAAAATTTGGACCATCAGGGTTGAATTGGACAATTTTACCACCTCAGTTTCGGGATGAATTATGTGTGTGAAAAGATGTCAAGCCTGTCAAATATGCCAACGGAACTGATGAGTTGTACCCTCCATTTTGGGAGGTGCAATATGTTTATATTCCAATACTTATACAAGCAGTAGAAGATTGGTTACTTATCAGAATTAACTTGCATACAATGGAGATCCTTCAGTATTGGTCAAATAACTTATATCGTGAACTATATCATGAGTTAGTTCTTTTAATTTTAGATTTTATTCCATGTAATTTTTACTGTCTGATAGAGCAGATTGGTTACTGGAAAAAAAATTATACTGGACCATTTATTCATGTTGGTAAAAAGGATGACATGCCTTTTACAACTACTGAGGAGTACTTGCCTAAGGACGGGGGTGATCTTGGTGGTGATTCAGGGGTTTTTGTTTGTATGTTAATGCAAAAGCTAGTTCAAGGAAAAACCTTAAGTATGGAGGGAGATTTTAAAGACACGTGTGCAAGATATCGACACTATATGGCAAAAGAGTTTTATCAGTATCGTTATACATATAGTCACCCTGAATGGTTCACAAAAAAGATAGTCAAATGCAAGACCCGCAAGTGACCTTCTTTGTTGTATTACTGTTTTACTTGTTACTTTTATTGTATAACTTGTTAGTTTCTGGATGCTTATTCTAATAATATTCTACTTTATATTTGTATTTTATAATAAAATTGCATTCCATAATAATAGATAAAAGCATAAAATATTACATAATTGAAAACTTAAAAACACAACCCTAAAAATATAAAAGAAATAATATCTAACAAGTGTCATCATTATCGTTTGTTGCTTCATCATTCAAGTCGAATGGGCAAGGAGATGCATTAAAAACCGATCAACTGATTGAGCCGTCTCTTGAAATTGAGGGTAATAAGGTAGCGGGGAAGAATGGTGAAATGATTGTTGATAATTAGTATTAGGGCTTTGATAAGGATTTGACGGACCCCCTTCTTCAAAATTTTGGGTACCCATTTGACTAAAATGTGGAAACTGAGTACTTGAGGTACCACCGTCTGGGTTGCCCATTTGGCTTAAAAGGGGGAGTCGAACTGTTGTTCCGTGAAATCTCTTTGTTCTGTCATATTCTGTTGCTCCACATTATCATCAACAACTTGTCTACCAACCCGCCCTCGTCCTCTACCCCTTCTGCGTAAACGTTGTGTGACAGGAGGAAGTTGAGTATCATCAACATTCCGTGTCACATGCATTGGTAGATAACTTATATGGTTTGCATGTGCAAATTCCATATAACGGCTCACCATATTCCTCCCCGTTTCATCCCCCGGTCTTTGATAAAACTGACTCAGCCCATCCATCTATAAATAATAATAATAATGATAATAATAATAATAATAATAATAATAATAATAATAATAATAATAATAATAATAATATATAATAATATTTAAACAATCATTATAACAAATAAATTAATAATAATACCATCATTCTCAATCTTTGTCCATCATTTTGGAAGCCATGAGGGTTCGTGTCTTGATAAGCCGGGTTTGTTGTATACACAACAGTACGCTCTAAATACCACCTCATGTATGCTTCAGAAGCAATTGGCGAATCAATGTATGCTTCATTAGCAACTGAATTATGTCGAGACGCCCATGCTTGAACAAAGATATTATGATGTTGTAACCAATTTTATTTCTACCACCTTTACGAGCAATCGAATGTAGATTTGTGTGTTGCTCCCGGGTTAGTAACACATTTGAGAAAATTGGTTGGAACATTCCAAACTGTCTTAAAACCCTACTTGGAATGTGAGGCTCAACAAGTTCCCAACATATGAGGTATGTGCCACTTCTCCAGCTTTGATATCCATTTATCCAGATATCAGGTAGAAGGTGGATAATATTATCATAAGGCCTCCAATTAAACTGATACAAAAAATATGAATTAATATATTTTCACAATGTTAATATATACAAAATAATATTAGATTAATATTAATACCGTACCGTGGCCTCGCTTAATGAATGCAGCTGAGATCGATACACACTCAAACAATGCGGAGTGGTGTTTACATAACTAAGTTCACCATTCCATTTGTAATCAAGTTTTCAAATATACCCGGTTAACTAGAAAAATATAAGGTTACTTAAAAAATAGTCAATATATAAGCTTTTTTAACATACCGTGCACCATATGGTAATCTGAAATCAATAGTTCTCGTATTCCGGGGACACATAGAAGGTAATCTTTCCCATGCCCATAATTGTAACAAGAATAAAGGTCCACCAACCTCCCGATTTGTGACACTCGTTGCCTTACATTATTGTTTATACAAAGATGCTAAAACTGCACTTGCCCAACTAAGTCTACCACAATTATTTAAGTTTTCAATATGACAAATAATTTATGTGCACCCAATTGCTAGAAGTATCAGGAAATAAAGTGGCACCAATCATAAAAAATATAATTAATCTAGCTCGTTGGATGCACTGAAAATCTGTGGCATTATTAGGGAATGGTTTTATTATTTCATCTAAAATAAACCTAAGATTTAACTTATAACCACTTACAGCGGTTGTAGCGAGTGTACAACCAGTTAAATACTCAAACCTCATTATTATTTCAAAAGCACTTATAACATAATCAGTGCCAGAAACAACATCACCTTCAACCGGCAAACCCCATAAAACTTGTACATCTTAAAGGGTTATTGTGGTTTCTCCCCCCGGTAAATGAAATGTATGTGTCTCCGGCCTCCATCTCTCCACCAAAGCTGAGTTAAGAGCACGGTCAAGTTTACGATAACCACACTCGATCACACCCGCAAAACCAGCCATCCTTATATATCTCATAATATTTTCAGGGATAGGCACTTCATCAATGTAATCCCAAAAAGCTTTGTCACCTCGTCTAACACGTAAAATTCCTTCATCGCTTCCTGGATCTCGAAAATAATAACCAGCTCTATGTTGACCACTTAAAAATAACAAATCGTTATTTAGTGGACCTGGTGTAATTCTCCGGCTCATTTTGATTTTTGAAATGAAGTATGATTTGAACGAATAGTAAGTTTTTTTTTGATTAAGTTGATAAATGAGAGCAGGGTTGTGAGTAAAAAACGATCGATGGTTTCACAAATAAATAGTGGGGATTGTAATAAATATAAATGGGTTGCAGGGTGTTAGGTGGAAATTTAAAGTTGACTGAATTTTTAAGAACCCGCCCCTCCTATGGGCGTGGTCTCATGGGTAGGTAATATTTATTGTGTAGTTTGGATTGTAGTTTTAAGGTAAATTGGATGGCTTAAATGATTTGGAGAACCCGCCCTTGGTAAGAGCGTGGTCTCCTCTGCAGCAACATCACATCAACCACAATAGGACAGGGTTCGTTGACCGAGGGCAAGAACCCGCCCTTGGCAGGGGCGGGTACCCCTAATGTGACTTTATGACAAGACTTTACCCCCTTGTCATCTCTCTCTCTCTCCAAAATACCCAATTTTAAAAAAAAATCTTCGGTTCCATTGACGGGAACACGCGAAGATGGTGCAAACGCGGAGTGATGGTAGCGGTGTTCAATCAGATCAAATTGCAACCTAACTTGCAGCAATCATGACTAAGTTGGACTCCATGGAGACTCTAAAAGCAGATGTCGCACATCTCAAAATGCAGGTCCAATAAAAGGGAAATCGAGCGGTGGTTTTGGGAAGCAAGATGAAGTTGAATCCTCCTGGAATTAGGGACGACTTCGACCTTACAACAAAATCCCGATGAACACTCGTGTAGCATTCCACATACCAGTACAATGCAAGAGTATCGGTAAGAATTTGCCAAACGGTCTTCTCGGGTCACTAATTGGCCCGAAAATTTCCTATTTGGTGTTTTCCTAAATGGCCTCAAAGATGATCTCAAGGCTGATGTTAGAATCATAAACGAAGGACTGTTTACGAAGCTATGAGCATAGCTTTTGAATTCGAATCTAAAGTTAGCCATACGAGACCAGAAAAAAATTCCACCTCTTCTTTATCTTCGGTCAAGATGGATCCAACTCCAGCCACTTCAAACACATTGATCCCAGCTGTTGCAGCCCAGAAACCAACAAAAAAATCATCTTTCAGATGCTGAAAAATAGGGGTGGTACCTGCGAGGGGAATGTTTTCGATTAGCGCTGATGAGCTGGCTAAAATCAGCCTTCACACGCTTTTTGGTCAGTCATCCATACCAATCATGAAACTTTAGGGCATTATAGGCACTGCAGAAGTACTCATTCTGATTGACAGTGGGTCCGCGCATAATTTCATTTCGGATAAGTTGGTTAGTGATTTGAAACCCATTACTCAGTTTATTTCTTCGTTCGATGTACAGATTGGGAATGGTGATACTCTCCGTTGTAATCGGATTTGCAAGAATGTCACGCTGTAACTTTCTGGCCTACAACTGACCGAAGATTTCTACCTGTTTTGCCTTAAGGGGAGCCGATGTGGTACTCAGTATTCAATGGTTAGCAACGCTTAACATGGTTCAAGCAAATTTGAAGGAGATGTTTTTGAAGTTCACTGTTAATGGTAAGGATCACAAGCTACAGGGACTTCCACTGGACCTTCAGCAACCTGCTACATTTTATCTTTTCACTGTCGAACAATTCGAGGCACACGATAATGCATCAGCAGCTCTGTCTTTTCATACCCGACTTGAGGGCAAGTCAGTTTTCCGGGCAGGAAGCACTGATATGGATCTAATACCAGGTAAACCGGGTCAAACAAGCGGTAAACAGGGTCAAATTAGTGGAGGGTAAAAGACCAAGAAATCAGGGAGTGGGGGGTGAAATCGGAAGCACCGAAACAGCCCAAACAGTGGGGTACCCGTTTCGGGTACTTTCACGAATCGAAAACGCGTCCCAAACTTGTTGAAACGCGTCGAAACGCTTCGAATGCATACCGACATCGGGTGTGATTTAAGGAAACGTTTCTAGAAGTTTCCAAAAAGTTTCTACTTAATTTTAGGGTTTTCGTACAAAACCTTTTTGATTTCCTTAAACCGCCAGTCCCCTCCTCCTAATCATCCTCTTCGAAGTTCGAACAATCTGTGCGAGAGGTGAGCAGTGATCATCATCGATCATCACCGACTTTCGCTTCGAAGTTCGAACGATCTGTGCAGCAGAATCATCGATCTCACGATCTGTGCATTAGAGGTGATGTAACACCCGAAATTTCAGATTTAGACGAAGAAAAATAAAAATAAGAAAAAGAAAAGAAAGTGTCTTGGAAGGAAATGAGAAGGAACAAAAGTGGAGGGGGTTTTGTGTAAAAAGTACAAAGAAAAGACAAATATCTGATATACATAGGGATGGCTGCCCACTCTTTTCTCACATCCCCAAAACATCGAACGTTTTAGAGAGAGAAAGAGCAGACTGTGAGATTTTGAAGGAAGAAAGAGAAGAAGAAGAGGGCTGATTCGAGGAACAAGACCTCACAGCAACCGGTATTGCAGAAGCCATACCCAGCAACACAAGGTGAGTTCTAGGACCCCTCTTCTACACACTTTTGAACAATTTCGGGGGCTGGAACACATAGTGAAACTATTTTCGAGCCGCGAGTGCTTAATCTGTGTATGTATGTATGAGTATGTGTGTGTATGGTCCGTTTGGACTGCTATGACTACGGTATGTAAGATTTCTAGGACAGATAGATGAATTTCAGCATGTAGTTAGTATGCGTACTGCTGATGTATGTTTTAAAAGTCTTTCCTATGATATGCATGATGTTTAGTTTGTTCTAAGAAGATAATATGATAAATCTGTGCTAAGGGTGTGTTAAGATGATGAGTGAGTTAGGGAAATGGCACAAGTTAAGTATCAGGTCACCATACTCAACCGCATTGACTAATGCGGACAACCAAACAAAATGCGGCTAAGGTAGTCTTCAGTCGCATTAACAAATGCGGATGATTAAGAAAGATGCGGTCAAGGCATTCCTCAGCCGCATTGACCTAATGCGGATAGGTCAGGAAATGCGGCTAAGGAAATACTCAGCCGCATTAACCTAATGCGGACGAATCAGGAAAGGTGGCCAAGGCATCTCAGCCGCATTGAACAAATGCGGGTGACTAGGGAAATGCGGTTAAGGCATTGGTCAACCGCATTGACTAATGCGAATGAGTCAAGTATGCGGCTAAGGTATTCCCCAGCCGCATTGACTAATGCGGATGGTCAAGGTAATGCGGATGACCTAAAAATAGGAAATGCGGATAAAAGCTGAGAAAAGATCTGATTAATTTGAGGAAAATGGGTAACATGGGCATGATGATGATGATGGTGTTACACGGTTGTACCTGATGTATGCCATATATGTGTGTTGCCTTGCATGAAGATGAATAAATGATACGTGTGTGTTCCTTATGATATTGTATGTTTATCTTTCCAAACTTTACGTATTACGATAATGAATGAACAAAGTATTATGTAATGTAAAGTGAGAGATAACGAAAGAGGAACATGATGACGAATGCATGTAATAATGAATGAATGAGAAAGAAATATGATGACGAATACATGCATTAATGAACGAACAAAAGACATCTTGCAAGCATTGGATAAGGAAAACGGGTCCTTCTTTGTGATTGACCATATGTATGGTGCCTGTACCGCTTACCTCTAGTACTATGGCATACGTTTTGCTGTTCATTTAATGACTTCGGCCCAGTAGCTAAGACTGATTGGGGTATAGCATATGGTATTGGTACAAAAGATATCCAATGTGCAAGATGAGATGTAAAGAACGAACGAAACGGGATCCTTGTCATTCGACCACAGTAATCATGGCTATGTGCCATGAAGTGGGTAAAGCCTGACGGGATCCAGATAAGAACTGAATGATAATGATGTATAAAGAATGAATGAATGAACGAACGAAAGAGATAATAAAGATATTATCTATGTGTACGTATGATGTATGATCAGGTGACAGAAAAGAATGGTTTTTAATGATAATAAAGTATGTTTATTATAAAACTAGAACTCACTCAGCAACGCTGACTTTTTATGTGTTCCAGTTGGCAGGTAGTGCTGCTGGGGATGGTACGAGGCGACTACTCAGCTCTTTTGGGATGGCATTCTTTTGCTCATAATGCATGCAACACATTATGTTGCATGCAAGTGCAAGTGTTCCTTGAGGATCCCGATAAACGGGATTACCTAAGGAACCTTCTTTAGATTTAGTTTTAATATTTTTTTGTACTAGAGGTCACTGTTTATGACCTTTTTGGATTGTTAAGGATTCGCATAAACAGGATTACTTAAGAAATCCTCAGTTTCATATGCTTTCGTAACAATTCTTATAAAGTTATGTAAGGAAAAGGAAATATATATTTTGTATTCGAATCAACGATGTAATGCATTGTAAAAGCTTTTATGATGAAATGAGAATGTACTTTTATCATTCCGCTGCAATTTTTCTACTTAGTATATGTAAACTATGTGTTTGATATGCAATAAATGACCAACTGTAAGCGTCCCGGGAATGGGGCCTTACAAGTTGGTATCAGAGCCAAAGTTTAAGTGAAATTGGTAAATTTTCAAAATAAACCTTGACTTAAACTGAGAATGGACGGAAAGGGAAAGAATGCCAATCTGTGTAGCTTTGTGCCATCAGGTATTTTCTTAAAGTTAACCAGTATTACGTGCGCATGTTATGTGATGTATGTGTTACTGTTTGAATTAGATACTAACGTAGTCAGGACAGGTAATGCTCGGAGTACGAAGAGTAAAGTAAGTGGCTAATCACAACTGGCCACTGTAATTAGGGACTTACTGTACTTGACATAAACCGAGCTACTCCCTTGAATGACCGTGTTGGTGTTTGAATCTTTCAGTGTGATAGGAGATGGTCGTTGGTAGATCATCTAAAGTTTCACGTGGTGGAGGTGGTGGCGGACGTGGTGCTGAACCGCGAGCCACAAGAGGAAGACCTAGAGTGGAGAAGGAGGTTCCTGAAGAACCTGAAACCACTCATCAGGAGGGGGTAGACGAAAGCGCTGATCTAAGGGCCTCGGTAAAAGAGACAATGGTCGAAGAAGTGCATCAGGTCATGCAGACGATTTTACCGTCTGTAGTGACCGAAGTGATAAAGGCTGTACGCGAAGATGAAAGACGAGGTAGGAATCGGTCCTCAGGGAGACAGCAACAACAAGAGCCAGAAACGGTTCTTTCTGATGATGAAGAGGAAGAAGGGGAGGAGCCTGTACGGGAGAAAAAATGGGGTTGTAACTACGGGGCGTTTATGAGGTGCAAGCCCCCTACTTTTGACGGTACTGGCACCGCTGCTGCTGCTCACCAATGGGTGAGAGAAATGGAGGCTGTCCTTGATATTAGTGAGTGCCGGGAGGACAAAAATGTGAAGTTTTCTACCCACTCGTTCACGGGTTCGGCTTTATACTGGTGGGACAACGAAGTCCAAGCCGAGAGTAGCAGGGCCATTGGAAGAATGAAGTGGGCCGAGCTGAAAAGGATGGTGATCGAGGAGTTCAGTCCTGGTCGAGAGATGGATAAAGTTGAGAGAGAGTTCCTGCAGTTGGAGGCGGGGACAATGACCCACCAACAGTACACCACCAAGTTTAACGAGATGGCGAGAATGGTGCCGGATCAGGTGACGTCGGTGTCTCGGAAGATTAACTGGTACATTCAGGGGCTGCCAGCTGAAATCCGTTTGCACCTAATTTCTGCTCGACCAAGCACCTTTAGGTCGGCAGTGGATTTGGCGGGAAGGTTATATGATGAACGGGCTGTGGTGGTGAAGGCTGAGGGTAGTAAGAAGGGAGGTGGTGATAGAAATTGGCAGGGGAAGAGGTTTGGTCGAGGTGATACTTCGACGAGTAAAAAGAAGGCACGGGTGGATGACCGCCGTGGTCATGTCAGGAGCAGGGTTGAGGAAGTGTGACAAATATGGTAGAGAGCACTCGGGGGAGTGCAAATGGGGATCAAACATCTGCTTCAAGTGTGGGAAGACAGGGCATATGGCCAAAGATTACCGGACAGGCAAATGTTTTAACTGTGGGGAAAGTGGTCATATGAGCAGAGACTGCAAGAAGCCGAGGGCTGAGGGTTCAGGGGCGAAGAAGACGGGAAGTGAAGGGCCGAGGGTAGGCGCTAGGGCATTCATGATGACACAAGGGGAGGCTAGAACGGACCCTGATGTTGTGTCAGGTACGTTCTTGGTGAACCAAACTTTAGCCTCTGTATTATTTGATTCAGGTGCCAGTAGGATTTTTATTTCTGCTGTTTTCTGTGCCAAACTGCCTGTTAGAAGTAGACGTGTCGACATACCGTTTGATGTAGAAACCGCGATAGGAAAGTCTACCAGGATTTCCGAGGTGATAGAGGGTTGTGATGTGGAATTAGAGGGCTGTAAATTTCCGGTTAGACCCTTTGCAATGACTTTAGGTGGTTTCGATTTGGTGCTTGGGATGGATTGGTTGACGGACTTTGAGGCGAACATTGTGTGTCACAAGAAGATGATTCATTTGACAGCGCCCGACAGTAGTTTAGTGACGGTTTATGGCGATCGGGTTACTACGATTCCGAAAGTGATCTCAATGGCTGTGGCGGGAAAATGTATGAGGCGTGGGTGCAGCGCCTACTTATGTTATGTAAAAGATGTAGAAACGCCAACACCACAACTATCCGATGTTCTGGTTGTGTGTGATTTTCCGGACGTGTTCCCGGAAGACTTATCGGGATTGCCACCTGACCGAGAGATCGAGTTCCAGATTGACCTGATACTGGGTGCTCAACCTATTGCCAAGGCACCGTATCGATTGGCTCCGACGAAAATGAAAGAGTTGATAGAGCAGTTGCAAGAGCTGCTAGATAAGGGGTTCATAAGACCGAGTATCTCACCTTGGGTTGCTCCGGTCCTGTTCGTAAAGAAGAAAGATGGTAGTATGAGGATGTGCATCGACTACCGCGAGCTGAATAAGTTGACGGTGAAGAACAGATACCCCTTGCCGAGAAACGATGATTTGTTTGATCAGCTTCAAGGTGCCAGTTGGTTTTCAAGGATAGATCTTCGATCGAGCTACCATCAACTAAAGGTGAGAGAACAGGATATCCCTAAAACAGCTTTTCGCACGCGCTACGGTCACTACGAGTTTCTTGTCATGTCTTTTGGTTTGACCAATGCGCCGGTTGCTTTTATGGATTTGATGAACCGAGTGTGTCGGCCGATGTTGGATAAATCAGTGATCGTGTTTATTGATGACATCCTGATTTATTCAAAAAGTGAGACACAGCATGCCGGTCACATTCGAGAAGTGTTGGAAACGTTGAGAAGGGAGAAATTGTACGCCAAGTTCTCCAAGTGCGCATTCTGGTTGCGTGAAGTTCAATTTTTGGGTCACGTGGTTAACCCGGAGGGAATTATGGTCGATCCAGCAAAGGTGGAAGCGGTGATGCAATGGAAGTCTCCAAAGACGCCATCCGAGATCCGTAGTTTCTTGGGTTTGGCGGGCTATTACAGAAGATTTATTCAAGACTTCTCCAAGATTGCTTCTCCACTGACCAAGTTGACCCGGAAAGATGTAAAGTTTGTATGGGGTCAAGCTCAAGAGAAGGCGTTCGAAGAATTGAAGGCGAGGTTGACCCAAGCTCCTGTATTGGTATTACCCGATGGAAGCGAAGACTTGGTGGTTTATTCTGATGCTTCCTACTCGGGGTTGGGGTGCGTGTTAATGCAAAGAGGAAAGGTTATAGCCTATGCATCCCGACAGCTGAAAGTTCATGAGGTTAATTATCCTACTCATGACTTGGAGCTAGCAGCTGTGGTCTTTGCATTAAAAATTTGGAGGCACTATCTCTACGGAACGAAGTGCACCATTTTCAACGACCACAAGAGCTTAAAGTACTTCTTTGAGCAGAAGGATTTAAACATGAGGCAGAGGCGATGGTTGGAGCTTATAAAAGATTATGATTGTGAGATCCATTACCATCCGGGCAAAGCCAACGTGGTGGCGGATGCCCTTAGCCGAAAGGAGAGGCCCGAGCCGATACGGGTGAAGGCGTACCAGCTGATTATGACATCGGATGTGATGAAGCAAGTCAAGGAGTTTCAAGATGAGGCACTGAAGGAAGATCATCTTAACTCAAAAAGAATGAAAGGTCTGGTCGCGGGGTTGGGTGAAAACACGTTTGGTGTTAGAACCCGGTTTGGGCGGATGTAGATTCCTCGTCTTGGGGATCTACGAGTAAAGATTATGGATGAAGCCCACAAGACTCGATACTCCATTCATCCCGGTGCCACTAAGATGTATCAAGACATGAAGAAAGACTATTGGTGGCCGGGTATGAAGCGTGATGTGGTGGAGTATGTGAGTAAGTGCCTTACTTGTCTACAAGAGAAGGTCGAGCACCAGAAGCCGTATGGGAAGATTCAACCTTTGGATATACCGGAATGGAAGTGGGAGCACATCACCACGGATTTCATTATGAAGCTGCCGCGTACCCCGAAAGGGTACGATGCCATATGGGTGATTGTGGACCGCTTGACGAAGAGTGCTCACTTCCTACCGATACGCGAGACATACTCATCCGAGAGGTTGGCCGATCTTTTCATCAAAGAGATTGTGACTCGTCATGGTGTACCGGTGTCTATTGTGTCTGATCGCGACACCCGGTTTACATCCAAATTCTGGAAGAAATTTCATGCTGCTATGGGGACGAGATACATATTAGTACGGCTTATCATCCCCAAACTGATGGTCAGTCGGAAAGGACCATTCAGACATTAGAGAACATGCTCCGGGCATGTGTGATTGACTTGGGGGAAGTTGGGATGACCACCTACCGTTATCTGAATTCTCATACAATAACAACTACCATGCCAGCATTGGCATGCCACCCTATGAAATGCTATACGGTAGTAGATGCAGGACATCCGTATGTTAGGGTGATATTGGTCAAAAGGAATTGGGGAGCGTCGAGATGATCGAGGCTACGACTGAAAAGCTTGAAAAGATCAAGGCCTATATGAAGGCAGCCAAGGACAGACAGAAGTCGTATGCTGACAAACGACGTAGACCGATTGAATTCCAGGTGGGTGACCGGGTTATGTTGAAGGTCTCACCTTGGAAGGGTATCATTCGGTTCCACAAGCGAGGCAAGTTGAGTCCGCGGTATATAGGCCCTTTCCGAATCATTGCTCGAGTAGGAGAGGTGGCCTATAGGTTGGAATTGCCAGATGAGTTAAATGGAATTCACCCGACATTCCATGTATCTCATCTAAGGAAATGTTTGGCAGACGAAGACATGATTGTTCCACTGGAGGATATCGAAGTAGATGAACGACTCAATTATGTGGAGCAACCAATGGCGATCATTGATCGAAAAGAGAAAAACTTGAGAAACAAAGTGGTACCCCTTGTGCGTGTACAGTGGAAGCACAGGAAGGGATCCGAGTCTACGTGGAAGACTGAAGAGGAGATGAGACAGCATTACCCACATCTATTCGAGGAATAACAGGTTTCGGGGACGAAACCTATATAAGGGGGTGGACTTGTAACACCCGAAATTTCAGATTTAGACGAAGAAAAATAAAAATAAGAAAAAGAAAAGAAAGTGTCTTGGAAGGAAATGAGAAGGAACAAAAGTGGAGGGGGTTTTGTGTAAAAAGTACAAAGAAAAGACAAATATATGATATACATAGGGATGGCTGCCCACTCTTTTCTCACAACCCCAAAACATCGAACATTTTAGAGAGAGAAAGAGCAGACTACGAGATTTTGAAGGAAGAACGAGAAGAAGAAGAGGGCTGATTCGAGGAACAAGACCTCACGGCAACCGGTATTGCAGAAGCCATACTCAGCAACACAAGGTGAGTTCCAGGACCCCTCTTTACACACTTTGAACGATTTCGGGGGATAGAACACATAGTGAAACTGTTTTCGAGCCGCGAGTGCTTAATCTGTGTATGTATGTACGAGTATGTGTGTGTGTATGGTCCGTTTGGACTGCTATGCCTACGGTATGTAAGATTTCTAGGACAGATAGATGAATTTCAGCATGTAGTTCGTACGCGTACTGCTGATGTATGTTTTAAAAATCTTTCCTATGATATGCATGATGTTTAGTTTGTTCTAAGAAGATAATATGATAAATCTGTGCTAAGGGTGTGTTAAGATGATGAGTGAGTTAGGGAAATGGCACAGGTTAAGTTGCAGGTCACCATACTCAACCGTATTGACTAATGCGGACAACCAAACAAAATGCGGCTAAGGTAGTCTTCAGCCGCATTAACAAATGCGGATGATTAAGAAAGATGTGGTCAAGGCATTCCTCAGCCGTATTGACCTAATACGGATAGGTCAGGAAATGCGGCTAAGGAAATACTCAGCCGCATTAACCTAATGCGGACGAATCAGGAAAGGTGGCCAAGGCATCTCAGCCGCATTGAACAAATGCGGGTGACCAGGGAAATGCGGTTAAGGCATTGGTTAACCGCATTGACTAATGCGAATGAGTCAAGTATGTGGCTAAGGCATTCCCCAGCCACATTGACTAATGTGGATGGTCAAGGTAATGCGGATGACCCAAAAATGGGAAATGCGGATAAAAGCTGAGAAAAGATCTGATTAATTTGAGGAAAATGGGTAACATGGGCATGATGATGATGATGGTGTTGCACGGTTGTACCTGATGTATACCATATATGTATGATGCCTTGCATGATGATGAATAAATGATACGTGTGTGTTCCTTATGATATTGTATGTTTATCTTTCCAAACTTTACGTATTACGATAATGAATGAACAAAGTATTATGTAATGTAAAGTGAGAGATAACGAAAGAGGAACATGATGATGAATGCATGTATAATGAATGAATGAGAAAGAAATATGATGACGAATACATGCATTAATGAATGAACGAAAGACATCTTGCAAGCGTTGGATAAGGAAAACGGGTCCTTCTTTGTGATTGACCATATGTATGGTGCCTCTACCGCTTACCTCTAGTACTGTGGCATACGTTTTGCTGTTCATTAATGACTTCGGCCCTGTAGCTAAGACTGATTGGGTATAGCATATGGTATGGTACAAAAGATATCCAATGTGCAAGATGAGATGTAAAGAACGAACGAAACGGGATCCTTTTCATTTCGACCACAGTAATCGTGGCTATGTGCCACGATGGGGTAAAGCCTGACGGGATCCAGATAAGAACTAAATGATAATGATGTATAAAGAACGAATGAATGAACGAATGAAAGAGATAATAAAGATATTAGCTATGTGTACGTATGATGTATGATCACGTGACAGAAAAGAATGGTTTTTAATGATAATAAAGTATGTTTATTATAAAACTAGAACTCACTCAGCAACGCTGACTTTTTATGTGTTCTAGTTGGCAGGTAGTGTTGCTGGGGATGGTACGAGGCGACTACTCAGCTCTTTTGGGATGGCATTCTTTTGCTCATAATGCATGCAACACATTATGTTGCATGCAAGTGCAAGTGTTCTTTGAGGATCCTGATAAACGGGATTACCTAAGGAACCTTCTTTAGATTTAGTTTTAATATTTTTTTGTACTAGAGGTCACTGTTTATGACCTTTTTGGATTGTTAAGGATTCGCATAAACGGGATTACTTAAGAAATCCTCGGTTTCATATGCTTCCGCAACAATCCTTATAAAGTTATGTAACGAAAAGGAAATATGTATTTTGTATTCGAATCAACGATGTAATGCATTGTAAAAGCTTTTATGATGAAATGAGAATGTAATTTTATCAATTCCGCTGCAATTTTTCTACTTAGTATATGTAAACTATGTGTTTGATATGCAATAAATGACCAACTGTAAGCATCCGGGAATAGAGCCTTACAGGTGAACAGTGAACAACTAAACATCATTGAACATCATTGAACATCATTGACTTTTGCTTTGGAGGTGAACAGAGAAGAGGTGATCAGAGAAGTGGTGAACTGAACATCATCGTCCATTGACTTTTGCTTTAAAGGTGTTTGTTTTGGAGGTGAACCCTGAATATTAAAATAGTGAACATTGAAAGTGTTTTAACATTGAAAACTATGATTATGTGAACATCACATTATAAACTCATCCTTTATCCGTGAGTTTTTTGAATATTTACTAAATTGCCATTGAATTTTATCTTGATGAGTAAATGTGAATTAATAATTTGGATTCAAGATGCAAGTTGCAAGTTGCAACAACAGTGTCATTCATAGATTACATAATATTATAATATATATTAGTAATATGTATAGTTTGATTTTGTTTGGAGGTGAACTTGATTGTTTATTCTTGTGTTAGGGTGTCATAAACTGAATAATAAGGCTTTAATTGATTATGGCTTCTCAAAAACACAAGGATTATCAACATCATTAGAGAAACCACCATGTGTATGTTGATACATATTGATGTACCTAGTTTATGTTCTAAAATGCAAAAGTCTTTCATGTCTTACATATATGTAATTGATGTAATGAATTGAATGAATGATATATGAAGTGCATGTGATGTTAATTTATGTTTGATTATGTCATGATATTATTATATTGAATGTGTTACACGTGTATGAACTAACTATATAGGTTTGATGTTGTTCTACATGGTTCTAAGTCAATAAGAACTTAGAAGTATGTTTAACTTATCCATGTGATAGTTCATGCTAATGGACTATACGCATGCATATATCACGCTTATGGACCAGTCGCATGACTGAACCAGAAGACTGGATCAGTCGCATGACTGAGACATAAGATTGAGTCAGTGCACGACTGAACCTTCAGT